>JBAMJR010000154.1:8745000-8952500 GCA_038501785.1 Myoxocephalus aenaeus | reverse complement strand
TTCCTACAGATTCATTTAAATGTAAAGGCTATATCCAACTTTTACGCGCGCCATGTGCCATCCAAGGTTCGGTTGTAAAACCTCAAAAAATTGATAATTTATCTGTATTTGTTCAGTCAGTTTAATGCGTCAATTTACATATATCAGCGCTGTATATGTGAGAACGTGATAGATTGTGACATTTTCATCAGCCGGTGGAAATAAATTGTTAACCAGCATAGATGTTTTTTCTTCTCCTTCTCACTGTTAAGTATTGTGTTTTGAAAGGTGCATGCACTTGAGCTCATTTACTCTTCTTCAGTGAGACAAAATATTCATCCAGAATAATAAAGGACAACATATCGCCAGAAGGCCTATAGGCTGTGCATGTTTAATATGAATGACGAACACAGCGCCCAATTAAAACCAGACAACGTATAGCACAACCTCTTCCGTTCATTTGTTCTAAATACTATTTCATTTTATTGTGTTAATACATAACGGTAGATTAAAAAGAAGAAAAAACTCTTTCTTGTAATCTCCCAAATTTGAGCCACGTGGTTGTCCAATCAGCGGCCGCCTGGAGGAACATCAGAAGGACTCCAGCAGGATGCTCTTTACGCACCAGCCTGGTGTCTCTGCAGTTTAGTGGCCGACAACTCTTAAAGGGGCCTCAATCATATTTTCACCTGCCGTGCAAGATCCCAGCACCCCGCCTTCCCTGCTGCACATGCGCGCAGTGTTACTCTTTTTTTAATTATTCAGTTGTTTATTTATTGTCAGCATTTTTGCTAGTATTAGTGTGGCCGACCGCAGGACAGACACGCAACACACGTGTGCGTATTTGCAGCAATACATACAAATTATAGCAAAAATACAAAAGTACTACAATATACATATTATTAGTAGTAGCAGCATTAATGTTCTAATATAATTCTGTTTAAATTAAATGCAGTTTTTTTAATGTATTTAATGTAATATGTATTTTTAAGTTCTTCAGTGTCAGTATTGTATTAATTTAACTAATAAACAGTGTTTTTCTTCTGCAATCAGGAACATCATTTATAATGTAAACGTCCTGATCACTACCTTTGATCAATGCGCTCTGTATCCACCAACATCATATCTACACGTTTACTCTCATTGCAAATACACGTTCGTGTTTATATCCACTAACAACAGCTGTGCACCTGAGTGAAAAAATAAATAAATTGGGACAATAAAGCACATCATCACCGACGCTCAACTGACTCAATCAGACAGCTAACCCATTTGAATATATATATATATATATATATATATATATATATATATATATATATATATATATATATATATATATATTATTATTATTATTATTTTTCTTCACTTTATTGAATGGAGGTCTACTGAGAATGTGCAGACCTCCTCATGGTGTGTGTGTGTGTGTGTGTGTGTGTGTGTGTGTGTGTGTGTGTGTGTGTGTGTGTGTGTGTGTGTGTGTGTGTGTGTGTGTGTGTGTGTGTGTATGCGTGTGCGTGTGTGTGTGTCCTTGCATTAGGTGACAAACGCTGTCCATAAACCTATCGTCCAATTTACTGCTAATTACTGAGCTGAAGAATTCCTTCTCTACCTGCTCGTGAAGGCTTTGGAGCATTATCAAGACATCAGCAGACTTAAATGAGTCAGCGCTGGCTGGAGGAGAGAGAGAGAGAGAGAGGAGAGGGAGAGAAGGGGGAGGAGGAGAGGAGGAAAGGGAGGGTGAAGAGACAGTGTGAGAGAGAGAGGGAGAGAAAGTGTGTGTGTGGGGGGGCAAAGCAAAGAGCAATGTAGGATTGCGTTGCCCCCGTTGATCATACATCAGATTGGATTTTTGGGCAGCGTGTTGGATATTGGAATTGAACTGTTAGTGCTCCGTAGTCTGTGTGAAGGAGTCAAATCCCTCTGGTTTTGCTGGTATCCAGATTTGGGGATGAGCGGGAGGGAACACCGGAAGGACAACCCCCCATTCCCACTAACAACAAATGCCACAACGCCGCTTCAACCTGTTCCCCTCCGCCGGACTAATCCCTCACGCGGATGATCCTAAATGCAGATCTTTGCTCCTGGAAGTTTGCCAAGATTTGACATTTTCCACTCATGAGAAGTGACAATAGTGACACCATTTAATTACTTAAGATTGGGTATTAAAAAAAATAAAAAAAAAGGTCATGGGATGACTTTTTTTAATTATTTCATTGCTTTACTAAGACCTGCATACTTTTGTGGGACAATCTGATAAAGTGAACAAAAAGATGGTGTTTTTTATCCACGCACCATGCTTCAGTCAAATCATAACACATGACAGATGCGATTGTCTAAATGTTACACTTGGCCCCCAGAGAGCAGAGTGAGTTCTGAAAATGTAACTTAAAAAGCGACTATCTGCACCTCCAGCTTCTAATATCATCTCCGCCACCGCAACGCCTCTTTTAGTGCAGCGCATACATCTCCAAATACCATCATCTCGCCCTATAGGGACTAGAAGGGAGGGGGATGCAATAAAGAGCTATATGCTGGAATCTGATTCAGAAATGAGTTGCTGTACAGATGTGGATCTTTTCTGCAGGAGGAATAAAAATAAAAATAATAAAATTGGATCGTTCCCCTGGCAGGGAGACTAAACCCGGTCCTTGTGAGGAAGAGCATGGTAACTGTCGTGTTAATGACAGTGATTGCGTGTTTGTTTATTAGACTCTTCTCGCGTGTCTGCGTGGTGCCTTCACGGGTCCTCTTCCAGTGCTGTGGGATGTTTCTGTGTTCAAACGCCTTGTCTGTCATCTAAATGAGACGTTCAGGCCAGAGAGAGAGAGAGAGAGAGAGAGAGAGAGAGAGAGAGAGAGAGAGAGAGAGAGAAGAAGAAGAAAAATAGGAAAGAAAAAGAAAATAAATACATTTCTCAACATGAAAAATACCACAATGTGCTGAACATTAGCTCACACTCGACTGGGATGTTTTGGGAATATGTTTGGATTGTTATTTTTTCCCTGTGTGTTCTCTAACTGCTATCTACCCACAGGGCACCGCGGCCCTCTCGCAGAGGAGGGAGTAAAAAAATAAATTAAAAAAAAGGCATGAAATTGACATTATACCCTTAAATGCAGCCAGATTTGCAGAGAAAACATGCTAATCCACTGTCAATGCTTGAAAATCAAACACATGCTCCTTCTCTCTCCAGGTTGTTCATTACGAGCATCTCTTTAACATCCTTTCCTTTTATTTACACCATTTCCATCTATTTCCCCAAGTCCACTGTAAGGAGCATTGTTCTCGTGGTCAAAACGCTCTGGGGAAAAGGCAACATTTTATACAAATCAATAGCGTTCAAATAATTCATGACTGATCACATGGTGTTTTAGCTGCTTATTTGCAGTAGAAGCCCGTGTTTTGTTTGGCTCCCAGAGGGCAACATGAAAGACCCGGGGAGAGGCGGGCAGAATTGGGAATGGAACTGAAGAGAGCGCGCGAGGATAATAGGAGGACATTGATCTATTTTTTTTTTTTTTTGGGGTGCGCGAGAAGGCAACCGAAACCTGCGCGTGGAAGAAGCTCGCGAGACGCATCGTTTATGCATCATTTACACGCGTCTGGGCTCCTCGCGCGCGTCGCGTTGCATCAGGTTTGCGTCGTCGTCTTTGACCCCGAAACCCGATGCGAGGAAAATAGCATTTGTGTAATTGCCTAATTTGTATTGTTCTAATCCAGCAGAGGAGGAGAAGAAGTGCCACGCAGAAGAAGAAGAAAACCACAGGCAGCCGAGCAGCCGGTTTGATGCTGATTCCCTGTTAGATCCTTCCGCGCTGCCCATTTTGAGACTTCTGTGCTTTGTGGGGGCAAATAAATCCCAATTTGCGCAGTGTTAGTCAGTCACAGCTTGTAATAGAAATTAATTTAGTAAATGTGGAGATGGATCAAGTTCCCTCTTGGCAGAGGGAAACCATCCCACAGACATGTTAACAACGTCTTCAGAGACCAATGAGGCCCATTTCCAATAAGTGTCTGTTTTAAGTCGCTGGCTTTGTGAGTGCGTGCGCGTGCGCGCGCGTGTGTGTGTGTGTGTGTGTGTGTGTGTGTGTGTGTGTGTGTGTGTGTGTGTGTGTGTGTGTGTGTGTGTGTGTGTGTGTGTGTCTAACCACAGCGGGCTATAAGGGGTCCCTCTGGTGTCAGCCGGAGAGCAGCCATTCAGAGGCAGACCGTCTTTCATGGAGTGATGCTACACTTTCTCAATCACACAATTAAAGCCCGGAGAGAGAGAGAGAGAGAGAGAGAGAGAGAGAGAGAGAGAGAGAGAGAGAGAGAGAGAGGGAGAGACGGAGACTGTCTTCTGTTCACAGCGCAGAGAGAACAAGAGGAGAAAGAGGGATAGCATCTTCTTTCCTTTTCTTTTCTTTTCTTTTCTCTTTTTTTTTTTAAACGGAGAGTGATTTATGTTGTGGCGTTGAGAAAAGAGGAGGCCTTGATAGATGGCTTCGTTAGATTTAATTAACAGAAACCGAGGGCCCGGCGCAGAGGGGGGGGGGGGGGGGGGGGGGAGAGAGAGAGAGAGAGAGAGAGAGAGAGAGAGAGAGAGAGAGAGAGAGAGAGAGAGAGAGTGGATTTGAGGGATGAAGAAAAGGTGAGGGTAAAAACACAGAGCAAAGGGGGTCTTGCCCCGTGGAAAACGCGAGACGTGGAGCAGAGTGGGGAATGGAGAACAGATGCCAGAGATCAGGCTGAGGACGGCGGCGCGTGAAGAGGAGCCCCATGCGCGCGCTCAGACAGGGGCGCCCTCTGACACGCGGTCCCCGCACGACCTGTTGTGACACACACACACACACACACACACACACACACACACACACACACACACACACACACACACACACACACATGCTTGTGCAATCCAAACACTTGCGACGCACCACGATACACCCACGTGGCGCGCGGGTGAGACTGATCCGGCGCGTGAGCCCCGCGGGCTGTGTCTGTTGGCTGAAGGCTTTGATGGGCCGCATCACTGCCTTCTCTCCCATCATCACACGCGTCCGTCATCGCTCCCCTTTGAAAATGTTGCTCACCCCTCCTCATCCTCCAAAGAGGCCGGGGAGCGTACAGTCAAAAAAAACTTGAGTCCACTTTCCGTGGGAGCCCTTCGCGTTGACGTCTTCAGATGAGCCGTTTGGGCGCGTGGGAGATATGGCTCCCTCACCTGCACTCGGTGAGAGTGGCAGGGCATATTTTTTGACACGTCGATTGCATCTGCCGGACGTGTAGTCACGCGCTGCCACGAGGGGGGAGATGCACTTGTGTTTTTTTGAGTGCTGGGAGAAGGTGATGGGGGTGTCAGGTGCAGGTGGACAAGGAATGTCGGAGATGGACAGGAATTGGAGTTTTTTGGAGTTTTTTTTAGCAGTCGAACTGTCAAGTGTTTGGTAATACGACGCGTTGAGGCATCCGTCAGTTAAAGGAGACATAACGTACTCATGTTTGTATTTTGGGGTTTTTAATAGAACACGTGTACATGAAAAAAGAAAAAGAAAAACATTAGTTTTGTCATACTGTCCGATATTAAGCCTGGACCCCCATAACATATATTTTCGGATGTTTTTCAGCACATTTATCCCCAAAGATAGGACATTGTTATTCTAGCAGTGATAACATGTTCATTCACACTGAACGAGTAGTATTGACTTCATTGTTATTTGTGCATTGTTAGTTTTTTGGAGAACCAAACCTATGTGGGTGGTAAAGCCCATCAACACACACATGAACGTATGAGGGGCCACCTGTTCCAGGAGCCCCATGAACATTCACAAACAGCAAGTTGGGGTTCAGCATCTTGTTTAAGGACACTTCAACAAACCGACCTCCTGAATAGTGAACGCCCGCTCTAAACATGTAGTTGTGCTTAATAATTTGGTGCCTCTAATTGCATGTGGCCCCCAATTTGAAATGGTCTAAAAGCCACCCCCAATATGTCTGAACCGCTCCGTTTTTGCGCCTACACTGTAAGAAACGCACTGTGAAATTCACAGTTATTAACTGGCAGCCATTGACAAGTAACTTACTGTAAAAATAAATCACAGTAAAGAACTTGCAGCCAAATCACAGTAGATAACTGGCAGCCATTGACAAGTAACTTACTGTGAAACAAAACACAGTATATAACTAGCAGCTATTGTAAATAATAATCACAGTAAGTAACTGGCAGCCATTGACAAGTAACTTACTGTGAAAAAAAGTCAGTTATGTTATCATGTATTGTATTTTTAAATACAGTAGCCTTGGCTTGTTGAATCACATGTTTTATGACCTATATGTTTGTGGGTTGGTAAGCACTCCAGATACCCAATTGTATGTGTACAAAATACTGAAAGAGTGACCTCCTCGTGATATGTTCCCTCTATTGGAGTGCAATGAGAGATTTGTGAACAAGCAATGAGATCATAATTATGTTTTCCGTCCATTCAGTAATGAGGAAACCACTGACCAGGCCATCATTAGTGCCAGACAGTGGTGTAGAAAATGATTGGTGCTATTAGTTATTCAGCTACATTTGAGATCACATGTTTCTCATGTGCGGTTTCATAAAGTGGGCAGTGGTACATGCCCTCTCCAGGCAGTCATTATTAACTGCCGGTTGATAGCTCAGTGAGCTGCTGTAGGCAGGGAGCACCTGTCACTGCTCATCCATCCATCCTCGTCTGCTTCAACCCGCGTCCGGCGGAGGGAAGAAGGCCACAGCATGCCTCGCCGGCTGAGAGCAATAATTAATCTAATTCCCCCTCAATTCATTTGAAGCACCTAATATATAGGCACGGGCAGCGCTGGGAATATTTTTTATTTTTTATTTGCAGTGCTCTTTTTCTTCTTCTTTTAATTACATCCCCTCTCTCCATCGCTCCCATCCTCATCCTCATCCGTATCCATCCACCTTCCACGGTTGCCGGACGCACGTGGTCACGTGACATGCGTGGCTAATCAGTAGGCGTTGGTGCGTGTTAACGATCCCCTAAGCTGAGAGACGATTCCCCTCTTGATATCACAGATAACACGGCAGAGGAGCCGAGCAGCGAATGGCCCTCAGCCTCCAGCTATGCTCCCCTCCAAAGTTGTTTTCCTGGAGAAAAAAATTAGCCGATTGACTAATGGCATAAACGCTGTTAATTACCGGCACCAGTACCCCAAACAGTCGTCTCTGCCTGTAACTAATAAGAAATCAATTAGCTAATGAATTGGTCATTAAGTGGAAAGCTAATCTTGGCCGAGGTATTTCATTTAATGATTTTTTTTTTTTTTGTGTGCCTATGATCCCGGCTAATTGCCGTTGTCATACGGCGCTCTCAGCTTTCAGCGTGCCTAATGAAGCTTCATTAGATCGTAACTGGCACTCTTGGAAGATTTTCACGGGCAAACCTGCTTCCCAATTATTTTTAATTGCCAGACATTCTGCACAAACAAGTGGCGCTGCACCTTTGCGGAACCGGAGAGCTCGGTCTGGCACGCGCCCTCGCGCGCTTCCTTCGGCGACTTCATTTTGAAGCGATTAGGAGCGAGCGCGGGGCAGGGTCGCCGCCGAGCTGCTGTCGTCTGCGCTGGATTTTAAAGAGCCCATCAGCTCCAACCGCATGGGCCTCCATTGTCGCGCTCCCGTCCTCGCTTTGATTGGGGGCCCCGAGGAGGAAGAAGCTGCCGCTTCTGTGTCGCCCTGACGGACACATTGTGTCTGCTTGCAGCACAGACAAAGAGGGATGCATTTAACTGGCATCTCTGTGCAAGAATAGACAAACACAAATAAATAAACACACACACACACACTGCCTGCACCATCATACCTGTACACGTGTCAGCTGACAAAAACAAAGCAGAGAGAGCATCCCTCCTGGGCATGAATAATTAAGAAAAGACAAAAGAGCCTTGTTTTTTTGGTGTTTTTTTCTTCCTCCTGTATCTCCTTTTGTGTGTGTGTGTGTGTGTGTGTGTGTGTGTGTAGTAAACCCCAGTGTAGTGTACACTGAGTTCTCCGCTAATAAGATGGAGGATCAGTCTCTCCACGGTGCTCACACAACACATGTTTTCAGTCTGACCCTGCACATGTACATCTCTGTCTGACGCGAAGAGGCTTGCGGTGAACACAGAACTGCTCTCAGCTCTCGTCAATCCCGCAGGTGCTTGTTTTTCGACAGTTTATCCCGGATTTTGCCCTTGCCTCAAACGCCGGGGTCTTCTTCCTCTGCCATCGCTACCATCGAGATGACAAACACAAACAGCCGCGGCTTCAATGGCGCGGGACTGAAACGCTGTTTTGTTTCAGCGGGCGAAGAGACGAAAAGAAGTGGAGCCGAAGAATCGACTGCGCGTTCTCAAAACAATATTTGTGAAGCTCTTGACTCAGTTCAATTAGACAGGGAGCTGCATAATGTTATTACTGCCTGTGCTTGTGAAGACTTTGTGATATATTATGTATGTATTCAGTTATTTGTCAAGCAAAGGCATATTTGTCCAATCACAATATCCTTTTGTTGCCAAAACATTGTGTCTTTGAGAAAACAGCCAATCTTTTTAATTCAAAGTGCTTGATTTGCGGCCAAGGCCTCTGATGTGCAGTGATGCCAAACACCTCACCTCTACGTGTGTGTGCGTGTGCGTGTGCGTATGCGTGCGCGTACGTGTGTGTGTGTGTGTGTGTGTGCGACACACTGAGAGGAGGGCCGGGCCTACTTCACTGGCACGCTAAAGTTTGATGGTGGATGAATGACACTCCAGATGTCCATCAATATTTAGCAGTAAACATCCCGGGTTGTCCTGGCAGGCGGGGAGACGTGGCAGCTGAGAGCACGAGGTGGTGCAGCGACGAGCCGCCGACTTTCAGTTTAGCTGGTTAAGCTGGAAGGCGACGCATCTCTGGAGCCGGCGGAGGCAGCCACAGCTGTGACGCTTTGCAGGCCCCGATTTGTTGGATGTGGGATTCATTTTGTTGGCGATTTCCCCTGAAATCGGACCGTTATGTCACGTCCACGCACATGCATGTCCCCGCGTTGCCCTCATCCTCTGCCCACCTCACCTGTTCAGTCTGCACAGCTGCCTTCCATCTACTCATCAACTCATCAATATATATATACAGTATAGAGGTGAAGTCCCTCCCCATTGGTGTTGCCCGTGCAGGCTTGTTTCATTGGTACATTCCGAGAACTACCTAAACTACCTAAAAAAGAATGCCTCGGAATTCCAAGATATCCCACGAAATAATTTTGTGTGTGATCCATGTACCGTAAAAGTCGGGTTACAAGCCGCTCCTACCTCCGGTCAGTGTCCCCGCTGTAGCAAGCTAGCAGCAGCGCTAGCTAGCGCTGCTGCTAGCTCCCCGCTGCTGCTGCTACTGCCCGCTGCTGCTGCTGCTGCCCGTGTCCCCTCTGCCCAAGTCGGGTGTCGACTGGTCTGGTCCCGCTACCTTCGGTGGTTGTTGGGGAGCTGTAGCGGAGCGCTAGCGGAGCGCGAGCAGGAGCGCCAGCTGGCTATAGCGCCAGCTGGCTATAGCGGGGAGCTAACGGGGACACTGACCGAAGGTAGTAGCGGCTTGTAACCCGACTTTTACGGTAATCCTGAACGAGGACATATAAAAACCGCAAAAGCCCACACAAGGCAGAAGGGAGGGGAGATGGATGGGTCCAACAAACACCGATCTATCAGCCAGCAGGCCGCTGTTTGTTCCCCATGTGAGGTCACGTAACTTGCATACTTCGGTAACGGCCCTTCCGTAGTTATTTTAACCCAAACAACAATCTTTTCCTAAACCTTACTAAGTAGTTTTGTTACATAAACCTAAGTATTTCTACTGTTATATCTATTCCTAAACCGAACCAAATCGATTGGTTGCCTTAACCAAACTAAGTAATCTCGCGATCTTTTCTTAAATCAAAGTAGTTTTGTTGCCTAAACCCAACTGAGTATTTTCCTGTGAAGACAGAAGTTTATTCTAAAAAGACCGCATACATGTAACGAGCAGTGTGGCTGGCCTTCGTAGGAAAACGCACGAAACATGAAGATTACTTTTCGTAAGACATATGAACCGCTGTGTGAGGATACGTTGCTCTATGGGACATGACGGAGAGACATCATTATTATAATTATTTTTATCCAGTTTCAATTGTGCCATAAATTACACAACTCTCTACTCTGGTTCTCTATCCACTCATTGTTTCAGCGCTAGTGCTATACGTGTGCTCAAGACCTTTGTGATATTTCCTACTTCCTTCCTACTTCCTTGCTACTGAGCATTTGTTGTGACTTGTCACTGTATCTCCACCTGGCTCCTCCGCCATCATCATCATCCTCATCATCCCCACCAGCAATATCTCCAGGTCAATGTATTCCCCAAAAATGTAATTAGCTTTTTAATAATCCAAGCAAACACAGATAACTTCCTGCGTGACACTGAGTGAATGTAAAAGGTCTCAAAATTACAACCTGCCTTTCTGTCATTAATATCAAAGTTATTTAACTAAAGCTACAATCTATAACAGCCGTCATGTTTCCACTGCAGGAGAGATGACGGAGCATCTAGCGTGACATGCATCAACTTATTTTACATATTTGTCGTTGGTTTGCAGCGACAATGTCGTCAACCAAGCAGGTAATTTGAATCCAGATCATTTAATGAAATTAGTTGCCTTGGCAAACAGGTGCACGCCGACAAACCTGCTCAACGGTCTAAAGTCTCCATCAGATGACGTTTGTTGTTTTCAGAAGTGTCTCTCTCTGCCTCCCTCTCTCCTTTAAACCTACACACACGCACACACACACACACGTACACACACACACACACACACTCAAATCGCATTACAACACATCTAATTGACGTTTATGATGCGGAGGAGAGCATATGCTCATTGAGCCAATTGAATCATTAGAAAAGCACACAGTAGGCAGAGGAGCTGCCAGAACTGCAGCTGAGGAAAATGTGTGAGGGCCTGGATCTCCTGTCTGAGACCGTTACGGAGACGAAGCATGTAAACACGTCGACGCAGACGCGCGTCTCACATGCAGTGTGATACTCTCAACGTGGCCAGGTTCTGCGTCGTGATATCTCCCCAAATCTCCCCCCTTTTTTTCTTCCCCTTCTTCTTTTTCCAGAGAGCCGGTCGAGCTCTGACATCCACGCACGTCTGCACATTCTGTCTGACATCGGGCCCCGTGGTAAGATGCTCCTTGACCGGCCTTGATCCACACAGGAGGGTGTAAGTGGAGGGGAAGTAAGATAGACAGGGGCGAAGACAGCCCGTCAGAGTTAAAGGCAAACAGACATTAGGCTTTCCAGAGCCGCCGTTGCTCTCTCCGACTCTCCTCCAGGCTCCGCGCTTCATAAAATTTACATGACGCATCAGAAAAGGCCACAAGAGCCTCTTTGATTGTAGGAACTATAACGGCTGAAAAATACATCAGTCGCCATCTTCTTTTTTTTTCTTCTTCTGGCGGAAAAAGGCTTGGAGACAGAGTGAAAAATACACACTCGTACGCTCTCCTTCCCAAACAACGCGGCACACACAAAAGGGGCGAAGAGACAAGAGGAACAGTCGTCGACACGACGCTGAGAGACGCGCGTCGACTCGCTCGCAGGCTTCGGTCTGGGCGCCCACGAAACAGCGGGACGCCGCTCCTCAGTGTCACCTCCAATCGCTGTGATCTAAATGTATGAGAATTGATGGTGCCTTCCACCAAATGCTGTTACGGGGGGACCTGGTTGTTTATTTAATGAAGCCGGTGTCACGGCGGATCTGCGTCCTTGCCTTTGGAAACGGTGGCAGGTGTTGGTGGCAGATTTCCCCTCAAACCGGGCCACCGAATTAACAAATCACATTAACATAACACTGGCGTCAGATCTGGGGGCCTCTCTCTCTCTCTCTCGCTCTCTTTCTCTCTCTCTGGCACGGCTGTCCCCGTAGTTTGCCTGTGCGGGACGCTCCCCTCTTGTGTCCAGATGTCCCCACAGTGCCAGCTTCCCTCTGCCCAGAAACCACTGAACTGGGCCCAGGTTGGAACCGGAACAAATCACGGCGCAAGGACGGAGCTTTTTCTTCTCACTACTTGAATTAAACTTTTTTTACTCTCTGTGGGTAATATAATGAAAGGCAACACATCCCATCGCTACATCTCTTACCTGTTGAGGTTTACATCCACGGTTGGCTAGAACCACTGGGACATTAGATCGTCTCTCAGTCTGGTTGGTTTCATTGATAAGCTTCTCAGGAACTGAAGAGGTAAGTTTAGACAGTGTGAGCGGATATTATAGGGCACTTGCCGGATAGAAAAGGGGGTAAAGGTAGTAAACGGTGGAGCTGTTGTAAACAGAAATTCATCTGTGGTACAAAGACAGAGATTGAACCAATTTTGCAATGAATGTTGGGTCATTAAAGACTTTATTTTTAAACTGCCAGTAGCACAACATGTTTCGATGCACTGCAAAGCCGCAGCGGAGCCGCAGCGGAAAAAGGACTGCCACGGCTGGATAAGCGTTTCTCTCCAATGTGCATAGCGAGAGACGACATGAGATGTGAACGAGAACATGGGGCCAAATGCCGAAGACGGTATTAGATCAAGACTGTGTATGTTTGTGTTTTGTCCTCTTATGTGACTTTTTGCTACTTATATTTGTGTATTTTGTTTTTACACATTTGGGAACCAAAGGCCATGTTTGTTGGATTCTTTGTTGAGCACGAGCAGCAGCTACATGTTGCTAATACAGCTTTTACACTTACCTTTTTTTCCTACTGTTCATTCCATAAAGTCAAGACGACTTTTAGATATAGTATGTTGCCAGAAATGGACACTCAAGCAGAACATGTAGAGTGGTTTACAGTAGAAGGAAACTGAATTATAAAAAACAAGGGGTTTCATATTGTATGCTGGTAGGACTGAAACTTTAAAAGTCGTTGGGCTCTGGTTGACTATTCTCTTGGATAGAAAGCATGTGCTGGTGTTTTGAAAGAATGGTTCGACATTGAGTCGGATTTTTCATGTTTTGATGGAGTTAGCGGTCGTGGAGAAAGATATTTTTGCACTTCGAAATGTAGAGTTGGTATTTAGACCAAATGCAGAGAATTAACCATTTGGCTCATAGTGTGCTGTTGTGTTAAGAGTTTAGAAAAGTGTAGGTCAATGCTTGTAAGTAATTGTGAGGATAGTTTCCTGACACAAATGAAAGTGATTGCTGACAAAAGGTTACTAGTCGGTCTTTATTTTTGTGAAACTGCCTTGTATTGGACTCATCCGAAGGCAAGACCAGACTAAAAAATCTTCATGAATCAGCAACTATACTGTTTTATAATTGCACCATTTATGTCCAACAACGTTCAGTGCCAACAGAGTTGTAGTTGCTTAAACCTAACAACTCTTTAACACTTGGAGGTCTGGGGGTCAATTTCTTGATTTTTCTTGATTTTACATACTTTTTAAATTCCCCTTTTTAAAGTCACTAGCATATGATACAAAATCATGTGTTGTATATCAAAAAATACAGAACAATCTCAGCTATCTATATAATGAGGCACCATTGTCCCAAAGGCACAAGTGTAAATATGAAAATATGACTAAAGCTGAAAAATGGAATCTTGATTTTGGAAATGTCTCATATTTGTTGTGAAAACATAACTTTTCTCCGGTGGGATATCGGTTTTGGTGATGGAAATTGGTTTACCAAAGGTCTTAGGTTCACAAAAGCAGTGGAATATATGAATAAAATGGTAGACACATGTAATTTAATGTCTAAAACCAAATTTATTATTATATGGTGGGGATGATGAGCTGTGGCTGGCTTTGCGGCCTGCTAGGTGATGTGTTCAGGCAGGCAGACGGACAGGGAGGCTGCTGCAGCGATGCTGCATGTTGTCCTCTGGACCCTCACAGCTCTGAATCCACTCTGTAAAATACATTAATACAGTCAGTATGAGTTCAATGTAAGAAAGTTAACGTGATAGAGACAACAGTTGATTATGCACCGTTCAGTCATATACACGGAAGATAACAGCCAACACGGCACTATTTACTGACGTGCTAATCGCTACGAAGCTCTCGTCAACACACGTTATTTACTGTCTTACAAACATATAATGGAGGTCCAACACTACTGGTCGTACTATGTTCACTGTAACAAGTTAACGTGATAGATTCAACAATTGATTACGCCCCGTTTAGTCATATATACGGAAGATAACATAGGGTGACCAGATTTGAGTTTGTGAAAAAGAGGACACTTCGCTCCGGGGGGGGGGTGGAGGAGAGAGAGAGAGAGAGGGGGGGGGGGGGGGGGGGGGTAGCAGTGGTGTGTAGCATGCCGTGAACTTACATTTACGTTGAGATCGGTCGACCAATGACAGTTCTCTCTACAGTCAGAGCTTGCGCAAGAAGGTGGAACGTGAGGGAGATACCATTTCCAAAACTTGTAAGGGGGTAATAACTATTTTCCCGCACGTACCAAAATCCCGGACGTTTTTGGAATCCCTGCCGGACGCTTTTTTTAGGTCTCGAAAAGAGGACATGTCCGGGAAAAAGAGGACGTCTGGTCACCCTAGATAACAGCCAACACGGCACTGTGTACTGACGTGCTAACCGCTACGTAGCTCTCGTCAACACACACGTTATTTACTGTCTTACAAACACATAATGGAGGTCCAGCACTACTGGTTGTACTATGTTCACTGTAACAAGTTAACGTGATAGATTCAACAATTGATTACTCACCGTTCAGTCTCACAGAAACGCTGTGGCCAGCTATCTGGCCCGTTAGCTCCGTCTAGCTCCTTGTTAGTGAATCCTTCAGCTCTGAAGCTGCGTCGTCTCTCCCCTCCAATATAGCTCTGCTCAGGACTCTTTGCTTGGCACCTTCTGACTCACAGTGAAGCTTTGCACGCCTCATACATGTCCATGTTTAGATGCTCAGATGCGGAAGTGGAAACCATATCCGCCAGATTTTTAACCATATTTATGTGACGTATTATTGTGATGATTATTATTTTATTAAACATTTAGACACCTGGTGTAACGCTTCGACGCGGGCGCCGACCTCAGAGGGTTAACCATCATTTGTTAATCAATCCTTCCCTTACCATAACCAAAACATTTTAACCCCCAAAAACCTACTTATCTCAACCTTTTCTACAGACGTGTATATCAACGTTATGGTGTTTTAATCCATTTATCCATCCCGACCACCACCCTACATGGACTTACACTAACTTTGATTTAATGTATATCTGATACGTCAAACAAAAACTTAATGCAGGAGGAAATACGTTCGAAACGTAATTGACAACACTGCTTGATTTGGAGTTGTGTTTCTGACCGCCTGATGAATTTATGTCCAGTAGTCACTCACCTTTGATTTGGTTTGGTCTCCAAAAACATTTGGATCTTAGCTGCGGCACAAGTTAGTGGATATCAGGTCGTACGCCAAGGTTCATCAGAGCTTTTGGGGCGTCTGTGGCTCAGTCGGTACAGCGGCTCGTCATTTAATCACGAGGTTGGCAGGTCGACCCCTTGTTCTTCCTGTCTGTGGAAATGTTCTTGAGCGAGACACTGAACCCCCGGGGCGCTTATCAGTGATCAGGGGCCGACTGCTCTTGAATGCTTAGGAGGGGTTAAACGCAGAGGTTAAACTTCCACGTACGTGATGATAAAAACAAAGTAAAAAGTGATCTTTTTCAATGAAAACCGCTGCGTGATCCTGCAGGGAACGGTTTCGATTGCCGCAATGAGACTCGTGAAACCAAAACAACGAGACGACAGTCGCTCAGGATGGGCAGGTCGGAAGGGGAATGGCAGAATCAGCTGATAATTCTGTTTGCGTTCAACACATACTTGTATAAATCATCAAGCATGAATCGTAAAGGCAACATTTTCTACAGCAGCTGGGATGTTATATCTTGTTGGGAGGTAGATCTATAGCAATTCATTCCTATTTCACGAGCCGATCATATTTTTTTGGGTCTAAAAGATCATAATTCATTCGACTTTCCTGAAATAAACAGGACGGTGCAGCGGAGTACATTTGGATCCTGCTGCTTGGCTTTGCGGGAAAAGCAGAGGCGTCTAAACTGACTGTAAACTGGCTGTCACAGTCACTTATGGCCTTCCTATCCATCGACCTGATGTTGTGGATGCGCTGGCAGCACAAACAGAGACGGCCCGGAGACTGTCTCCCAGTGTTAAAAACAGTTAGCAGCATTTAGCGCAATAAACGGAATATTAATGGGTTTCGGAATGAGACTACCGAGCACCATTAAAAGCTCAAAGTGAGTTGATGTGCAGATATAGATTCCATTACCTCCATTTACCTTGCCTTTTATTCACCCGCTGACAGTGGTAAACAAAGAGCAAAGAGCTTTAAAATGAGCGACTCGCACAAAACATGTATTATTACAGGCAAAACCGGTTGTGACGTTAGATTTTCCAATCAGCTAATCTCGCGGCAGACTGCCTCTGCCAACAGCACTTCAATGACGCTACCTGTCCCGAAGAAAACATTCAGAGTGAAGGCACACGTCCAACCGACTCAGCGTAACGGGCGCCGGCGCCAAAATAAAGCCGGACACCGGAGCTCAAGTCGGCTCCGGTATAATGACACGAGTTGTGATGGAATGCGGGACGAGGAGGGGTTATTTTATTCATAATTATCGTTTTATTTTAAATCTTCCACGCGACGTGCCTCGGCGGCGGTGGCGGCTCATGCTAATGGTTGTGTACAGCGACGGCGGATGAGCTCAGTCAATCACAAACACCTTCTCATCTCGTAATCACAAGCCAGAGAAAGCAGGGCCGGGGATGCCTTGTGAGACGCGCCGTGCCACGACGCTGACAAACACAATGATCAACAGCCGCCCCGACGATCGGCGACAGGAGATGTGAAAAACGCTGAAGTGTGTGTGTGTGTGTGTGTGTCGTCACCGACGTTGCGTCTCATTTCAGAAGTAAGCAAAACAGGAGGGGGAAGATTGCCGGCATTTAATGACAAAAGACACCTCAAATCAGGTGCAAAATGAAAGTTTGCAGATGCCTTTAAACAAAGGAGAGCAGAATCTGTCAGAGTAGTCTCTAATTCCCCACTGTTGGGAGTTTTATTTCTTTGGGTGGGGGGGGACACAGCAGCAGCAGCCGCAGCAGAGGCTCCCTCAGCTCTGTCCATTTCCATAAACGCTGCTGGCTGTCTCACCTCCACCAGAAACACTGCGAGGCTAAATGCCCTGGCATATCATTTCCCTCCTTCGCTCCCTTCGCCCGCTCCGAAACCAAATGTTCATTACCATGCAGCCCTGCCTCGGAGAAAGAGGCGAAAAAAGCGGCTATGAGTACAGAGCTGAGATCATTGACAGCTTGATGTGACGGAGGTCAATTGAAATAACAGGTTTGTGTGTGTGTTTATATTCAAAAATGGGCCACTTGTGTCGGGGCTGTACTTGGCTTTCAGCAGGCGGGGGGAAGCTGGGGAGCAATGTGGCTTCAGGGCCACGCTGAGAGTGTGAGGCCGACACACACACACACACACACTCGCTCACTGTAATGAGCAGGTTATGCTAAGGCACAGGCTGCTAAAATCTGTAATTATAATCAACCTCTCTCTCCACCTCTCCCCCTCATCTCCATCTCCCTTCCCTTCCCGCTCTCTTTCTTTTTTTTCTTCTTTTTTTCTCTCCCGCCTACATCAGTGAGCGGGCATCAGGGAATCCTCCACTAAGCACCGGAGGTAATGAGTTTATTGATTAACATGCAGAGATGAAGCGGCTCGCTCAAATTAGTGTTGTTTTACATTATTAGATGGACTCGGGGCACTCCAGAGCGCCGTGAGACCGTTACCTCATGGCGGTCCCAAAACTCACAAACCAGTCAAATCTATTACTCAACATGCAGCAGGAAAAACGCTCTGCCAGAATGCGAAAGTGTTCGGACCGCTGAGCATCCCGAGCTGCTTTGTTCACGGACAGCTACAGTTTCCAATAAATGAAGCAGTTTCCGTGGTGATCTTTGATGAATGCCGCTCTCCGTTTTCAATGCGTCTGTTTGTGGATTTTTTTTTGTATGCAAGGTAGGGTGTGCACCGTGTCAAGACGACTGGCAGCTCTGCATCTGGCAACCCATCTGGATGAGGAAGATCACATGTGACCCACATAACTTGTGTGTGACCCCGCTCTCTCTCTCGCTCTCTCTCTCTCTCTCTCTCTCTCTCTCTCTCTCTGACACATGCTACAGCAACGGCACCAGAAGATGCAAGATGGGGCAGATGATTGCTGGGATTTATTTTGATTGATAGAATTGATCGGACTATCAAGTTATACGCGTTATTTAAAACGAGTGTGAACAGTTTGATCGGGTGTGAAAGGAACACCTCCCAGAATACTGGAAGAGACGTTTCAGCTTCATCTAACTAGAACGAGGTAGATGAAAGATTTTCTTTTACCATGATGACATGGAAGTGTGTCAAATCTGACACAATTGATAAAAGCAATTTGTATAGACATGTAGGTTATACAAATTGTTTCATTCCTTCATATTTATAATGTATCTGCAAATATGTTGGTTCTGCATGTTATGTAAAGGTAGTTTAAAACTTTGAGACATTGTTGGCAAAGTAGTACAGCGAACAGAATGAGGAGACACCACCAGTGTGTGTGTGTGTGTGTATATATCACTTCAGTTGTATATAATCGAGTCAAAAGTTGAACAGCTTTGTTTGACAATCTTTAAGTGTTTTAGATAATGTGGTGAAAAAAAGTATGAATATCTTTTCTACTAATTATACGGAAATCTTTTAATACCTAATAGGGGGTGAAAGGTGAAATAACATTTCGATTTCTTTTCCCACCTATTTTCCCGTTCTCGTTCCCAAGGAGTCCAAGTGCAACCCTTAGTTGCTAGACTCTGGCAGTGTGATGACACAGACCAGAAGTGGAGAGGTGTTTGGGTCAAACAAACACAGGACTTTCAAGCAGGAGACCGGAGTTCTTGCCCCAGAGTGCTGTTAAGTTATTTGTAAGTTACGTCAGTGATGTTTATGACGTATTTTCCATACTTAGTTTCTGGACTAATTTCAAGCCCAACCATGATGTTTTTCCTAAACCCAACTAAGCGCTTATGTTGCCAAAACCTAAACGAACAGTGAGTTAGAATTCCCAACGTAAACCACGCTGAAACTGGCGTTAGAAAGCGGCGCCAAGGCGTCTGACAAAGTATGACGAGATGGAATGAGAACCGTGTTGCATCTCCAAAAAAGCATTGAGCGAAAGACAGGCAGCCTCAGAAGGTCGTCGGTTCGAGCCCTAGACCAGAAGTATAAAGTGGAAGACAGACTTGCGCTCTTTACTACCAATGAGCTGCCCCAAACACCAGGCTGCTCCATTGGAACTACACACAGTCTATTGGGCCGCTAAAGGGAACAGCAAGTTGCGTTGGTTGAGCATAAACTGTTCCAGCTCACTAACACCGGAGTTGATGACCGTTGTTCAAGCAGTAATTCACCAGAATGTCTCTTCCTTCATAGTGGAAGGCGTATACAGAGAAAGTCCCACTGCTCTATGACCCCGCCCCCCCGTCAACAACACAAACACATAAACACATAAACACAAATCCGCTTAAACAGCCTGTCATGTACTCTCAGCGCATCACACGCTCATCCTCCAGGAAGGTTACCCTCGCTCACCACTCCGCCAGAGGGGAGTCCCTCAACTCGGGCTTTCCCCCCCTTTGCCACCGGGATGCTTCCTCTGAAGGTTCCTGGCGCGCGGCATGTCAGGGCCGCTATGAAGATACCAGCGAAAATGGCAGAGCAAAGGAGTGCGGCGTCAATCTCTCACCGCCGGTGCCTCTCTCGCGCCACTTTGATGTGATGGCTGCTCTTTGCTTTGTGATGCGGAGGAGCTGTCAGATTAGCGGGCCTGTCACGGCTCTGCCTGCTCGTCTGTTGGGCTTGACAGAGCCTGTGATGGAGCTCAGACTAAACAAAAGGGTTATCACCTAGCCCGCGCCCGACCGCACCGCTCTTTCATATGTACGAGGGGAAGGGAGGAGAAGGCTTCCATCCTCCCATGGCGGAGGAGAGGAGGAGGAGGAGGAGGAGAGCACGTCACCCTTCAGCCACCGTCAGAAAAAGATGTGAGCGGGAGGGGGAAACGCGAGCGATTACGAAACCTATCTGTTTATCTACTGCATCGGCATCCACTCAAACGCGAGGATACAGGCGAATATTTACAGGACGCTCATATTCACAAGAAGAGAGACAGAGCACGTCTCTCTCTCTCCCCTCTCCCCCCGCCTTCCCCCCACCATGCATCCTTCTACAGGAAGTCCCCGCTGCATGGACTTCCTTTTAAACACAGCTGTTGGTTGAAATGAGGCATAGAAAAAGTGATCCATTTCTCCGGACACCTGGCGCCCACAGTCTACAGGTGCAGTGTGTGTGTGTGTGTGTGTGTGTGGTTGTTTCAATGAGGTGAAACAACACTCTAATGAGGAGAGAGTGATCACCGCTGACACAGCCAGGCTTACGCGGTAATACGAACTTCCCTGTTTTAAGTCATTTTTATTTCCCGTTCGACTTGTGCGTAATTAAAGAGGCCGGGGAGGCAGGGGGGGGGGGGGGTTACCTCTGTGGACAAGTTCAGCATGAAGAATCCACAGTGCACATTTCACACATCACCATCTGTAAATCCAGACAAATGATTGGAGAGATTGCCTCCAGCACCGGATAAATACGTCCCATCCGGGTACTTGGGAAGCACAGCGGACTCATTAGGCTTCTATTTTCTATTTATAACCGCTGGCAATGCAGAGTTATTAATTGTCACCCTTCAACGCTATGTTTACATGGCCAAATAGCCTAACTCTAGCATCACTAACGACGCGACAGGCTCAGAGAAATGCTCCGTAGATTGTTTTAGATTTGGTCCGCGCAGTGTGTAAACTTGGAGTGACTTTTCCTGTACTCGACTATGATTTAACCTTAATCTCACGATGAAATCTGCGTCTTCGCCCCTGAGACCAGGCCGTCCCCTCGAGGGCGCGCAGCACCACGTGGGCCCGCCTGAGAGGCAGCTGAAGGGGGTTGATGAAGATCATTAAGAGCCGCACACCGGTGAGGTCTTCATCCGCTGACAAATTACGAGAGCGCCGCTTTCTTCTCCCATCCTCCGCTGGACGAGACATCTGTTATTTGAATGAGGTTTTTCAAACGCGAGCGACGAAGTTGTTACTCCCAACGCTGTCTCGGCGGCTGATGACAGAGAGCGAAAGAGAAGGACAGAGAGAGAGAGAGAGAAAGAAAGAGAGAGAGCATATTGAGTAGGTTAATAGTAAAAAAAGAGTATGAATTCCAATGACAGAGGAGGAGATAATGAGGTGTTTTGATGTGACACGAAAGACAGAGGGATCTAACAAAGGTAGTCAGCTTGCGCTGCACGGCTGCACCACAGGTCAGCTCGCTCACACACACACACACACACATTCTCGCACATAAATGCACAAACACCGCTTCTATAAACTAATTGCAAACACTCAAACCCGCACGCATACGGGATACGCAATACCCTGTCTGTCTCATCTTTCTGCCTCTATTTTCTAACTTGACCCAACTGATCTGTTTAAAAAAAACACACACACACACACGCACACACATTCCCACCAGGCTCTATGACAAACTTTGTATCTCTGCAGACTGCTGAGTGTGTGTATGCTTAGTGTAAGCATTATACAATATATGCACGGGTGTTTTGTGTGTGTGTACGTCTGCGCAGCTACATCTGCAGCATTTCCATTTTGAAGGCGTCCATCTTGGCAGGGATAATAAGGAGCGGTGTCTCCCCAGAGGAGTGAGTGACAGTCTGAGGCAGCGCGGCGATACGCTTATTCACCCTGATGGAGAGATCAGAGTGAAACATGGCAGACGTTGTCATTGCAGCCTTGCACCAGAGAAAGGAACGCTTCCTAACATTGATGTTACCAGTCCTGTCTGGCAGACAGCGGCGCTCTGAAGACAAACAACCGCTAAGGACAGCTTGATGGTGGCAAGAGGAAAGGAGGAGGAGGAGGAGGAGGGCAGATGGCAGGAGAGGGGAGAGAAGGGATGGGAATGTTGGGCTGTTCCCACCTTAAGCTCCTCCCTTTTGTAACTATTATTTTACAGCTCTTTCTTTTTCCTCCGTGTTATCGTATTTTATCGCCGCTACAGCCCAGCCTTTACGTGTGCATGAGCGTGTATTATCCCATGACCATGGCACCCTTACTTTTCACCAGAAATAAACTGGTTTAGTTATTTTTGGAAGACTGGTTCCATGGTCACCTCACAAAAGACAAAAAAAAAACATTGCTGCATTGCCGTTGTTAGCGTTGTCCGTTAGCTAACAACCGTCTGTGTTCAGAGCCGGCTGTATGGGTTGTAGCTGCTGCAGAAGAGGGACAATCACACGTCTCATTCAGTCAACGGACGCTTGATACAACTTGGTATACCTTGTTTTGATACTACTTGGTTCTGGGTTATTTACTTCGATACCTTAAATACCTTTGAAGTATCCCTTAAAGCAGCGGTCCCCAACCTTTTTTGCGCCACGGACCGGTTTCGTGTAAGACAATATTTTCACGGACCGGCCTTTACGGTGTGGGCGATAAATATGACGTACTAAATATGACGCAATAAAAATATACGATCGGCATAAAAACAAATATAAAGTGCATAAAAATACAACTCACCATTACGCCGAATTAGTGGGAGCCCTGAGCTTGTTTCTCTGCAACGAGCCGGTCCCATCTCGGGGTGATGGAGGACAACGACACCCGACGCGTGTTCTTTATGTCGTCTACTCCTTAACTTAGACCTTGCTTCACAAAGACAGTATGTTGGATATGGAGACAGGGTTTTCAGAGCTTTTTTGGCCAAGGGACCAAGGGACCGGTAGCGGTGGGATGTTTCCTCCAGTCCTTGACCTTCAAATACTGGTTTAACATACATCTGTCGGCTACAGAGAATATTTTACGTTCTGTTACAATATGCCCCACGTATTTTTAAAGTCTTGTTTAGACAAACGGTGACAGGAAATGGTGAAAATAGAGGGATAGGAGAATCCATACCTTAATTTGCCTAAGGCCTCCCAAACACCAAGTCCTCCCCGGGGGGGTTTTCATCATTAAACAAGTAGGCTGGCCAACAAGCCGATCTTCTCTCTCCTCGTCTCTCTCCCTTCTGTTTCTCCCTCTATCTCTGCTTTAGCCATGTGATTAGCGTTGACATGTTTCACCAAGGATACTGTGCTGGGTCCATGACTGGCTTTAGATAGGATCTAATAGGGGTCTAATGGGGTCAGGCTCCCAATCGACAGTCTATTCATGAGAATCAATAACTACACCATGCATGAGAGCTGGAAGGTGGGCAAGGTGGATATCTTAAAAAAGAGAAAAGGAAAAGGAAGGAGGCAGGAAGAGAGAGGCAGGAAGGAAGGAGTGCAGGGACGGCAGGGGATTTAGGCTTTAGGGGATGCAAGGCCTTGGCATGGTAACAAAGGCCCCAGCGTTCTCTCATCTGTCATGTTAGCTGTGTAAGCATTGTGAACGTCACTCTCTCGTGACGATGAAGCGTTTGATCTTTGGGATCTAATGTCATTTTTTTATTTTTGGTAGGCTACTTGAGATGTTTCGTCTGCGTGACTGACAAATCCTAATTGTCTCTGTGAGTAAATAACTGCCACAATGTGACACGCACATCTCTGAGCGAGGAGTGTGCGTTTATGTGTGCGCGAGAGCGTGCACGCCTTAATTCCAGGCTGCTGTGGGATAGTGAAATAAATCAGGCCCAGCTGATGTCTGTTTACCTTCCCCTAAGCCCCAGGAGACTTTGGGTAATTGAGCATGAGCAGATCTGCAATAGAAAAGCCATTTAACATGGAGACAGACACACGCCTCCAACATGCTCCGCTGACCCAGCTAGCAATGAGACGCACACACCCCACCGCGCGCACCCCTGTTGCTCATTGACGACGCGATGCCGTGTCCTCGGAGGCAACGGCGCGTTACAGTGTTTACAGTCATGTTATTCAATTGAACGTAAAGCTACAGCATGTACCCTTTTAGCTTAGCTTAGCAGAAACACGTGGAATCAAATAGCTTGCTAATGAACACCTCGCATCTCATGTGTTTAACCCAAGTGCAGAAACAGCACCTTGTGGTTTTATGAGGGGTTAAAGTTGGAACTATTTATTGGGCAGGCACACTGACTCTTTGCTGATTGCCTGGTAACCTCATGGTGATGACAAGACTCCAGGAAGTCACTGCACCAAGACAATACAACTCCCTATTAATCCTCTGTGGGTCCCTACTGGCACAATTAAGAGCATCATATAAATAAGGATGTTTTTGTTAGTGTATAATCACCTGAAGATACCGTGTTTACCGTGATACCGTGTTTCTACAGTAGCCCAGAGCGGACAAACAAAACACTGGCTTTCAGTTGGTTGTAATCTGCTTCCTCATCACTAGATGCAGCCACATTATACACACTGCAACTTTAAAACCACAACTTTTTATACTTTAGTTTTTGTACAAAGCTCAATAATTAACACGCTATATCTTTTAAAAATGATATTTTTACAATTGGAGAGAACCAGGCCAACTGTTTCCCCTCCTTCTTTCAGTCTTTATGCTAAGCTAACCGGCTGCTGGCTGTAGCACCAAATTGAAGGGTCAGATACGAGAGTGGTATCAATTCTCATCGAAATCTCGACAGGAATTTGAAAAAGCATAATTCCCAACCACAATTCGTACCACATACTGTAACCTTGCCAATAACGTTGCGTTTCAAAAAAGCTACGTATGAAAAAAACTAATTGCCAAGCATAGTAATGCAGAATCTCAGTCAGTATGCATTCATTAATCTGAATAAATGCATGGGTTTATGTGTGTCTGAGATTTCTGCATCTGTGCGTGTGTGTGTTTCTGTCAGTGTTTGCATGTTGATGGCATCCCTGTAGTCACAGCTCCCCTGCTCTTGTAATGTACCCATGTAATGGTGTAATGAAAATTCATGATGAGAGCATGTTAACTGCAGTAGCCAGTCTCCCGAGTTCCAGCACATGAATAAAACGAACAAGGGGAGGAAGAAAAAAAAAACAGGGAAACTCATTTTGATGCCTAATTATTTTTGGACTTGACAGCCTGGCAGCGGCCTGGCCTGTGTATGTAATATGTGTGTGTGCGCGCTTGTGTGTGTTTAGGTCGGCAGTGTTGCTGAGTAGATGCACAGCGGTAAGCAGGGCCCTTCATTATGGCCCATAATGAGTACATCCACCCCAGATACAACAGCCCGGGAACCTTTGTTGCATTGTTTTGTTCCAACACCTTGAGCAACGAATCAACACATTTTACACGGCTCAAGTACCTGCAGTTCTTTTTTTTCTCTAAATATGTAACAGGGATAGATCTTTCCATGGTGTATGTTTTTCCTTTCATTATGTTTGCATACATATTTTGCAGGAATCATTATCAACGGTATACCACTGTAAAATCATTATTGTAAGGAATGTATGTATTATAATAATTGTGCTGTTATACACATTTGTGGACTCCAGCTGGCTGCAGTCAAAGATGCATCGTTTCGATTGGGCATCTAACCGAATAACAAGACGTAATATAGAAACAAATTCCAATTTGCAGCGCTAAATGGGTGCTATTTAACGACCTCTAAAGATTTTATGGTATCGGGGATTGCATTTTTGTCGCTGCCACAGGTTTTCTCCCTCGAACATCATCGCGTAAATGCAAGACTGTTGACTTAAGGGTTGAGCTGCACTCAACCGAATCTGGTTGTTTCTTTGTGGTTACTGACACGAATCTCTGTAATCCTCACACAGTCGCCGTTAGTTTAGTGAAGTCAGATGTTGTCCTCAACTTGTTTCGCTCACAACAAAAAGCTGATTCTCCGGCAGGACTGTGGTTTGTTTGATTTTGCGAACGACGTCTCGAGAAGGGAAGCAAAAAAAAAAAAGGCAAACTGCTGAATATGATCGCTCTGTGAGGATTGGGAGACCGTGACTGAGAATGTTCTCTTTTTTCTTTTTAATTTAATAAATCTCTCTTCTTCTTCTTTTTTCCTCGATATACTCTTGGAAAAGCAAATGTCCTTCATATGGATAATAATCAGCTGACCAAAAGGTTTCCTACCTTAGTTAATCAGAAGCACCTGTGTAGCCCAAATGACTGTGTGTGTGTGTGTGTGTGTGTGTGTGTGTGTGTGTGTGTGTGTGTGTGTGTGTGTGTGTGTAATCAACCCCAGGGGACTGACTGAATCCTTCCTGCCCGTGATGGAGACGCGCTCCACTGCAACGGATGCGGCACAGGATTCCCGAAATCACGATCTCCCAGGATTAGGCGCGGGGTGGAAGAGGAACGGGGCGTCCGGATGGCCTTTATTGGTTTATGATTGCCCTTATCCTAACCACATTAACCTCCTGATTGCTTCAGCAGACATTATTAGACGCTTCCATTGGAACAAAAAGAAGAAAAAAGAGGAGAAAATAGAGGCTAAACGGCAATCATGCCCAGCGGCCCATGCAAGGAATTTAAGGCCAAGGACACAAAGAGACAGGGGGAGCAAAAGGAATGGAAAGGAGAGAAAGAAGAGAGGAGGTGTGTGTGTGTGTGTGTGTGTGTGTGTGTGTGTGTGTGTGTGTGTGTGTGTGTGTGTGTGTGTGTGTGTGTGTGTGTGTGTGTGTGTGTGTGTGGTAGGGTGGGGGTGGGGGGGGTGTTCGATCGTCGATTAAAGTGCAATTGTGCAATTTCATTCCTGTTCCAGCACAATGAGGAATGAGATTAAGCTCAATTTGGACCTGTTCAAGAGATCTCCTCACCTCTGTCTGAGGTGAACTGTGCAACACACACACACACACACACACACCAGCAAGCACACATGCACGCGCATGCACGCACACACCTACACACCCCTGGAGCCCCTCACCATGTCAGCACCCCTCCAGGGAAATCAGGCGTCTGGAGACAGGTCAGCCCAGGCCCATGTATATATTCATGGGCTTAATCTGGCATCATTTCTCTCTGCTGCCGGAAAAAGAAATGTATTTAATTTACACAATCCCCATTTGGCCTGCTCACCAAGGAGCAATACATAGGGAAAGTAGGCCCATAGTCAGACCTCCACCCCTTCAGCATAAACTATTTTGCAGGAGCGTGTGCATATACAAGTTTGTGCATGTGTGTCTATATACTGTATGTCAGCATGCATAGCAGTATTCCGTCTGTGTGTTGCAAAGGAAGGGGATACAAAAATAAAAAAACATCTTATCATATTCCAGGCCTGTACAGTACACCCAAACAGTGTGGCAGCTGTGCTAGTCAGTTTGAATGGGAGGATGGGAGTTGTACCCAGCAGATGCTGTGTGTGTATTAAACAGATTAATTATTAAAACATGCTTGACAGATGAAAAGTGGGTCCTCGGGCTATAAAGGAAAATGTTTATTCTTCTGCCATAGACTGTAGTACACTTAGCTTCTGCTCTCAACTTATCCAGCGCCTCAATGAAGAGAGTAAACACTTTCTGTGCTCTGTGCGGTTGGAATCACATACATAATAATTTGAAATGGCCGCATGGGATGAACCTTCAAATGTGAATGTGTGTTTAGTGATTGGGGTGAAATATGATTAGCATGTGTGTGTGTGTGTGTGTGTGTGTGTGTGTGTGTGTGTGTGTGTGTGTGTGTGTGTGTGTGTGTGTGTGTGTGTGTGTGTGTGTGTGTGTGTGGAGTTAGGTAGCCTGAGGACAGACCCAATCACCTGTTTTTCCAACTGCGCACCTAATCAGGCAACGTTTCCCCACTTCCCAACATTTAGATTTTTTTCTTACTGGTACCACAGTAAATATTTGACTCTAATATATTATAACGGGCATGAGGAGTGGCTGTTATGATTATTAATTATGTTCAGTGAAGTTAGTTTGGATCAAGAGCTAAGTTGGAGATAAATGGTTGTTGGCCTACATCACGATCACTGCGATTTCCAAACATGTTGTAAAGTCTAAGACGTTGTCAAGCCTGTCACTCATTTTTAGCTACCTGTTACTGTGATCTGTTTGATCAGTCGAATATTTGTCATGCGTTTTATTGTCGGTCCTGTTTAGAAACAACAGAAATTAGTCTGTATGCAAGAGTTGGCGGTGAATAAAGCTCAAGGCTATTATTTTCTTTGTTTTAGAACTGGTTATGGCCTGCATCTTGCTCAATTGCTCTAATAAATGAATGGAGATGCCCCTGGATGTCTCCTCATCTTCTTGCTGTGAGTTGCTACAATATAGTGGTGTAACACATCTGTATCCGTTCATGTCACAAAAGTATGTCTTTGGATTTTCCACCAGAAGTGGTTGGGTCCAAGACTGGAAATTGTTAGAAATCATCTGCTTCATCTTTTAGGTTAAATTGTTTCCGCCATTTATTCTTTTCGATACAAATGGATTTACATTACGCTCCTCACAAAATCTGCAAATGCATCCTCTGATTTGTGAACATGTGTGCTACGTTTGTAAAGTAATCGGAAAATCTGTATTTGTAAAGCTAAATGTAGATATACTTTGGTTGAAGGATCAGTGTGTAGGATTAAGTGGCATCTAGTGATGAAGTGGCATATTGCAACCAACTGAACACCCCTCCGCTCAATGCTCCCTTTCTAAGCCTGTCAGAGAACTACGGTGGCCTTCAGGTAACGCAAAAACCTGAAATGGTCACTCTAATGCCAGTGCTTTGTTTGTCCCTTCTTGGCTACTGTAGAAACACGACAGTGCACACAGACAGTACCCTAGAGCAGCGGTCCCCAACCACTGGGCCGCGGCCCGGTACCGGTCCGTGGGTCCTTTGGTACCGGGCCGCAGAGAAAGAATGAATGAAATTTAGGTCGGGAAAATGTTTGATTTTGAAAAATGACCGGATACATCCATCTGCGTGTAACCTCAGACGTAACTTATGTGATGGTTACCCCAAAAACGAAAAACTTAAAAGTCTGTTTCAACTCAGTGGATTAAAATCAAGGCAGAGTATCCTGAGATCGCCAAAAAAGCTCTGAAAACCCTGCCTCCATTTCCAACATCCTGTCTTTGTGAAGCGGGGTTTAAGTTAAGCAGTAGACTGGACATGAACAACACACGTCGGGGGTCGTTGTCGTTGGGATCGGCTCGTAGCAGAGAAACAAGCTCAGGGCTCCCACTAATTCGGCGTAATGGTGAGTTGTATTTTTATGCACTTTATAATTGTCTTTATGCCGGTCGTATCATTTTATTACGCCATATTTATTACGTCATATTTATCAACCCACACTGTGAAGGCCGGTCCGTGAAAATATTGTCTTAGACAAAACCGGTCCGTGGCACAAAAAAAAGGTTGGGGACCGCTGGTCTAGAGAGCACTTCACATCACGTTTTCTCCACTAGAAGGACAGCCTAGAGAGCACTTCCTCATGTTTTCTCCACTAGAAGGCCACCCTAGAGAGCACTTCCTCATGTTTTCTCCACTAAAAGGACAGCCTAGAGAGCACTTCTTCCCGTTTTCTCCACTGGAAGGACAGCATAGAGAGCACTTCTTCCCGTTTTCTCCACTGGAAGGACAGCCTAGAGAGCACTTCTTCACGTTTTCTCCACTAAAAGGACAGCCTAGAGAGCACTTCTTCACGTTTTCTCCACTGGAAGGACAGCCTAGACAGCACTTCTTCACGTTTTCTCCACTAGAAGGACAGCCTAGAGAGCACTTTCTCATGTTTTCTCCACTAGAAGGACACCCTAGAGAGCACTTCCTCATGTTTTCTCCACTAGAAGGCCACCCTAGAGGGCACTTCACCGTGTTTTGTCTGCCATAGCAGCATCCAAGAGGGCCACCATTGTGGTGGTGTGAACTCAGGACCTGAGACCTTCATTCAATTGATCACTAAAGCGTATTCTATGTTGTCCAAATAAATCTGCAAGTTAACATAGTAAAGAAATTGGTTGAAAAACTGAATATTTTATTAATAAACAATACAAAAAGGACATAATCGTATTATTACATTGTGATTTTAAGCTCAGAGAAGTCTGGGCAGTGATCAGTGGCTGTCTTATTTTAGACAACAAAAGTGCAAAGCATTGAGAGAGAGAGCCCCAGGAGAACACAAGAGGATGGGGGGATGTTTGCAGACAGACACATCTGTCTATGGCACAAGGAAGAGGGAGAGAAAGAGAGATGCCACCTGCTCGTGCCATTTCTCCAGCTCTTGGCTCCATGTAAATAGGTGACAAATTATTCAGTTCAGGATCTGAGCATCCGAGGCCCTTCTGAAGGTGGAGGCCGAGGAAAACGGACCAGTTACCCTCCCAGCAGCCCTTAAAGATAGCTCCACCCTCGGTTGCACTCACATATGCACACAAACACTCACACACAGAATGAAATCCTTTCTCCCTTCCCCCATACTACACGCACACACACACACACACACACACACAGACACGGGTTGCTGGGCCCCCTGTTGCCTCATCTATCAGCCCCCACAACCAACACACACACACACACACACACACACACACACACACACACACACACACACACACACACACACGGACACGGACACATACTCCCAGGGGAGAGGGTCTCAGATGCAGATCATCAGTATTAGTGGGCGGCTGAGGGATTAGCGTCCCCCTGCAGTGACCTACAGGTGTAGCCCTGGGTTAGAGCAGACACTTGTCTTCCAGAGCATCGCTGACCCCCTCCCCCTCCCTGCCTCCCCAAACGCACCTGACAGGGAAAGCACAGACAGACAGATGGGGGAGGTGCTGCAGGGTAAGGGGTAAGGGGAGCTAAAGGGGATGTGCGGAGATAAAGATTGACAGGTAAATACAAACGGTGACGAAAGCAGGCAAACAGAAAGCGCGGCGTCATTCTGATCCGAGGGGAGGTTGTGACATGACGTATGTACATTATATATATATATATATATATATATATATATATATATATATATATATATATATATAGACGTTTTATTGTTTATATTCATTTTAGCTAATGGTTTTATTAATGGTCAATAAATCATTTAGTAACTGCTTTTTGGGGTCGCCAGGTTGTGAGAAGTCCAGCTCACAGGCCTTTATTTTATTTTTGTTAATGATGAATTTATAAATGTTAGTAATCCATTTATAAATGCTTATGGGTTTCATCAAGTCTGCAGTTGTAAGAGTAACTTCAATAGCAATAAATGGATCCTGGTCTCGTTCATCTTCAGGCCTAGTAGCTGTCAAAAACTACCTGGCAACACAAAATGTGTTTTGCTCCATGAAGCATTAGTTAAGTATTTATTTAACATTAATACAGTTTTAGTTGGAAATTATCCAAAAGTAGTTCAAAAATCTAACTTTTAAGTCAAGTTTGAGTACAAAAATATGTCTTTTAAAAGCTATGCTGAGGATGGTTTGTATTTCAATTAATTATTATTAATGTATTAGTAGTTAAATTAATTATTTGCTCCAGCACAACTGAACCCAGAGGACGCTTCATGAAAAACAAATCTATACTTGCTGTGGGAGAAAGTAAATGCCCACATGAGTCAATAACAAGTATCTGCAGTTGAGTGAGCAGTGACTAGAACTGCAGCATATTGGATGGAAAAATGGCGAGGGAATTTACCGATTAATAAAATACTACAGTTATTGCGTCGGCAAAGATGTTTGCCTTTCCTTCCTTCCTTCATGCCCGCGCGTGCCTCCTTCGTCGCGCTCCCGTAAGTCGTCCCGTTCTTGATGGAGCGCGGTGGAAAAGGGACGGCGTGATGAACAGACGAAGTCAAAACAATGAGAAGATCGAGGCAGACAAGCAAAGGGCCTTTGGTGGTTGACGGTTCACGTTTTGCTCGCTGTAAATATCATCTGAACCCGGCTTTCGTGTTGTTGTTGCCTCCCGTCGGACTCGCCGCGTTCTGTTGACATTTTGCTGTTATTTGTACGCTGCAAAGCGGTCCATTTTCCCCGCATCAAAAGTGCTTTTACGCACGTGTGTCAGGATGTCTTTGGTGCTTACCTTCAGCTCCTGTCAGAGAGCGAGAGCAGGGGCCCGTGCTCAGGAGCAGAGGGGGGAAGGCTGCTTTGTGCCCTAAGCGTTTTTAGTGAAGGCGAGAACTGGCTCAAAGGCTGTCAACGCGCATGGAAATACACATCAATACGTACACACACACACACACACACACACACACACACACGCACGCGCACGCACACCAACAAGCAGTGTTTTTTCACTCTCAGCTGCACTCCCGGTAAGAACCAAGTGTTTGAAATGAACTCGTGGAAAATGCACGTACACACACACACACACACACACACACACTGCGCTCATTACACAGGTTTTCTTGCCAAGTGTTTGTCTTTCTCAAAGGCTATAGAAACATGAGGGTGGTGAACACAGCCCTGATCAAATAATATGGAGTTAGGACTTTAGGACCCGACAAAGGCAAACGGACCGCAGTGTGAGACAATGTGTGTGTTGCAGCGAGAGCGGCGCAAACGAACGGCACCGACGCTCTCTTTATGAAACGGCAATTACGGGAAAAAGATGTTCACACGTCTTCCTGTGTGCCGCGGCAAATCCGCCAGATGGAAACGGCAATCTGGCGCTCCTAATGGTCTTTCTAGTCGACGCCGCCACCGCGGAGAGGACAACAGGGTCAAACGTGCACTGTGAACTCTGTAGGCTCCGGGAATTCATTTCATTAGCGGGCTTTCTGACAGACTGAACCCCTGGGCTACTCATAATAATTACTGATTCCTTTTCTTATTTTTCTTTTGCCAGACATTTTCATTTAAAATGTTTCAGAACTTGAGAGAGATGTGTGGATGGTGTTGTTTTCATTGTTCTGACATCTCTGGTTGTGAAAGAACAAAAACAATACGGCACACTGTACTCACTTTATAAACACCACTGTGGTTCTCAGACTTTTCTGACGGGTACAATTCATACAGACAAATATACTATACATATATATGGCTCTTTAACAGCCAGAGTTTTGGGTTTGATGCTCCTGTCTTTCTGGAGTGCAGGAGCTTTCATTGTTTACCAGCCTATTGTCGTTCCCTGGGAGTCAAATAGCGATCCGATACTGAGGCACCGGGCTTTCAACAACTCACATCACACGCCCAGAGAAAATGCCCCAGGAAATAATATAGTAGTTAAAAAAACTGAAGAAAAAAAAACTGTGCATAAGCTGTGTCCAGCCCAGTCCAGTTCAGGGACTTAAACATGTTTAAAGGATAATTTGCACGAATTTCTATGATGTTCTGGTGATGAACAATACAGTGGGCTGCATGGTGGTGTAGTGGCAAGCAAGATGGGGCCCCGAGTTCGATCCCGGGCTGAAAGGCCCTTCTGTCTGTTCTCCCTGTGGGTTAATTGAAGACTTCAAATTGCCCGTAGGTGTGAATGTGAGCGTGAATGGTTGTCTGTCTTCATGTGTCAGCCCTGCCAGAGTCTGGCAACCTGTCCTTCGCCTAATGCCCCGCCTCCCCTCTTCCTGTGACCCTGAATAGGATAAACGGTTCCGCATAATGGATGGTCGGATGGATGAACGGTTCAGGCTGCTTAGCAAAGCAAGTTGTGAAGTTGTTTGCCCTTTCCATTTAACACATTGCAGTGTGTTTTTGATCTGGATCGAGTGATATCTAAACCATTGACTAATGAGGCCAACACCTGGTAAATATGACATAATCACTTACTTCTGGGCAACTGAGGGCCACACATTTTCTCCAAATATGGCTCAAAGCCTTCTGGCAGCAGGAGGTGGCGGTTCAACGTTGACGCTTTACCAAGTGAACGAGCTGACACCAGATACTTAGAGGAGCAGGTGTAGTGGCTCTGAAACCTGTAAACACACAGATTTGGTGCGTATACTCCCAGCTGCTCTCTGACTCAACTCCAGGAATTTCAAATTCATTTGGAGATTCCAGCCATGAAGCAAAAGCACCTGCGGACTTATCGGCGTCCAAGCCCAACATATTACGTATGCAAACCGGGCGAGTGATTCGCCCTCTTCATTCCAAGTAACATGCGCCCTGTCTGCGGAATTTGGGGATCTCAAGCGTTTCTTCCCGGCGAATGACAGCCGTGTAGCCCTGGTGTGCTGCAGGCTGCCAACCACTAAGCGGTCCTGGCACTCTGCAGACAGGCCAGACTTGTGGTTGTTGTTTTGCTCGCTCCTCCTCAGCCTTTGGCTTCAGGCTATATGCAGAACACAGACAGCTAGCCTGTTCCCACACCAGGGCTCAACGCCGAAAGGTGCTCAACTCCATACTCCGCTCCGGGTAACTTAGTGGGGGAAGAGCCGGTGGGCAGCGCGAGGAAGAGGAACGGGGAGAAGAAAAAAAGGACGAGCTGAGGAAGAGGACAGCGAGTCGGCGCTTATTCAGAAACATGAAACAAGAACAGGAAGTTAAATACAGAAGGAGTGTGTCGTCTCTACGGACTAAAGCCCCCTCCTCACCTCTGCATTTTTTCTTTTCCTCCGCTTCATTCCAATGTTTTGGTTTCCGCCGTCAAAAAATGGCTGACCACAAACTCACACTGTCTCTTGTTCGTGCTCCCTAATGGGGAACGTTCTCGACTATGTTTGGGTTCCTCGGTGACTCAAGCTAACCGTCCCCTGTCATATTATTGCAATTGGTAACGACAGAGCCAGAGAGAGTTGTCTGCGATGGATTAAAAGTATTTTTCACGATGGCTAAATCAATCACACGCAAGCACAGAAAGGACCTTAATATCGCTCTGATACCTGGTAATTATGAATCAGAAGTCCAGCTGGTGGATTATGTCTCTCCTTGTCACAATCACACACCTTTCGTTCTGATCCGCCGGTGTTTTCAAGTCCCACTGCGGCCTCCCTCCCTCCTGGCTTGACGGCTCGGTCACTAAGCTCAGACAGTCTGAGGCCTCTCCAGCCCAGGCCTGTTCAAATATGCAGTTTTAATTGAGTGATAATGAAGAGAGCATGTCTGAGATGAGGTTAACAGGAGTGTATTAATTTGAATAGGGCCCTCTGGATTATCCCTGGCTCCCCAGCCTCTCCGAGCTCGGAAGAAAAAAAAACTGGGGGCCGCCGTGCTGTCCACGTTGGGGAACCGAGAGCGCTCTGCCTTTTCTTAACGGACCACAGGGCAACATAAGGGTCATTAGCATGAGATTCAGACCGAGTGTTTGCGCGTGTCGTGGATCCGGCGCGGGGTTTTATCCACCTCGACCCAAACTTCGACCGGCCAAAAAGTGCAAGAGGGGACCAGTGAGGAGTAGAGCTAATAACCAGAGGGCAAAGATAACAAATCTATACTTCTCACAATCACGATGTGGATTTCTATCTTTTCTTCCTATTCCTCTCCCCGTCTGTCCCTCTCCCTTTCTCCCTCTGTCCTCCACCATTGTTGTTATCAAATGATACAGTTGCTCAAGCGCAGCGTTTGAATCCTAAGGACCTCTGGGAGCGGATTTGTCTCCACCAAGCCCCTTCTAACGGGGATTAAGAGGATTAAAAACCATAAAATGACCCCAGCTCCAAGTCCCCAGAGCCCGGCCCAGCTTGCCTCAGCCTGGCCCAGCCAGGAACGGAGCGCAGGCCGCAGGCCTTCTTTACCAACGGCCCCTTAAAGCTCCCCGTTAGCATGACAAAGGAGGGAGCAGTCCCCCCGATCCGCCGAGGAGGCCGTACAATGGAGTGGCTGCTTTCTCCCCCTGCTCATTTTCATGGAGACAAACAGCATTACACTTGGCAGTGACATTGTTCTAAACTCCAACACGGAGCCCCTCTTTCTCTGCAGGGCTCAAGGTGTCATATTAATTATTTAAATCTGATGTGGATTTCCAGCGAGGGATCCCTCCAAGGCCTTACCCGCAGCCAGAAGGTCTGGGATCTGCATTCGTTTGGTTAATTAGACCTGAAACCACGCTTTGATCTCGACCAAAATCGGAAAAAAGGGAAACTTCCAGAATGAATTATTTTAGCCCTAACCTATTTTTTCATTATAGATCTTTCCATCCCGTTCTTTTTTTTTTAGCCCCTTTATAATGTTGTTTGTCGTCCCGTGTGGGTAAGACCGAATTAGAGGGTGCAATGGCTGAGTTTGGGGTTAAGGAGTTTTGCAGTTAACTAGCTTCATAAGGTCAATGATGAAGGTAATTGAAGGCCACTTTAATCCACTCAGGAGGCCTGACAGAGCCATTTACTCATGTCGTCTCCCAGAGAAGGTACAGTTGGACTCAGATGAAAGGGGGGGGGGGGGAGAAATAGAGAGAACAAGACAGCAGAGGCTGGGGTGGTCTCGGTCGGTCTCTCTCTCTCTCTCTCTCACTCTCTCTCTCTCTCTCTCTCTCTCACACAGTCTCACTTAGACATGCAAGACTTGGAGAGTGAAGAGATGTGAATGCAACAAAGCTTGGAGCCGAAGATATCGATTCAAACGTTTTGCACCACAGCAGTAGAGCGACAACAAAGCTTTGACCGGCGTTGGGTTCACCGCAGCGTTCGTATAGTGTTGATTTCAACAGGCTGGTGGACGTCTGAGGTCAAGAAATGTCCTGCAGGCAGCCTCGCTCAGGCCCGACCGGCGAAAAGAGCCGAGCTGCCGGGCGTAAAAATATATATATATATTCACTTGCTGTCAGGGTTGAAGTTCCATCAAATATGTTTAACGATACGTTTGCGAGGACGGGTCTCACACGGGAGTGGGTGCGAGAGACAGGACAGTCACCAAGACATGCATTAAGCTCCCCGTTGTCACCGGCTGAGATATGTCTTCAGACAGCCCTCTCCACTGGATTCCATGTCATTCCTCTTTGAACGGCCAAATTGACGAGTTTATGCATAATTGAGGCTTGTATTACGAAAGGGAGAATGAGGGGAGCTTCTCTTCTTCTGGCTGTGAGAGGAAGATGAGTGGGGGTGTTGGGAGGCGGATGAAGGAAGCAGGAAGAGAGGCAGCGTCTCCCCTGGTCCAGAGGACGGGTTGGGGGAGAAGAAGAAGGGGAGTTGAGGAGGAGGGGGTGTCAGAGAGAGAGATGTTTGACGCATGGAGGTGGAGCGAAGACAGCCAGGCTCACCTAACGGGACGGGCTCTGCTGGATCTCCTCCAACCGCCCAACCGATGCACCGTCTCTGCCTCTCAGTAGAGCTCACGGCTCAGAGAACATGTCTTTGACTTCGATGAGGAAAGACTGCGGTCCCTCTGCTGTACGTTGGTGTGGTACCATGAAGGACCACAGTATCAGGCATAGGATGGCACCGTGTCTCATAGTGAACACGTTCACTATGTCAGATTAGGTTAGATTAAATAAAATAAAATAAGAAATGTAATGTAATATGAGCAATAATAATTATATAAAATAAATATATATATCTACATACATATGGTGAGTGTTTTCTATGTTCCTGTGAAGATATTTGGAGTTTTACCTGCCCATGTTTAGACCACATCTCTTCAGAAACAGTGTCCTCGCTGTGAAGAGCTTATGTAACTTAATAGTAATTTGGGTGATTCAATCATTTTCCTTCCTGCCAGGATCAGGAACCAAAACGTCCACAGTTTGATTCCGGTCTTGGGCCATCCCTTCAGGCTTTAGCCCTCGCTGCATTGACCTGTCAATGCAAGTGCACATTCCTGGTGGATTGCAAAGCGAACAGCCAAATATTTCAACAGTTTAACTCGCGATCGACGTGACGGCAGATAAGACGTAAAGACGTAAGGTCCTCGCTCGCGGTATTATGAACCTCTGATGAGCCTTTAACCGCGGGAATGTATCGCTCCAACTGGAAGAAACAAGTTCTCCTTCCAGCTCGTCACATGCTGACGCTTTGTCAGACCCTTTGGCGTTGCAGGAAACACGTGGTGAATGTTGTGAATCCAAACAAAAGCGACTTAGTTAAATTGAGGGAAAACATCCCGATTGGGCTTAAAGTAAGGACCTCAACTAAGTAAAAGGACCCTGGACGCTAAAGGGTGCTTTGTGCGTTGGTAGACACAAGGGGCCGGCACGAAGCGCTGCTATTTGACGGCCCGGGAATGAGAACGGGCCGGAGAACAACACGCCAACCAACGCAGAGTCCGTCGTCTTCCATTATCACACACTAAATGGCATAAAAAGACAAATTGCCATGGCCCTTTTCTCATTTTTGTTCCCGATGATATTCGGGATCGGGACGATACTGTGCCGTCTGGTCGGCAACATAACTTTGATTTCTGAAAGTTCTTTGCAAAACATCTCGTTAGATAATACCGAGGAGCTGCTCGTCAATCAAATTCCATTTGAAAGCCCGAGCTCGGTCACTGTCAGGCTTCCATTCCCCTCCCGTACGTCGCCAATTTAACTTGCTCCATTTCTCAGATGTAGATCAAACTCACACAACAAATGTGTCTCACTGTAATCTCCAATTTATTTACAAGGGATCCCCCCCTAACCCAAGCATGTGACACGCACACACACACACACACACACACACACACACACACACACGTGCGCACATCCCCGCACACGATCACACAAACGAGGACTTAATGATAGTGAGTGAAATAATCACCCGCCTCGCCTGTAGCACTGTGGGCTTGAAGTTGACCCCCTGCCCTCACACACACACACACACACACACACACACACACACACACACACACACACACACACACACACACACACACTGGTCCACACGTACACACAATCAGCGGGGCCCTCTCCTCAGGCCCATACGACCAGCCCTCGATGAATACAAAGGATTGTGGGGATTAGCCAGACATTTGGTCGGGCATTGTTCTGGCTTACTAAATGAGGTTTGGCCGGTGGCAGCCGGCACGGGGGCCGGGTCCCGCGCGAAGCTGAGGCCGAGGCAGCGGCCGCCCCTCGGAGGAAGAGTGATAATTACCTCTTCCTGAGAGAGATGACAGCTTTGGCCTCTGCGTCCCCCGAATCTTGGACATTAGCAACTGAATAGAGAGCTTTCATACTGTATATCATTTTAATCTTTCATGTTCAGATCCAGCAGATGGCTTATTACTGGCCTGGGTGAGGAGGCAGCTAGGGAGACAAATGGCCCATGTCTCTTTTTAGGAGGGATGCCGGGGAAATGGCATTCATATAGGGCAAGAGCAGCGGATAATTGTATATCTGGCTGCTTGGAGGTGCAGCGCTGCTCACACGCTGCCAGCCTATAAATCATAAAACTATTAATCTTAGACAAATCCCACTCGGGAGGCTTGACGGAGGGCAGTGAGCTTGGAGAAATGAGATCCGTCCTAAATATGAAGGATTCCAGTATGACATGCATGTTAAGTCTCCGCGCGTGCTCATGCTGCCGAATCCATTTTCATTTGTTTACATTTGCATTTAACCTTCCTCCTTATGAAAACAAAAACAACTCGGATGAACGAGACGTCCCACGGCGCACTGATAAAAGGATTATGTGCAGTCATCGTATTATTCACCTCATATTTAAATGATCCACTTTTGAGTTACTTTCATCACTTTTTATTTGGTCTTTCATGCATTCAGATCTGACAATTGACTTATTCATGTTTCTTGAGTTATTCATTATCTGATAATGAATATTAACTGTGTGGATTTCTGCGGGGGGGGCCTGCTGCAGGACACAACTTTTAATATGATCACCACGGCGAGTCGGCGGTATGAATCACCGTCGCGTTGGCCGAGGGAAAAAGGACCAGAATCCCCCCCAAAAAGTAATAAAAACTCTTGAACCGGCTCATTTTCTATTTTTTGGGAAGGTGTATGTGAGAGAAAGATGTTGAACATCTGATTTCTATTACATTTCAATGTACTTTGCATTTAGAGAACATACTACATCTCTCTTCCCCCCCCCCCCCCCCCCCCCTCTCTCCAGCCTGCTGTCTCCCCATTCATGACATCGCCCATCCAAAGAGAAACAATACGGTCTCATCTGCGGCGCTGACAATGATGCATGAGCCCGACGGGAAAAACACTTTTCAGGTGTTGTCATTATCGGGCCATTTTTTTCCCTTCCCGTAGGCCCCAATGCGAAAGAAATACAAAGACAGGGCCCAAAGTGTAATACTCTAATATCTCTGAAGCTTTTCATTGGCGTCTGCGGAGCCCTGGCTGCTGGATTGTCTCCTTTTCAATTACCTGATCCTTTCAACTCGGCGGGAAATGAAAAATGTGCAGCGCAGTTGGAGCTCTGGAGCAAAAAAAATAAAAAGCCTTCGCGCCACACTCTCGCTCTCTCTCTCTTTCTCTTTCATTCTCTCCAATCATCTCCCTCAAACATGTCCAACATGTGTGAGCGGGCGCTGGTGTGTTCGCTAAAGAGTCGATCCAGTATGTTCAAAATTAACCCCAGCTCCTGACTACAAACCACCACCACGCCACGTTAATTTACCCTTGATGCTAACCACAGATCACGGTCGGCCGCTAACAAGCGAGCATCCAAAAGCGCCATGATGAATGGTTTCACTCATGCTCCGAGGCTTTTTCTCTGGTTTTTAGGAACATGGGCTGGGGCACCTCCAATGTCTGACTTCACCCTTCTGTCCGGCTGCATTGCTAAAGACACTGTGCAGTTCTATATTTATCGAGACAAGATGTGCTAATGTTTTTCAGTGACACAGAGCTGAGGAGGAGGAGGAGGAGGTGAAGCTGGTTATTAATACAACTTTGCCAAATGAGTCATGTTTGAGAGACGGTTTGACGAGGGCCAAAGCAACATCTGCTTTGAGCTCATCTCGATATCCTGATTACATCAGTTACGTCATGTGAGGTCATGCCCGACGCGGTGATTCAAAAAATAAAAATAAAAAGTCCCGGTTCAACATGCCAGCACTTTATCAAAATGATTAGACGAAGAACGCCTCGACTGACTATTACAAATCAATGCGCACCCACAGCTCCGCCCTCTGCTGTCATATTTTACAGGTGTGCAGGAAGTGAGAGGTGCGTAAAAGCCACATCACGCAGTGGTTTCACCGACATCACAGCTCGGCAAATGCTCCACAAATATTTTCTATCAGATCAGAAAAACAACAACATATATGGTCGTTTTGTAAGACGCGCCCTCTCCTTTTAAAAGATGTTCGACACAAACATCTTCTTTTTTTGTTGCCAAAACATGTGCCGCACCGTAAAGAGCTTGGGTTTACACCTCTGCAATCCAGCACCAAAGCAGCTGCATGCTGATTAGGGGCAAATAAAGCGAGCTTACGTCTTTTGATTTTTTTCTTCTTTGTTTTTTTTTTTTTTAAACGGGAGAGCGAGGCTCTCTTGTCTCGTCAGCGCTCCCGTCAGAGGCAGAAAAAGATTTTGACGTTTCAAAGTCGCATGCAACCGCGACTGCACCGACTTTCAACTGCGGTTGGAGTTCAAAACCTCGCGGCTCCTTCCATCGTGGCAAAGTGAATTCGCTACACAGGGTGTACACAGGCAGATGTGAGGGAGAGCAGCTCGGCCTCACTCTCCGTGGAAATGGGATGAAAACAAAAATGAAGGGGAAAAAAATGAAGAAATACAGCTTGCTCGCAATAAACAGCAACATCTGATAAATATGGTACAATCATTATTTTGTCTGTGAATTTCTAATGACTATCCCAATAGCCTATCTAAACAAACAAAACAGGCCTGAAATAAACACATCAGTCAATTTAGCATATTGATAACATTTCTTTTTGGGGGGGGCTTTTTGTTCTTCGCCTGCCGCTGCTCCTGCCTTCACGTGCCATTGTTCATGTTAATTCAATACCAAACAAGTCATTTTATTTTTACTCCGGACTCTCCCTTGTGACTAATTACTACTCGACTCCAAGTGATGTTTCACCCCTAGACAATAAAGAGGGACATGCTGCTTTCACGCAACGAACCAATGAATTTAGCCCGCATCAAATAGGCGCTCCTGTTGGAGTGATTCGGCCGACAAATCAGCGAGCGCAAGCCCGTTATTCAGATCACAGTGTGCGGAGGTTACCTCCTACTGCGCAGCTTTAAGGAGATCTGAGGGACAAGAAAGCGCCGAGCCGGCCCGGCTGCTCGGGCCCGCTCCCTGGCCGAGTTTCCAGTCTCCCGTGTGCGAGTCATTAGAGAGGTGCAGCAGCAGGAGCTGTAGGGTGTCTCTGGTCTGTACTGCGGGATCCGGCGACAACTCTGAAACAGAGCAGGGCCGTGGAAGTATACAGCAGATGGAAACAGAAGAAGACAGAGGGGGAGAGAGAGAGAGAGAGAGAGAGCTAGGCCCGGCACTCCTCATTAGCACTATCCCAGAGGTGAGGGGAAGGGGCAGGGCGGGCTTCCCACCGGCCTCTCTGTGACTGGTGATGTCATCAAACTGTTCCCATTTGCGGCTGTGGACTGTACGGGGATTGAAGGGTAACAGCTGGAGCGGGGTTTGAGCCGCTGACCCCTCTAATCATGAAGCTGCAGGGCCACCACCTTAGGGTCACGGCGGACTGCTCGATCGCACTCAAACGGGAAGAACACAGATAGCGTGCTAGCATGGAGCATGTGTGCAGGTCCAATCATACTTTTAAAGTACGCCGGGGCTCTGCAACCCCTCGCTCGCTCAAACCACTAATCAGACACACACACACACACACACACACACACACACACACACCTTTCTCTTATCTGCCATCACCATCACACGTCCGACAGATCAGAATCAATGGAGCTACAATGTGTGGATACAATCAAAGGCTGAGGTTGGAGGATTGGCATATGACCCCCCTGTCACTGTTGGGGATTTCCTTAATTGGGCGGCAGCCAATACGGCTGAGAACAAGCTACACGAAGAAAGGACAACATCTAATAGATGAAAAACGTATATATATCTGAAAAAGCTTGCGTTAAAGCACAGCAAGAGTGTGTTAGTGTGTGTGAGCCAGAGTGAGCATGTGTACGGTTCCCAAATATCTCGTATTAGATAGACGTCCCGCGTATTGGGCTAAATGTTTTTTTCCCATACAGGACCGCCCTTGTCCTGTAAATGAACTGCTACTCTACTGCTCTTATCACCAGGCGGCACGTTCACTGATCCTAGATCTGACACAATGGCCGTAGGAGATCAGGTCCTGATCACGCCACAGGGGAGATCACCTGCCATCCAATCAGGATGGTAGGTATAGCTTAAGTGTGCCAGTACACCCTTTTGCTAAGTCCCACCCTCAAACACAGTCTGGACAATCATAGCGAAGCAACCTGGGTCCAACCAGGTGTATCTTCATTTTCAGTGCTGGTTTAGTGTATTTGGAGCTCGTCATGGTTAAACATTGTGTAACAGTGAGTGTCTTGAAGGAGATGCACGTTTCTAAAACGTTTCTACCTTATGAAACCTGCGGAGCTAACATGAGCAGAGTACGTTAGCACATCACTAACTAGTGTTAGCACCTCTATGCTAGGTTAGCGCCTGAACGTATACTGAATGTAAACACGTGCTGCTTTTGGTTGGTAACAGTAAATGAAGGCCAACCCAACTTTACAGGAACAGTGCTGTTGCTTCACTTCATTGTCTTCTGTCTTGATCACCAGGACAAATGGGCTTCTCGAATGAGTCAAAAGCTAAAAATGGAATGTAAAAAGAAGGCTTGGTGAACCATGTCCCTCTTTTCCCTTTTGCATTTAAAATTGTTTCTGTCGTTTGGTTTGCTGTTACGGTCCAAATTGTGAATTCTCTGATCATTTATTTATACAAATAGGCTTATACAATGATACAGTTTTAGTAAAGCTTCAGACTAAATATAATTCATTTGTTGCCTTTCCAATTGAATATGAATATGAATACACCCTGTTAATTCCCTCAACACCATCTCACAGTCAGACACGTCTGAGAATGATCATGAGACAGAGAGGAGCCCACGTGCTACCAAAAGCATCCAGCAGGTGTTCTCACAATTGTCCTCAGATCAGCTGACAACTGTTGATCTCAAAGCGCTGTGAAGTAAATGCCGCGTGTCCTTTTAGGTATTCTAGCCGCCACGGCCACTTCCCTCTCACTCTCTCTCTCTCTGCAGCTGACAGTCGCCATTGATAGAAGACTGTGAGTAACATTATAACAGCCTGCTAAGAAACACGCCACCCGGCGAACCCTTTCCCACAGGTGTAGAGCGATCAGGGCCAGGGCATTAAGAGCGGCTATGCGTTTGAAGGCTGCTGCTCTCCGGTGAGCCGCCAGCTCCTCCATTATTCACATTGCTCGCCTCTCACCGTGGCCTCGCTTCGCGCACTGACAGCGCTAATCGCGGCCGCCGTAATTGCATCTGATTGAGCCGTGCCAACTGTCCCGTTTGATACGGGCCCAGACTGAGACCTCTCACTCAGCTCCCCGGGGGTCAAGGGGTCGACCGACGCGGACAGACGCGCACAAACCGTCCCCAGAGCACGGGCAAGTGACGGAGAGATGATGCCAGATGAGAAGAATGGAGGTAGACATTCAGTCAGACGGACAGGGGAGACGAGAGGGAGAGTTTCAGAGAGGGATGGAGAGAGGACGGGGTCAACAGAGGTCGGAGAGGGTGATAGTGATTGATTGGATACATCAGCGGGAAGCTATTTTAGGTTTTAATCAACCCTCCAAACACCACACACATGCACAAGAAGTATGCACACACACACAACTGAGGCATGTGTGGCAAAGCAGAGGACCAACAATTCCTTTTAGCTATAGTTGGATCAGAGATTGGGAGTGCAGACAATGCCACGCTTTAAAAAAAACGTATTACGTTATTTTTTATTTTTGTTGGCCCTTTGAGGGCAGCAAAAACAAGCTGTTAACACAACACTGATATTTGATCAGCTTCTTCTGAGTTGATATGGTGAGCCTGTTAGCAAACAGCTTATTCAGTCGTACGCAACATAAAAAGTTAGTCCAATACTGATTCTCCTTTTACCTATGTGTTGGTCTCCTCTAACTCTTGAGGGACATATTTGGCTCTTTAGCTGTTAAATGCTCTACTAGCTAGTTTGTTTTGGTGCAGGTAGTGTACAATGGAATTATCCGAGTTGTATCATTGCAAACAGCTGCTTGCTGCGTCCGGGCACAACGCTGTAAAGATCTGTGAGGGTGAACCAAAACAGTCACGTTGCGGACAGTGAGACCAAAGAAAAAGATGCTAAACTGAAGTGCATAGTGGGGTGAAACATTTCTGTGCACATTTATATTACACACATATTACGTCTTTTGATTAATTCTTAATGAATAAAGTAATAAATAACTTGATACAAGCAATTCAACTTTTGTACGCATCGTGGCGATGGGCTTTACCAGCATGAGGTTGTAACACAAACCGTTTGTTGTCTTTAGCATGCTGAAGTTAGTATTGAACTCAAAGTGATGCCTTACTCAGGGGTCAACCTACGGGTTTGAAAAATGAAGCCTCAAATGATGTCTCAAACTTGCATTCTCTCTAATGGCCATAAGGGGGCGACTCCTCTGGTTGTATAGAAGAAGAAGAAGAAGAAGAAGAGAATGACTCTACTTCTGATGTATTCCCTCAGTAAACATTGTATACATGAGTTTATGTCTCAATCTCTAGTTTCAAGTCTTCTTCAATACAACATGATGTTCATTTAGTAAATTATGGTCCGTTTAGTCAAACAGACCATAAAGTAGGGTATGCTTTAGGGTGGGGCTACCTTGTGATTGACAGGTCGCCACCACGGTGGTCTGAGAGTTGTCAAGTGTTTTCATCTTAGAACTTTGATGATTACGCCCACTTCTTATCTACAATCTCTGGCCTAACTAGTCTCATAGAGATGCTAGTTGAGCTGTAGACTACTGAACACTAAACTAACTGGTGTATTAAATCTAAGTATAACATTATAGCTTTGAAACAGAGATTGCTTTCATTAATTTCCACAAATAGAAAATTGTTGCAATTTTCTTGCTAAGTCTTAAGATTTTGGGTTTAGTTTCTAAAATCCAGAAACCTATGTAGTTTCTATTTTGTAGAACAACATTGTAGTAACAACACTGCAGTCCTCTTTTCAGATCTCTTTCTTGTCCGCTCTAGCTGAAAACTATATTAGATGTCTTGCAAGATATTAACCAAATGACCCAAAACAAGTTTCTCAGTGACCCTCGTGCGGCGCATCAGATACTATAACTAGTCCCAGCAGCTACAGGAGACGGGATATCAAAGTACATTCAAAGTTACAAGGTCATCATGTTAGCCTTTAGTCAAATGGCTTTCTGCATGACATGATGAGGCCAACTGTCCCGTTTGATAAACGAGTTTATGCTTTTAAGCTTTGACTGTCATCCAATTAAGATTCAGATAATGTGTTTGTTTTATGGTTATGAGATGTAAATATAATCAGGAGCATCTGTGTTGTTTAGAAATCAATGCAGCTAATGTGCAGAAAGCAGGCTTTTGTTGTAACTCACACACACACACACACACACACACACACACACACACACACACACACACACACACACACACACACACACACACACTTCACCCAGTATTGCATTGCTTCAGGAGGCAGGTTGGACACATCCTGCTGTATATCTTTATCAAAACCGAGCTGCATTATCATAATTGTCAGCTTTTACTGTATCTTGTCTCTTTAACATCATTTTGGTTGTATTTTTAGATCTGCAGCCTGCTTGAGATTCAGCACCGCTAATTAAATAGACAGAGGCGCTCACCATGCCAAATAAACTGAAGTCTTTTTCCCAGGAACTCTACGATAGACTGTCAGCCGAACCTAAACACACACGCACACACACACACAAACTCGCACACACACACTTCAAAACAAACGATCCTGCCAGCGAGATGTGCAGGATCCGTCCTGATTACTGCAGTTGTCACCGGCTGACCAGTGGAGTTGTGAGGGAAACTTAAAGGGATGATTACTGAAACGACAAAAAAAAAAAGTGTACCTCTCTGATGAAGACAGAGGGAGAAAGTGAGAGGAATGGAATGTGTTTAAAATTGAATGCGTTTGTGCGTGTGTGTGTGTGTGAGAGAGAGAGAGAGAGAAAGAGAGAGAGAGAGAGGTAATGACCTACGTGATTGATAATCGATGGCCTCCCCTCTCCCCTTGTCTCACGTTTCTGTTCCAGGGTTGTGTTTTAATGTCGCTCCTCTGCTCGCTGACCTCATTAAAGGATCTGGTTACCCTCAAACAGCTTTTTAATTTAGCCTAATGATTTTTTGCATAATAGATCAGATACTTGGTAAGCCCCAGGGAGCGGCCCTCCTCTTCAAGGTGCCTTTATAGTGAGGGGAGCAGGGGTTTCGGGAGAATGTTATTGTGCTATACGTGTTTTTTTTGTTTTTTTTGTATTCTGGGTTTCGTGCTATAGCTCGTTTGCTTCTTATTGAATATCTTTGTTGGTAATTGATTGTGTCTGTGAGAAGCCAGGGCCTTCCCTAACTCTCCTTTTCCCTTCAACCAGACGGAGCTATTCTATGAAGACACACCACTTAGTTATGGACAAGATCTTTTAATGGCATTAACCTGCCGTCATCTGCGCCTTACAGTGTCATTGCTTCTGTTTGACACAGATTTCTGATATTACGTTACATTCATTTGGCTTTCGTTCAAAGGAAAACTTAAAATTAGTGCATTCAAACTCAAAAGGAACAAGAGTTAGATATCAAAGATTGCAGATACAACCTCAAATAAACAAATAAAAGCGTTTAAAACTAAAAACATATTTATTTTAAATATAAGAAGTGAGATGGAAATGATAGTGAGGGGTGTCTTATCGAAAAACACCCAGATGGGTTTAAATTGATTTTCACCTCGATCTCATGTCCCTACACATTCACATTCACTGTTTACTGCTGCAGTTTAAAGTCACCCAGATCCTTTTGCAACCAATGTTGAGGTGACATAAGTATTTTTAAAGACTATGTCTGGCCTTTTGTTAACAAATCTCATAAAAAGACCAAAACCAACAACAACATTACCCTCATACGCAAACTGTTGGCTGTGCAGCCTGAGCTGGATATATATATATATATATATATATATATATATATATATGTTATTCCTCCGTGTCATAGAGCTCCATTGTTCCATCCAAAAATAGAAACACATCAGCGAACACAGCTGCACGTGGTTGCATGTTCCTTCTATATGATGAAAAGTGGGCGCTGTGGTTTAATATGAGTAGATCCCCGGCTAATTTTTGTAATCTTTTTTTTTACAAATTCAAAATAAATCACTTATAAAGTTAGTCATAAAAGCCTTTTATGAGCCCTGACTTTCGGCAATAGTCAGGTGTAGGAAGTAAGTAAGCAGGTGGGGTGTTAGAAACAGTGAGGTGGGCGTGGTCTGATTCCATGAGTGTTGATGGAGCCCAATGGCATAAACCTCTGTCATCAACAACCATATCATCAGACGTAAAAAGATTATGCGCTGCACTCAATCTAAGGTTCATATGCAATGCTCAGTGAAATGTCCTGGGAACTTAAAGTATGCAGAGCTCATCGCTCCCTTGTATACACAGGGAACGAACTGTCACACACAAAAACCCCAAGTGATGAATGGAACTCAAAATCAATTTTCTACAAATGTCTTGGGAGTGATCCGTCCTCTCCATATATAGCGGAGTGAGCATCTTCCGCAGCTTCCTGCAGCACCGAGACACCAACACAAACATATTCCCTTCCCACACCCACGGCGTAGCCAAACCCACAGCATCACACACACACACACACACACACACAACACAAACAGTGAGCGTGAAGGGAAGAGACAAGCTCCGTCCCTGATCAGCAGTCACCCAGGCCTCTTCGTCTCGACATGATCACTGCCTGTCATTAGTCAGTTGCGCCGTAAATTATTTAGCCGTGCACATGTTTGGAAGCATCTAAACACACCAGACACAACGCCACGCAAAGTGCTTTCATGCGCCGAGCGACGCGCTGACACGCTCTCAGAAAATCGGACTCTCGGAATGAATGAATAAGTAACGCGTACGAGGGGTGGGTAGCGGGGGGGGATAAATAAATAAGCGAAACAAACAAAAAAACACTTGCCGGGTTTGGGGGAGGAGGGGCTCCTGAGCATTGGGGCGGAATGACGGCGTAATTTAGCGCTCCACTTCAATCCCAGTCAAATTAAAAAGGGAAATCTTAATGCAAGTGTCTCTCCCAGCATTGATGTGCTCTCTCCCTGTGATATGGCACTGCGATGGTAGACCCAATATGCCTGACAATCTATTCCCAGACTGGCCTTCGCTGCCACTCAAAAGCAAGCGCGGCGCCGCTGTGGCTATTAGACAGGCTCTTTTGGGGAACTGATGGCTTTTTCAGTGGAAAGAGAAACTGCCAGGGCTCCTTTTTGTTTGTGCGCGTGGGCCTGATCGTGCATGTCGCCGCGTTTCTGCGCGGGTTTGCCGTAAACCGCTAGCATGCCGTAACCGCTAGCATGCGCAACCGCGCGTTAGCATGCGTGTTCAGCATGCGTGTCAGAACTCAGGGGCCTTGTAATCGGCGCTCTGACAACCGCTGAGCATTATGGGGCCTCGGCAGCCCGGAACTTAAGACAACATCGCCGCACAAAGTGGGTAAACAGTGTTTGACATGTTTTCAATATGGTTACATTAGAACAAGCTGCGTTTGATTGAAAAGCTAATATTCAAGCCATGCAAATCATCAATCATGGGAAAAGGGCTATTAATTATTCAATAAAACAGTCTAATTCAAGAATCAATGTAGGGAAGCGGAGAGAGGGATGAGGGGGCTCCCAGCAGAGGGAGAGAGAGTGGGTAATATAAAGGAATAGGGAATTACTCCTCTCCCTCTGAGCTGTGGCCCGTCTCGTCCCGAGCTGTCAAAAACAACTGCCGCGCCCGCGTTTCATCTCGCCAAGTTTAAAGACGACTTTGGAAACACTTCATTTTCCTCGCGAAACTCGTTAGGTCTTTGTTCCTCATTAGTTCATCGTCTTTTCTCCGACTCTGTCTCTGTTACTCCTCCTCTGTTGTCACCCCCCCCCCTCTCCAACCCCCCCTTCCTATATCGCTCATTTCTTCTTTCTTCGAAGTCGTCGTTACGGCTCTTACGACCGCCTGGCTCGGCCGTTTTGAAGTTTGGCATTGTGCCGTCTGATCTCCGGCAATTACAACTGGGCCAAATCTCTTCCTTGGGAATTCATTATTTACGTTCAATTAAACAAATTCATCGGCGGACTCCTCAGCGAGAGTTTTCGGGGCGCGTAAGTGGTCGGCTGTAACGAAGCCGGGGCACGGACCGGCTCAATCAGCTCTAATACAAAGACTCGTAGTGTCTCCTCCAGCCAGGCCCCCCCCCCGGCCCCCAGCACCTCAAAGGTGTTTTCATAGGGTTCATTAGTCACTGGGGACTTCTAACGTCCAACAGTGCACCCACTTCAAAGCTCATTAGTATCTATTATTAATGAATTAATATCCAATATCTTTGATAGACCCAGGCTATCGTTAAAAGTTCTGGACTAAGCGTTAACTTCCTTCGAACCCTCATTTGGGTAGCAGAGTCTTGAACTTCCACGAGTGACTTTTTGCAGATAATTTGGGCCTCGCCGGGCCTCAGCCGCTCTCTCTGTTGCGTCGCTGTGAACTCTCTCCATTCTCTTCTTCTCTCCATTCTCTCGTACTCGCGAAACCCATGGAGTGTCCATGAGGCGTTTAAAGCCACGTTTGCCACAGCTGGCCTATCTGATAACAACCGCGCGGTTCGGGAACAGTCAACAGAAAGTGGTTGTGGGGGGGTGTGTGTAGTCACACAAGAGGAAAACCAATATACACACACGCCGCAGTCACATGAAGTCGCCGAGTTTAACAGCCGTGAGTGAACTGTTGTAAACACTCCATTCACTAACTGTGATTCTGTTGATTACTTAATCAATGACCCAAATATCAAAGGATAAAGCCGGCGACATTTAATATTGCTCTTGTTGTCATAAAAATTCCATGAAAATGAACGAACAACAAGCCAAAGTCTGAAACAGCTCATTCCCCTGAGCCATTGACCTCCATTGTGAACCAAAGAAAACACCAAATGAGCCACAATGTTTGTTGGATGGCATCTAACTACACACAGCAAGGCATCTCTGTCGGTGTGTATGTAGGTATTTATGTATGTGTGTCCTTATACCATACCATAACATACCATTTAGAGTCAAACAGATCATAAAGCAGAGTATGCTTTTGGGCGGGGCTACTGTGATTGACAGGTCGCGTCTCTACGTCACTCCTCCGCATTTCAAATATGATAACTTCTATTGGTGGTGAAAAAACACGGTGACGGCCGTAATCCAAGATGGCGACCGCAAAATCGCCGACATCGAGGCTTCAAAGTGGCGACTACAAACCAATGTGTGTCACTTCTTATATACAGTCTATGGTTGCAGGTGAACACACTGATCTGATTTTAATGAACAAGGGAGCAGCGTTTTATTTTCACTCATCACTGTCGTCTGCCTGAACACAGCCTGAACCATCACGTCTTCGTGCCTGACCCAACCTTTATTCCAACCTCCTCCAGGTACGGCTAATTCTAACTATAACAATAAACAAAAATCAAGCCGGAAGTGTCAAGTGTCCTGTAACAGGTGAGGCGAAACAAAAAAAAACGTGACAAGGCCCGACACTCAAACTGGCAGCCGCCGCAAACAGCGAGCAGTAAGTGACCAGAGGTTGTCAGTAGGGAAAGGCAGACGGAATCAGTATCACTGTATGTTCAGCTAATTAACCAGCAGGGTCGCAGACACAGAGAGGAGTAAGAGGACAATCAGAGAAAACAAGGAGGCGCTGCACACACACACACACACACACACACACACACACACACACACACACACACACACACACACAAAAGGAGGATCATGCAACACAACACCAAGGGCCTTCTCTGTGCATGTTAAACAATACTCAGACTGTCAACAATCAGGCATAAATTAGCAGCCGTGGCCTCTACTGTATTTATTCTGGTAATTACCTCCCAAGAGGGCACACACACACACACACACACACACACACACAAGCAGACACCACGGCGTGGCACGACACACTCGCAGTGCACCAGCCCGTCGCCTCAGACTGTGTGAGAGGGGGGGGGGGTGTGTAGACATCCCATCAACATCGCCTGTGTGTGTGTGTGTGTGTGTGTGTGTGTGTGTGTGTGTGTGTGTGTGTGTGCACAGAAACATATGCAAGAAGAAGACTTCTTCGTCCCTTTGATTGAGCGCGAGAGCTTGAAACCATATAAATCAGTGAGCTGATAAAAGCTCATCATTCTGCTCCATTAGGGGACAGCAACCTTCCAGACAGATAGTGACGGATTGATAGACAGTTCTGAAAACATTACAGATTGGGATATCAGAGTTCAATAAAAAAATTAAAAAAATAGTTAAGACTGACAAAGAAGAGTGAAACAGCGAGACAGACAGAGAGAGAGAGAGAGAGAAAGAGAGAGAGAGAGACAGAGACAGGAAGGAGGAGGATAAGAGGCGCGAGCCAGAGAGGGGGAGACAGAGAGAGACAGGGACACGGGCAATGACAGCCACATGAAATCTCATCTCCATTTTTGACAATGGGGGAACCGTCTGAAGAGCAAGAGAACAGAGGGAGGAATTTAACTGCTTTCATCTTGTCATAATTATCTCCAAGAAGCCGCATGAAAGGGAGAATCTGTGTTTTTTTGTTTATAAATTAGAGAACAAGGACATTTTCTGTGTCAACTTTGATGGCATTTTTCCTCTGTGCATGGTTGAACAGTCCTGGGCTAATGATCCCTTCTCTTCTTAAAGCGGAGGGGGGAAAGAAAGCGCCGATGAAAAATTGCGATAATTAAAAAATTTAAAAAACGACACTAAACACAATTTAGCAAATGAGCGGAGAGCCGAAGTGTCATGATTCAGAGAGGCGCCGTTATCGGAATCGCTGCAATTGTTGTGTGCACTCATATGTCTGTGGATACGCGAGCGTCCCACAGCAGCGCTGTCCACCGAAACTCAGAGAAAACACAACCCGTCCACCCGGAGCCAAAAAGCTGAGTGTCCTGGCCTTTCTTTTTTTTTGTTTTTCTTCCTCCGAGGCTCAAACATCATTAAAAAAGAGCCGAGGTCATTTCTATGATCCATGCAGTTGGGCTTTCATGGGCAGATCAACAAATGGAGGCTGAAACCGACGGCAACAGCGATCAATAGTTCCCTTCAAGACACACAGGAGCACTCTGGGTATCCATCAATCTCCACGCTCAGACAGGAAGTTAACCACAAACTGGAAATAATAACTGCAGTGGGTTAGTTGGGGCCTTGTTGCCACAACGACTCTTTCCGGTGACACAGTAAGTGTTACATCCGTCCCAATGCTTATTTATTCTACTGTATAGAGCCTGGTTTACATGTACAACAAACTATTAACTATTAAACGGGTTTGTTCACCCAAATGACAAAAAAACTACATCAAATCGGTGCTTTGTAACAAGGCAATAACTGGGACAACACTTCTGGGAAAAGATGTGGCTTTGTTCTCCTTCTTATCTGTTAAAGATAATTTTGCAATACTTTAAGCTCTACAAACAAAAGTCCATTCCTCCTCATTTTACTGGTGTGATGGCTCAACTGAAACAAATCACTAGAGATCCTTTGGGGTAAGTGGGATGATGTGTTTTTATCCATCCACTCTCACACACGTTCACTGAGACCAGGAAAATAGAGCCTACTTGTATATTATGGTGTAGTGCAATACAACTGTACTGTTATAAAACAAATACCTATTATAATACGCCGTCAAAGTAAAATTCTGTTTAGTTGAATTTTTTGGGAGATTTTCTGGCGTTCTTCCTCTCTTTTAAAGGTTTTCCTGACAAAAAGCAAAGTTGCTGTTTCCATTTAGTGTTGCTCAACGTATTGTCTGTGTCCTCGAGGCCTGACGAACATGATGAATGCATTTTCCTTCCTCCAGATTTGCAGAAGTCTTTTACTTCCTGGATTGTTTAAGTATGTGCTTCCTCTTCCTTTCCCCTTCCTTTTCTGGGTGCATTGAGACGTTTCTGGACTCATTACTGCCACCTGTAGATAAAAAAAAAAGAAGCTCTCCAGTGTCAATGGGTGGTCAAAAACTCCACAGGACCTAATACTTGGGATATCTACACATGCCTTTGTTTTTAGCATTATATATATGTATATGTATATGTTATATGTTTTAATTTAGAGCCAAATTATGAAGCACAAGTTGTGTTATTCAGTTCACACTTTCATGGAGTTTTTAAGGCACATTTTTGGTCCAGTTTTCAACACTCAGCACATCAAATCTTCAAATCACCCTTTTTTGTTTTTGTTTTACACACACACAGGTTGTGGAAAAGCCTGAAATAGCCTGGCAGCAGCAGACAACAGGAAGCCGGAGAGTGATTTTGTGCAAATGCAGAGGACCCCGTCGTTCTGTGCGGTGTTTATACACATGATTAGTTTAACAATCAACTCTTTTCCCAGAGAACTGCAACATTCATCCTTTATTTAATTCTGTGTCCCTTTTTTTCCTGCACCCTGTTTTCTTATCTCGCTGCATATGTCCACTGGAATGTTAGTAAGTTCAAGTTGATCGCCAAGGAAAGTTCAACAGAGTTGGCAAAAGAAATAAAAGTATAGAGGAAACAAAATTATGAATTAAACTGAAATAAAAAAATTATTAAAAAAATGAAATTCAATTTTTTGTATACTTATTTTGAAATTATGGAGTCTTTAATTAATCTATTTACTAAATATGTGACTGGGACATCTTTTTAACATGTTCCTTTTTGTCTTTAAATGACCCATTTCCCATTACTAAATATCCCATTAGATTTTGAAAGCATCTGCGCAGATTTCTCACACTTTTGTGGGGAAATTACACCGATGAATGCCGGCTTATAGCAGACACTTACCACCCTGAGCCATATGGACCAGGCCCAAATCCAGCCTACTTCCCCAGTGAGCCTCCTTTCAGTCTGCCAGCTGCTGAGCCATAGCTAAGAGGTACACAGCACTTGACAAACAACGCCTATCATCGCTCACCAAAATTACACACAAACATTCCATGTCTTTATTTTTGCCCGCCCGACGCTGTACACTGGATGCGTTTTCTTCCTTCAAACAGCTGAAGCGCTGTGAGCGTTGCAATCGGCGGCTGCAAGCGCTCCCGAACGTGGCCAAAGAGGATGTGCAGCCGGGCCAAAACATGCACGGGGCAGACCGAGCCCAACGCCCGCTCATTACAAGCTCGAGCAGGCGGGGAACCGAACAGGTTAATTGCAGGAAAACCGCGCCGGGCGAGGACAAGGACGGACCAAACGGAGCCATTTGTCCTTTTCACGCTGCACATTGGGCAGCTAGCTCTGTGGTCATCCATCACTGCCTTGTTAGAGGGGAGCGAAACCGGGGGCTTGGGCAACATATTGCGGCACCATATTGTGGGAATACCATCACACAGACAGGAGGGCACAATGTATATTTTTTCGCAGATCTCATATAACCTCCGGCCTCTCCTATTGTGTTGTGGGATTGCGAAATATCTGCACCCTGTGTCCCCTCTGTGTCCTCTCCAGCCTGTCTCCGGCCATCTGTGGCCCCTCTCACCTTTGACCTTTAGCAGGGGTCAGCAGAGGTCAGGCGTCTCGGGTTTTGGCCTATTGTTTCAGATAAGCAGACAGTCTGTCTAAAAAAAAAAAAGAGACACACGCACACAGCTTTATCCTCGACACCACAACACGTCTGGTACCCCTCGCTGAATATACTTTTACAAGATGCAAAAATTATAATAATTTGACAACTGCTAAAAATTCTGCTCCATCCTGACCGAAGTAAATATGTAGAGAGCGAGAAAGGATTGCATAGTGCAAGGGGAACTATCCGGAGACATCATGCAATATGTTAATCACTCGACAAGAGGCAAGGGGGGCAAGAAATGTGCGAGTGTTATACAACCACACAGAAACCAAAACAACTCAGCAAAACACCACGGAGAAGTTGTCGACGGAAATAAGACAAACAAGCCGCCGTGGAGGGAAAAAAAATGCTCAAGGTTTTCCCCCACCACTTGGCGGCCGCGCACGTTTTTGTTTCTCTGGAAACAAACCCTTAATTGTAGTTTACAGGGAAAGGGTAATCACTTGTGAAACAGGGCGTGTTATTTTCCTGCCCAGAGTGTGAATCCTAAGCAGGCCAGTCGCCAGCTCCATCGCTTCCATCGCTCCGCTGGCTGAATCCTAATGGCTGGATGGAGAGAAGGAGCGTGGGGAGCAGGGAGGGAGAGAGGGAGAAAGAGAGAGAGAGAGAGAGCCTGACAGCGGGGCTTGACATGGGCATTAAATCATGCCCCGAGGAATCCTCCATCCACGGGCTCCTGACAGCCGCGCTGTCATCACGGCCAGGCCACTTCCTATGCCTCTTGACAACACTGGAGCAGAATTAGTCGGAGCATCAGATGTAAATTGGCGCTGTTCAAGGATGATAATGAGCACCAAGATACATGTCGGTGTCACTGATGGGACGCCATCGTGATCGGCTGTCCCTCACACCGCGCTCCATTAGGGTCTAATGGTATTCAGGCCAGGTATTGGGCGGAAGGCGGCGGGGGGAGAGCGAGCGGGAGGGACGGACAGGGAGAAAAGTTTCCTGTCGTGATCAGTTTGTTCTATTTGTGCGTGCTGGTTGGCTGCAGGACCCCCATGGCCAGAGAGGGGGGGCATTTTGCACCGGGTCCAAGAAGCAGCACCCCCAACACACACACACACACACACACACACACACACACACACACACACACACACACACACACACACACACACACACACACACACAATTAGCTGTCCACTCGCTGACACACACACACACACTTAACTCTTGCCAAACTTCCTCAAAGATCGCGCACCTTCTCCTCTAAATTCCACCTCATCGCTATATATCCATTCCTGAACTCATGTGAGAATACCGCACACACACACACACACACACCGAGTCACTTCCAAAAAATGTTCCAGTCCATTCAGTAAAAACTCTTGGCTCCCTAGTTTCCTCTGTCCCTCCCTCTCTCTCTCTCAGGGCAGTATGTATGCATGCAGTGTGTACAGCTTGCTAACATAATGCAGTAATAGTTGCCAGCGTGCCATTTTCCCTGCCCATGCTGAGGATGAGCCAGCCAGAGCCTGCCCCAGATGCATACATTTCCCATAATGAGGCAGGTGGCCTCGACAGACGGCTCGGTCGTGTGGGTGACACCGTGTACGCCGCCGCTCATGGGCATCTGACTGACAGACAGTGCCAGTCCCTTCCCTCTTCTCTCTCTCTCTCTCTCTCTCTCTCTCTCTCTCTATCGCTACATCTCTTTCTTACTCTTCCACCCCTCTCTCTGTCTCCCTCTCTTTCCCTTTTTCTGAGTCTTTTTCTGAGTTTGTGCAAGCCTGTGTGTGTGTGTGTGTGTGTGTGTGTGTGTGTGTGTGTGTGTGTGTGTGTGTGTGTGTGTGTGTGTGTGTGTTTGTGTGTGTGTGTTTGCGTGTGTGTTTCTGCTGCTTTGTCTCACTGGGGGGGTATGGGTAAATTCTTCCGCTCGGCAGCAATTTCACATGAAGATAGCTGAAGGTCATTAATTTAACTGCCGCTGCTGTAAGAGGGTAAAACTCACTGTAATTAAGAGCGAATAAATAATTGATTATGTATATTTTTTTGTAATTGGCTCCTCGTTACCCCTCTACATGCGGAATGCTAATTGATGCTGGGAGTTAATTATGATTTCACCACGAAGTTAGTATATCCAGAGAGAGGGACATATCTTTAAAGAACCAAGGTCAAGCAAAAATTATCCCCCCCAAAAAAACCAAGGAGCGGTCAGTACTTGGAGTGGTGCAAAATGCCCCGCTAGCCACCTAATTGAGAGTATTTAGCAAACTAGCACAGGAAGTGGTAAATGGCAAGGATTAAGCCAGAGGCCCTAAGCAAGAGGATCCATTAACAAGGATTCCCCAAGGTCTAACTAAAGACTAAAGATTAAGACTCCAATCTGAATGTAGGTCTGGCAACAGAAGCCGCTAGCTGATTAAACATTTTCTTTTTTTTGTAAATCACATCTTCATCTACTGAAAAATTTACTTGCAATTATTGAGCAAAAGTCAGTTTGGAGAATTTGGCAAGCATTTGGTGGCTGTTCAGTCTTGCACATGAAGGGAGAAACAAAGTAGCAATACTTGTATTATTGGTGTGGAATTGAAATTTTAAATGTGCTGACTTTTTGTTTTGGGAAAATATTACTGAGCGATCTTGCGTATTCCCATTTTTCAGAAGAGGATAAAGAAAATATGTCACATATTTTTTGGAAACAGCGTCTAAGATTCAAACATGTGGTTTGGCTTTGCTGTTGACATTTTAGAGCCGGTATTAGTAAGAGATGTGCTACTGACCCTGTACAGCCTATGAATGGTGATAACAAGACTTATTCTTTCTTCTTTATCAACAACAAGCTTAGCTGAACTAAGCTAGCTAGCATACCGACGTTAACAATGACTCTTGTTACACCACCGCTCCTGCTGCGTTCATCCCCAAATCATTTAAAGGTCGGGGTCGAGCTAGCATAAGCGGTCTCTCTTTCATTGGTCCGATTTTGATGACCAGACGGTCAGAACTCACAGCGAGGGGACAGTCTTGCAACCGCATCCCCAAATCCTGAAGCTAATGACTCACAGAACCTAGCCTCAGTGACATTGCCCACAGGTTTCTGAGGAGCCGTTGTAAAAGCTCAAAGCGGGTGGCTCCGGCCGTCGCCATCTTGGCAGTGACGACACAGTCTCAACTCTAAATTTGTGCAAAGAGGTGGCTTGACGGGGGAGCCGAGGGGGGGCTCGGGTGACGCAGCAGAGCTAACAGCTAGCAGCTAGCAAGCTGAGACGGCACCCACCTTTTGTTCAAAGTCCATATTAAGATGACACGCCCCTTAATTATACATAATGTGAAGCCTAAATATATTTAGTATTATTTAATATAAAACATTTTTTACACTGGGGTATAACCTTCTGTAAATTTGGCCATTTCCACACGTCTACGGGGATTTACTCTTTTGGAGCCAGCTTCAAGTGGCCAATTGAGGAACTGCAGTTTTTGGTACTTCCTCGTTGGCTTCATTTCCTGCCGCTTGGCCTGTCCACACAGTTATTCCCCAATCAAACTACCAGTACAGACAACGCTGGATTAAAACCTAAAAAAATTCAAGACGTCTTGACAACGCTAATGTTGGAGGGGTTGCTGCCACCGGTGGAGAACGAGTAAAACATTTCTTCTTTTTGGTAATTGCAAGTCCAAAGAAACACCAAGGATTATACTTTGAATATTGCTGAGACACAGTGAAAGAGAAAGTAAGTGAGAGAGGGAGAGGGAGAGGGAGCAGAAGTCCCACTCTTCTGGTAAGTTGCTTGCTCAGTCAGAACAGAGACAGCCGCCGCTTCCTTAATGGAGTCGTAATGTGTCCAGCAGCGAACAAAGAGCCCAAACTCCTCTGCCACAGGACCCCTTCTGTCTGTCTGTCTGTCTGTCTGTCTGTCTTTCTGTCTGTCGGTCTGCCTGTCTCTCTGACTGAGGCATCCTCTGGCTTGCCTGCATTAATTTTCTACAACAGCGCCAGGCCTAGGGCAGCTGTGTCAGCACTTCGAGAGCCTGGGCGAGGACTGCGGATGTTAGCACGTCTGGTCTATGGGCCCGCGCGGATACTCTGACAGTCCTGTCAGGGAAACTAGAAGGCAGAGATGCTCCTCGGCTCCTCTTACCAAAAGCCTGTGTGATCAGCTGCCTCTCTGGAATAGGCTTACGGGGCATGGAGGGGCGAGAAAACGTTCACTTCGGCAATGTCTAACATTGCTGGAATATCACAGAGATACAGAAATAGATTCACGGGGCAGCGGGGGGAGAAGTAACTTCGGTTATCTGGGAATTCATAGCCCACTAAAATGGTCATTTAAATGAGGCTCTTTTTTTTCTCCATTATTGTCTGTAAAGCAAAATGCTCCCCCTGTTCCTGAAAACCAGACGGCTGCATTGCACTGCACTGTAGCGAGCAACATATTTTTCTTTCTTTCTTTTTTTTGAATGCGTTGTTTTTGTCTTTGAACGCTCTTTCCCTAGTGTCCTCCCGCTGCTTTCTGCATGTTTAATGTATCAGTCATTCAGGTGGGGAGTGACTGCTATGGCATTGTCTTTTAGAAGCGGAGAACTCTCTGTTTTCCAACCGCCGCGCCAGGTGTAACTGAAATTGACACGTCTTTCAATACATGCAGGGAAATATGTTATTGGAAGAGACATCTTTTATTCTCCAGAACTTTACATCACACGCGATCTTGGCCGAGCGCTCTGATCTGGATCCCTCTGTGGATAAAGGGGAGGGGAGGTGCTGCACGTGCGTGCGAGTGCAAGTGTGTGTGTTAAATAAATAAAGTCCAAAGACAAATCGATTAACGCCAAAGTTTTTCTGGGGGAAACTAGACAAAAAATAAATAAATATTTGAAAAGTAGTATGGAGCTACCGCAACAGATACGCAATATTAAATGTAAGGCTGTGGCTGCACACACTGCTGCTGCTGCACGCATCGAAAATACTGAGTTCAAAGTTCAGACTGCGGGAGGCAGTGAGCTTTGTTTAATAAAGATTTGCAGGAACAAAGCAAGCGAGCGAGAAAACATTGAGCATGAACAAAATGAAGAGAATGGTGGATTCAGGCCATATGGGCTCAAAGGGCATCAAGAGAAAGCATTATGGAATAATGGGCAATGTCAGACGAAGAAGATGATGTTTCTCCAGCTCTTCACACGTTGTTGTATTTTTTTGCTTTCAAACTCAACAACCCTTTTTTTCTGAGCGAATGTTTATCAAAGCAGGGTAACTTTTTCTTGTGCGCCCTGACGTGCAGCAGCCCCGCGGCCTGCTCTCTGGTCTCTTTTTCGTTGGACGCCGGATGGCGTTCAGCGCCTCGGGCTCCGGACCCGGCACAGGCTAACACCTGGACCAGGGCCTGAGCTGCTGCGGGGCAAGCAGGTGAAGCAGGCAGCAAATGAGAGGACGCCGGTCCTGGACGAGTGACACCGGTGACAAGCTTGGAGCAGCATAAGGTGGTGGTGGTGGTGGGGGCGGGGGGGTTCATCCCAGGGTGTTTGAACATAATGTCATCCAGTGGACGCGCGCTGGCTCCCATCACGACCACAACTCTGCTGGAATGTGTCGGAGCTCCTCCGGATGTTTTTCTGGCCGCGGCCGCCTTGCTTAGATGTGTCCTTTCTGGCCTGGTGAGTGTGATTTTATCTTGGACCGGCTTAATACATTTGAACGCGGGCCGCGGGTGTTTGAACTTGAGTGCAGCTTGGCTCCGTCTGTCCAAGGCCTTAGCTCACCATCACACACACACACACACACACACACACACACACACACACACACACACACACACACACACACACACACACACACACACACACACACCTTTTCACCCTCTCCTGGTTTTGCTCTCGCTCCCTTGCGGCCTTTCATCCTTTTGTCGGAGTATGCATAACCGTTAAGGGAGTGCCAAACTGGGCTGAGCCTGAGATGCTGATACAGTAGAAACGCTACCCCTTTAATGAGTACACACACACACACACACACACACACACACACACACACACACACACACTTTCCACTGCTTGGCTATTAGGCGCCAAGAACAGGAGGAAAACTATTTGAAAGTGAATTTTAGATTTCCGGTCGTGGAGCTTTGCCTAGGAGTGGCAGCCCGAGCAGAGGTGCAAGCAGTGCACACACACACACACACACACACACACACACACACACACCTCACACACCTCACACACCTCACTGTTTCAGCTCCAGTATGCTCTCGCACACAGCATGGATGATCAAAAGAGGCCAACGGCTGCCGACCATTATGCCAATGACACTTTGAGTAAGAGTCCAGAGTGCGCAGCGACATGACAGCCATTAGGGATTGAAAGTGGGACTTTAAAGGAGGGCTGAAGGACAACTGTCAGCGCCGAATCAAAGGCAGAAAGTGAAATCTTCATAATGCATTGCGCTGGAAAAATTCCCCCGCTCTGGCTGTCTCTCTCAGCCGTGTGCGCTCAAAAGTATCCCATATACACAGCTATGCCATTCAACAACCCCCCTCCCAAAAAAAATAAAAAAACATGAAACAGCCAGGAACAAAGGGTTGATGAGGGGAGTTCAGAGACTGGCGCTCTGTAAATGAAAGCGAACAGCGGTGTGGGGCCATTGTATGTGAGGGTAGTAGACAGATAGATCATTAAGGACCGGACTGGGTTACAGTCAGAGCGGAGCACTGGTAGTGAGCTACTCCGGCTCTGCACCTCTGCTTCCCCCCAGCTTAGATCCAGCTGACAAATGTGACTGAAGCAGCATGGCAGCACAATTAGAGCTAATGGATCCCACTCTGTGACTGTCACGAAGAGGACTCAAAACTTTTTTCAAAAGCGCTGGCAGATGCTTTGTCGCCCCCAAAAAAAACACACATATATATATATAGAGAGAGGGCGTAATGTGTTTACAATCGCTGCAATACTTGAAAAATCAACCGGGGGCAGACGAACTCCCCGTCTGCCAACTTTGATTTGTCCACTCATGGTTTAAAATTGACAAAACAGAGGGCGGCTTTTGTGTGTGTGTGTGTGTGTGTGTGTGTGTGTGTGTGTGTGTGTCTTTAGTGCTTCTCATTGGTGAAATCAAGGCCTGCTGCTGGCACTGACCAAACACTCTGCTGCTCACTCAGCTTGGCAGAAAAATGCCTCTAATGTGTCTCTCTGTCGCATAATCAAGGATTTCATACTCTAAATCTTTGATCTGAGAGAACCCTCTCTGTTGGGAGAACCCTCCAACCGCTACCGCACACACACACACACACACACACACACACACACACACACACACACACACGCGCACACACACACACACTGTACACACACCCCATCTCGGATCTCTGATCTCCCTCCAATTAATGATGTCAAATGAGTGTGTTTACAGGCTCATTAGATTACTGCTGCAGAAGTAGAGCACCGCCCTGCATCGCCACACAAACACACACACACACACACACACACACACACACACACACACACACACACACACACACACACACACACACACACACACACACACACACACACGCGTGCGTGCATGTACGCACACCCGGACCAAGACTCTCTCTGTCTTGACACGGCCCCTTGGAGGGAAGCCTGATGGCAAAGCACCAAAGCACTACTGCCACCACAGTCATAGCTGTGGCTCTCTGTGGTAACGGAGCCATGATGGCACAAGTCCACACACACACACACACACACACACACACACACACACACACACACACACACACACACACACACACACACACACACATATATATGTCCAACCCAGCTGGACCAGTTTGGAGGCAGTTCATGGCCGGTTAGGCCGCAGCCAAATAAAATCCGCTGAAGAGCTCAGAGACACAGACCGAGGCCAAGGCCTGGGGACACACTGACAGGTGTGACCGGAGGTACCCGCACGGATGGATGGATGGATGGATGATAGAGGAGGTAGAAAACGTGAGGAAAAAGCAGCAAAGCTCATCAAATGTTTCATGTTTCATTCATCAACCAATGTTTTCCCTTTACGGCAGCTTGTTACCATGCAAATCAACACGCGGCCTTTAAAGAGACCTCGCTGTGGACTACCGGGTTCAGTACATCACCTCCCCTCTCCACAACCCGTAGCGCCGCGGGGCCCCCGCGCTCTCACCTTTAGCGCTCGCCCGAAAGGGGGCTCCCCCCCTCGCTTTTACGACGTCTGTAATTATGACACTAATGAGAAGAGCGAGAATCAGAGGGCCGCGCACGGACAGGAAGATCGGCTTTGACGCGCTGCTTCAATTACAGAACAGTCTGTCTTTGTAGAGCCCGAAGACGAAAGGGTTTGAGAGGAGTTAAGAGGAGGAGGGGAGGAGGGGGGCCAGATACGGCCTCTGTAATTCATATTTAATATCTGCATCTGTGTTTCGCAGCACCTAACAGCCAACCGGTGACGTAATCGCCTCCGTAAATTGGGTTGTAAAGATTGTTAATGCATGAATCAATGTGCAGAAACATTTCCCTTTTTTTTTTATAAAAAAAAGAGAGAATGCACCGAATGCATTAAACTAGATGAAAACAACAAAGATTAAAAATCCGTTGCTGACTTTGAGCATCATTTATTGATGCACTGGACATATTCCACTGAGCTCCGTGAGACTGCGAGGGGTTCGGCTACAGAGAGCATTTCCTGACAGTGTGTGTGTGTGTGTGTGTGTGTGACACTGTGACCTCAGCTGGAGTGACATAACCTGTGGTGAGAGAGAGAGAGAGAGAGAGAGAGTGCTGGCTCAGCAAACGCCGCTGTAAACAGTCACTCGAAACATCACAGCGCTCACACGCCCCGAGGAAAACACACGTTCACAGACCAGGAAGTGACACTGACAGTGACAAATACCTCTCTCAGGTATCGCGCTCTGCCCGTCTGCAGACACACAGACACACACACACACACACACACACACACACACACACACACACACACACACACACACACACACACACACACACACACACGCAGGCACACACTGGCACATTACTATTCTATTGTGGTTTAGCAGCACTACCTTTTTTTCCTCCCACTGGGAATTCGATAAGCTAGAAAATCACTGCATTTTTCACACACACACACACACACACACACACACACACACAACATAATTTTACTCTTTTTCTACCTTCCATTTTCCAGTCCTCTTCCCAAAAATCTTCCCCATCCTGCAAAAAAAAAAAAAGCCTTGCTTGCTGATATTAGAGTCATTACTGAGGCTTTTTTTAATGTATTTATTTTTTATTTTGGGGCCTGTATGTTTTAGCCCGGGCATCCTTTTCTTTTTTCCTACCCTCTGGTCCTCTCTTATCTCGTTACACACTCTTCAGGCTTTGTGGTTAAATTATGTATTAAGGTCAATGTCAAAACACGGAAGATGTGTAATCTGCAGGGAGTTTCCTTTTATTCATTATTACAGTGAAGGCTGAGCACAACTGTCAGCCAGCCGCGGCTGTGCTCAGCATGGAGGCTCATGTGCTCAGCGGGGCCCCACCGAGGCCTCTCTCTCTCCCTCACTCTCCTCTCCTTCTCCACCTATCCCTTGGCTCCCCCCCTGCCCGCCCAACACACATACACACACCCTCTTCATCCTCCTCCTCCTCCTCCCGGACGGACCCCTGATAGATTTACCCGGCTAACCCGACTCACTTTGGGATCTCCCTCTTCTACAGCGCCAATCTGAGAGCTGTCAAGTGCACCTATATGCCGGTGTCATAAATCTGAAGGAGAAAAATCGTGCACGCCGGAGACCGAGGGGAGAGAGGGGAGGCAGAGGAGGGGAGGAGGATGGGGGGGGGGGGGGGTGTCATGCCATCCGCTTGTAGTTTAGGGAATTTGTCTAATCTGGAATCATGTCAGGATACAGGGAGGCTACGCAACGCACCCCCCTCCTCCTCCCGCGAGCGTCCTACGCTTGTGCGTGAACGAGAGGAAGAGAAACAACCAGATGGAATGAAATAGAGAGAGAGAGAGAGAGAGAGACAATGTCTTATGCTCCTCGTTTTGAGTCAAGGTAAAGTTGACGTTGTGTGATGACAGGACAAGCTATATCATCTCCGCGGGGATTTGGATCCGGGGGTTCGCTCTCCTGCCTCCCAACCGCTCGACGCTTGACCCCCTTTCGTTTCCTCAATTGCTGTCAAATCCCTTCTTTTTTTCCTGTGTCAGATGTGCACTGACAGCTGTAGCTCGGCCGGCTTTGAGGTGCCTTCACCTCGCCGGGCTCGCAGATCTCTTCCCTCTCACGGCCCGCGGGGGCAAAGCATCGGTTTGATGAATCTGGTCCAGCTTTGTCCCAGCCAGTGTAATTATCTTCCGATTAGATTAATTCAGTTAGGCCTCTGTCGCATTTACCACACTAACAGCGTTCCTCGGAGGCGACCACTCTGTCATGTTAACCATTACACAATTATGTCTATAAGTGATAATAACTGCTGTTATTATCAACCACGCGACATGCAAAGACCCATAAATAAACATGTGCAACAAAGGCAGACACATTGGAATGAAATAAACAAGCACGTGTACGGTGTGAGGAGAGGAGGAGAGGAGGAGAGGAAAGGAGGAAAGGAGAGGCGAGAAGAGGATGAGAGGAGAGGAGGAGAAGGAAGGAGAAGGTAGTAGGAGATGAGAGGGGGAGAAGGGAGAAGGAGAGGAGAGAAAAGGATGAGAGGAGAGGAGGAGAAGGGAGAAGGAGAGGAGAGAAAAGGATGAGAGGAGAGGAGGAGAAGGGAGTAGGGGAGGAAAGAAGAGGGTGAGAGGAGGAGAAGGGAGCAGGAGAGGAGAGGAGGAGAAGGTGAGAGGAGGAGAAGGGATGAGGAGAGGAGGAGGTGAGAGGAGGAGAAGGGAGGAGATTCATTTTAAATTTCAGCTAAAAAAGCTTCAAAGAAGACGGAAACAGAATAACAGAGAGGGCGCGAGGCAAACAAAGCGGGCGACCAAGGTTATCGCGCCTCCCTACCGCTGGAGGAGGGAGTGATGGAGGGAAGGTTAAGGCACTCGACGGCACCCAGACGGGGAAGCAATGAGGCCAGGGTTGGCTTCCCCTTTTGAAAAAACACACACACCCTCCTCTCTCTGCACCTCCCCGGTGGTTGCATCTTCTCCCTCTCAACCTCACGTGTTGTGCAAAGGAAAATGCCTCCTGACTGGTGGGCCTAATTACTGGCTCCTTGCTGACCCGCGCCGCGGCCGCGGCCTCGTCAAAACGATGATTCAATCTGATCCCGCGCCGGCCAGCACCTCACACTAATGAATACTAATGAATAATTATCACCGGCTCGCTGGCGCGCCGGCCCACTGCAGGGACACATGTTAACGCGCCCACTTGTGGGGCCGCTATGGAGGGGCGTGGAGGCTCTTACCCGGCAGAGGAAGAAAATAAAAGGCTGTGCAGGAATATGCAGCGCTCCCTGAAGGGATGCAGAGAGGAAGCATAGAAGCCCTCAAGGTTAAACTAAAGTAACACCGAGCAGGACCGGAGTGCGCTGACCCCTGCGAGGGCTGTTTTGATTGGTCGTGACCCGCGTGAGGCCTAATGTATATCGGGGGAGCGTGCTGTGAAACGTCGACATGAGGTTAACCTGAAACGCCGCGTTCTGGTGACGTGAGGAGAAACCCCCACGGCCGTACTGTCGGTGTGACTGGGACGCCTATTGGAAGTCAACCATGGACAAAGCGGTGAACGACCTCTGACCTCGAGTCAACCACCGTCATAAAACAGCTCGCAGGGGAAAAGATTGTGCCACCATTTCCTTTTTTTTATTTACAGCGCTTGGATCGTTGGAGCAATTGATACATGTGGATAAAAGTGTCAATAAATATTGATCTGATTTGAAAACAGACGATATGTATACGCTGATACGCTCCACAACCAATTGCCTTTACTCAAGCACAGTATTAACTGTGAGGTACTTTACTTTAGCATTTCACATTTTCATGCTGATTTATGCGTCGAGTTCTGCTCCATTTTAGAGGGAAGTATTGTCAGATTTTACTTCACCACATTTATTTGGAGGTAGTTAAAGGTTACGCAGATTCAGATAAGGTCTTGAGATACGATGTTATGATCAAACAAATGTAAAATGACATTGCTGCGACATTAAAATGCCTCAATAGTCTGCATTATGAGCCCCTCTACTTTAGATTCTTTACGTGTATTTTTTACTGATATTACATCTTTGCTTGTATTATTCTTTACGAGTATTTCTGAATGGTGGCGTTGTACTTTTTTACCTAAATAAATACTCGGCCTATATTTAAGTAAAAGTTGGTTTAATACATAACCAGCACACAAAACCTCCGATCACGTCAGCAGTTAAAGTTGAACACGTTTTACGTCCGTTGCCACAGTTGCAGCAGATCACGATGCTAACCGCTTCGATGAGTAATTCTGCATAATGTTTGTTTAATGCGCGAAAATCCTTCACCTTGTGATTCCTTGGCGCCGTTAACTCCATGACGAAAGATTCACGTGAGCCCCAAAAATTAGGCCAAACTCTTTGCTCTGCAAATAAAGAGCAGACAAGCAGAGTGAGTTCACGTTACTACCCTACGCATTGTCAGAGCAGCCATATTTATATCTGGCAGACTTCTTTTTTTGGAGCGGACTTAAATTACACCACACTACCTAATGCAGAGTGAGAGTGTGTGCAGGAGTGTGCACACGCTGGCCCCTCCCCCTCGTGAGGAAATGTAAAACTTCTTGCTGTGTTATTTTTCTCCCCACCGTTTGTTCTTTTGATCTGTGTGTACATTATCTCCAGCTCTTTGAATTTCAATTTCACTGTCATGTAAGCTCTTTTCATCACAGCCGACGGTTTGCGGCTCTAATAATATTCAACTTTTAGGTCACAGCGGAATGCTAATTAGATTGCTATTTTAATTAATATGTCCCTGCAGGTTTCCATATCAAATCAGTTTTAACACCGCGCCGTGCACTTTGAGCCAATAAATTACGATGAAACCCCCCGAAATAAAAACCTGCTTAAAAAAAGAGGATTTTAAGGTGTACAGGAGCGGCGCTCGCTTGAACTGTGTTTACATAAATTGCTCATTGTTGCTTAATAAAACTGCATAATTTCAACCACATTTGGGTACGTTTGAAACTGTTTCAATAAGCCGCAATGGATGTTTCTATTTTCTGCTAATAAATCTCTATCTGCTCCCGAGATAAAAGCCTCAGTTTAGCTGGTTATCTTCAAGGGCAGCGCAGTGTTAAATGTGCTTTAAACACGAGGAGATAAGTGTAGGTGTTGTAATATTGCACACTCTGTGTGTGTGTGTGTGTGTGTGTGTGTGTGTGTGTGTGTGTGTGTGTGTGTGTGTGCTCTGCTGGTGGCATTTAAGGACTTAAAAGTGCTTCACTTTCCATCAGAGTGTCATTTGTCTGTCAGCATTTCTGTCTGTGTGTGTGTGCACGTGCATGTAAGTGTGTGTGTGTGTGTGTGTGTGTGTGTGTGTGTGTGTGTGTGTGTGTGTGTGTGTGTCACCCTGGATCCTCGAATGGTTGTTTTGTCCTGCAGCTGAGGGTGTCCCATTCATCATGTTGAGAGGGAACCGAGAGGCCCGGGATATGAGCACCGCTGTATTCCTCTCATAATCAAAGGTCATACCGGGGCTCAGTGTTCAAATTGCTTTACTTCACTGCAAAGCAGACGCACACGCACACACATTCACACACACACACACACATACAAATTAGTTGTCATGGCAAAGTTACGGAGTGACAAATACGCTGCTCTAAAAACAGGTCTCAATCCAAACCCGCTTCAGTTTTGTCCGTAAACAGGCTGTGTTTCCCAGTGACCTCTGAATGTGTTCTTTATCTTTAATTCTCCATCTTCAAGCTTCTTTTTATTTTTTTCTGAAAAGATTATGATTAAAGTTTTTGTCCAGTGTTCACTTCAATTATGCACACAGCCTGCGTAAGAACAGCAGAGCCAGGCTTTTGCACACTAACAAAAAAATTGATATTCATGGATGGGGAGGGGGGGGAGAAACTATTTGGATGTTTATTATACTTTAAAATGAAGTGATGCGTATTCCGCTGCCTGCGAGGTAATTAATGTGGGGAAATCTTGAATTAAAGATGTAAATCCTGACACTTTGGCAGGGGGGGCGGTAAGGGACAGTGGTCTCCGAGGTCTAGATTATTCTTAGCGTATACCAATTAACACCATGTATCTTCTTTTATGTTCACTTCAATTAGGGGCCTTTACAATTTTTTAAGTTCTTTTCTTCTCCGTAGTTAGAGAATGTCAGGGAGACTGATCAAAGGCGTGAGCTGCCGTCCGCGCACCATAGGTAACGCTGCTTTGCATAAAGAAATCTGCATATCGCTAAGAAGGTTTTCATTTGGGTTTGCATGAATTACAGAGCCCGGAGACGCCGTGGCGGGCGGATCGAGGCGCGTGCACGCTCACATGCACACACACACACACACACACACACACACGCACGTGCTCAGGACAAAAACCCAACGAAGCACTCGGCACCGAACCGTCAAACTTCTTTCAATCTCCGGAGGACGAAACAGGCCCGACACCAGTTGAATGAATCCGAAATATTTGTTGATCCAGCTGTTGGGGTTGTAAAAGAGAGATTGGGGCTCCTGCTACAAGCTCACCATTGAGAGTGTTAATGAGAGAGTGTACGTGCTAACGTCAGCACCCAATAACCGCAGCGCTCCTGAAGTGATCGCACCCTGATTCGCGTGGGGGTGCTTCTGAATGCCCCGCTTGTTTTCTCCATCTTTTAGATTTTAATAGGCCTGCGAATCAGACCGGGGGGCCTGATAAGCCTTCTCCTCCGCTCCACCGCCGCTTCGCTCATTTGTTTTAACTGCACCTCCTGTCCTCCTTTTCCTCACCTTACCTATCTTTTTTAGCCTCGGGACCTTCTGTCTCCAGTTGAGGGTCAAATGAGAAATCGCATAACTCGCCCCAGCAGTTGTGGGAGCTTCTCTTTTTTCCCTATTTCCTTCCAAATAATGCAGGGCGACTTGTTTTGAATGCGTTTGCATTTGCAGATCCGAAGGAGCGACGCGCATTCGTCCCGGCCCTCCGTTCTTTTCCCGGCGTTGAAAAACCTCGACGGACGCAAGGGGTGTTCAGAAAGCAAACAAACAACCTGTTCCCGGTCGCGATAATCACTGCTCGCCTAATTCCATTACACCGTCGGCCACCAATAGATCAATGAGCAAATGAACTGACCGGCTATGAGGAGAAGCCGTCTGTATTACGCTATTGATGTTCCTCCAACGGTCATCCCGGAGATATTGAATGCTCTTTAAGCGAAGTGCTGACATCATAATAAAAAGGGCCGCCGCTAACTGGCCGGCTGTGCGGTCTGGGAGCTCCGGGCTGAAGAGACGGACGGCCTCTGATGAAGAGGAAGAAGAAGAAAGGCAGTCTTCAAAGTCAATACTGCGAACCAAGTGCTCTATGCGGTCGCATTTACTGCACATAATGAAACTACAAATAGCCGTTCGCACAAAGCGCACACACAGCCGAATGCACTGGTACGAGAGGGAGTCAGAATAATTACACGATAACTGGGATGATAGATAACGTGCTCAGTGGTGTCTTTTGACACTAATGGCACCCTTGACTTGTTTTGAAATCTGTCAGTTTAATTGAAGCATTTTACTGATCCACAAAAAAATTATAAATAAAAAAGTAAAAAAAATCTAGATTCGTGGAATATATATTAAAATTGACATTGCATAGAGTTTATTTTTAAATCTACTCGCATGCACTTTCACCCCGGCGAGCGTGCATCTGTACGTGACTTTTGTGATGACAGTATATTTAAACCATTGTTCATGACTTCATGAAAAAAAAAGAAAATGAAGGGTTGGCAAATTCAAACATCAAAACATTAAGTTGGGCGCTACGTCTGTGTAGCTGTGTGTTTTCATAACCCGAGTGTCTCGAAGCATTATGAGCACACAAAAAAGAAAAAATGAAGAAGAAAAAAAAGAAAAGAAAATACTCTCTGGCTCAGCCTTTGCATTTCCCGGGGCCAATAGCAGCAGCGTGAGGAGGCTGCAGGAGGGAGCAGAGACGCAGCAGCGAGAGCAGCACAGACAGCCATCTAGTGTCGGAAGGGAGCCGATGCACTGAGGGCCGAGCTTCTCCAGTCAGTGCCATCGTCTCGTCCGATCGTCTCCTCCGATCGTCGATCCCACCGCGGGCCTCCGATCTGTCGGAGCATCACTCACAGTTTGGTTTAATGCACACAGAGCGGCGGGGATAGAAAAGGCTTTTTATTTTTTTATTTAAGGGATTATGGTTTATGAACTGCCCACTGAAAATCAGTCATTTTTTATTTTATTTCATTACCTTGTGTGCTTATGGATGTCTGCTCGTGTGTGCGGTCTGATTTGTGTCTTTTCCCACCTTTTTAATATTTTTCTGTCTCTCTATTCTAACAGATTGAGGTAGACCAAGGCCCTCTGCACCCCTCCGTTATATTATCTGCTGTCTATGCGTACATTCATTTATTTTTCTTTCTGTCTTTCCCTTTTGCATATGTGTAAACAAACAAACAACAACGCGTGAACGCCTGTACGCCGCCTCCACTCGGTTTGAAAAGGGCCACAAACGAGGATTTTTCAGCAGAAAAAAAACATCATTACACCCACAAATTGGAATAAAAACTCTTGTGTGCTTTGGAACGAGGCGACGCTAATGGTCAGAACTTGTGTGCTCAGCCCACACGCAACCCAGCGCACCCTGGTTTAGCCTAATAGCTAGCCTGCTGCGAGAGCCTCACCTCTCCCAGGGAGGCTACTAAAATAACAAGGCATCGGTCCACCTCTTTCAAAAAAACAGCTAAAAAATTATAATTATGTTTCTGTTATTGTATTCAACCCAAATAAACAAAGATTGTAAACAAATGTGTGCATATTGGGAGCATGAATATGTATTTGCCGAGCGCTCAAACAAAGACACAAAGGGAGGCCCAACCTGTTGTCGGCTCAGCCCCCTTTTTTTTGTTCCCCCGCTGCGAAAACCCTGCTCCCTTAATAAATCGCACATCATTATGACAATAGATGTTAGGCAAAACACGTAAGCACAAGGAGACAGGAGTGCATTAATACTGTGCGACGCGCGGCATCGTCAGAGCCTTCGACAAATTCCTTCACCTCGAGATCCGACTCTGCCCTGTTTCGGATCTCACCCCCCCAAAAATATAAATGATCTGACACGTTTTGCTCCCACAGACTTATCATCTAATTGCTTTTCATTGATCCTGTCCGATCAGGTGCCGGACGTTCATCCTTTCTCCGGCGCCGCCTCTGCCAGTCCCAATCTGAGGAGCAAGCGTCCCTTTTTTTCTCCCCCCATTGCTCATAAAACACCCAGACGCCGAAAAAGCAGCAGAGGGTTGTTCCACCGAGCAGAAAAAAGGGGCTCCGTGGACAACAAAAAAGAAGAAGAAAAAAAACCTAGACAAGGGGTCCATTTGCTTGCGTGTGTTTATTTTGTGATTGCATGAAACGAGATATCTCCTGGCCTGTTGTCAGTTCCCGAGGCCGGCCGGGATGAGGGCGTTTGTGGGGAAGTATTAAGGGGTCGCAACGGTGAGAGGCTTCGTCAGCGAAGGACGGGAGGACGGTCTGGTGCGTCTCGGACGAAAAGGGACGACGACGACGACGACGACGACGAGCCTGTCTGCTTTGGAAGGCCGGACGGCGAGGCTCATCCTGCGAGGAATCAAGGATTTGGGACGACAACAAAACGAACAAAAAAAACTCCTGAAGATTACGCAACGTTAGCAATCCGTAGTGAAGGCCAGCGTGCGTTGGTACGACCAACGGACAGCACAGAGCACTGACTGCATTTTCCTCTTCGCCCTGAACCTGGACTCCAGGCACGAGCCACACACACACACACACACACACACACACACACACACACACACACACACACACACGTCTCCGGGGAGCCGCATCGCAGCGTCGGTTTAATATGCAGGCCGGTTCTTGGTGGTATCAGATCAATGGAGAGTTTCAAATCAGACACAGCCGCCCGAGACAGACGGAAGAGACCATCTTTTGGTGCACATTAAGAGAACGCTTTCCTTCCCCCTCAAGATCACAGTTATCCACCCCCTTTCTTTTCTATTTTTTTTTGATGGAGCCATTGAGGAAGACTAAACTCAAAGTCTTGTGATGCTCATTAGGAATATTAACGCAGAGAGTTTTTTGTGTGCTCTAAATTGGGTTACTTTTAAAGTAATGGGCTAATTACAGAAACTTAATGCCTTATTTTACAAACCTTTATCTGGGAAGACGCCCAATTTGCTGTTAATGCTCCGCATTGTTCCACGAGTGACTGCGGCAATTTGGCAACAGAATTGCTCCAATTTAGTCTGCATCATGCTCTTGATCTGCACATTGTGCTTCGCCGGGGATGCAAAGAAACAGATCGTGACTGTGGGAATCAAAGCTTTTTTTTTTTATGGCTGTTCGGTCGCCTCGATGCGGTTTACCATATAAAACAGAATCTCGGAGCTGTTACCCCCACGGTGTGGCCCACATTCTAGTTTACCTCGCCGGAGAAGGCCTGTGATCTATTTATCTCACTTCATGTATACTCCTGACTGTTTCACACACATATATACGGTATGAGGAGATCATCATCATCAGGGCTGTTGCCGACTGTTCCAGCCCCCCCCCCACCCCCCTGATTTTTTTTCTGCCCGTGCATTATTCAGTCTTTTCCTGAAGTAACAGCCGCCCCTCTATGTGCAGGCATGCCGACCACTGGCACGCCGCGCTAATGTGATGTAAAAGTGAATGATGAAATTCAAGGAGGCCAAATGAAAGAGAAACTGATGCGTGTTTGTGTGTGTGTGTGTGTGTGTGTGTGTGTGTGTGTGTGTGTGTGTGTGTCTATGAGAAAAAATCTGGCCCTGGTGTGAGTGTGTGTGTGTGTGTGTGTGTGTGTGTGTGTGTGTGTGTGTGTGTGTGTGTGTGTGTGTGTGTGTGTGTGTGTGTGTGTGTGTGTGTGTGTGTGTGTGTTCAAAGGTGAGGCCTTGGGTGATGGAGAATAGGATTCCCTTACCTCCTCCTATAAGTACAGAGGAGGATAAAAGCCAGCTGTAATGACCTTGGCATAATGAAGGCCTTGCTGATTTCCATGATTTTCTTGCTTTCATGCCACGAATCTTTCTATTCCATAGGAGGGGCGAGAAGGAAAAAAATAAAAAGGAGAAAGATGAGGAGGAGGAGGAGGAGGAGGAGAGCTTCGTCCGGCCAAACATTAGCAAAGAATCGAACAGGACCGCTCGCTCCCACGTTCAAGTCACCACGTAACCGATTATTATCTTGAGACAAATGAGGCACATTTTTCTTAACGGGCTGCTCTGTTTTTTCCTTTATATTTATCTTTTTACTTAGGTGACCAATACACGCGCAATTTCCTCAATTTCGAGAAGTTACTTGGAGAGTGACGCAATGCTTGTTTCTTGTGGTTTTTTTTAATCTTGAGAGCAAAGGCAGCGTGTTGTCTGGGGCCCGCTCGGCTCTGCTAATATGGCACAGCGAGAAAAAAAATGAAAGGCTTCAAAAGAGCTCCTCCACTTGGAGCTGATGTAGCGCTGTGGCCGACCTCCAAATGTGATTAGACTGCGGTAAACACAACAATGGCGAACAATAAACAACTGGTAATTGGTGTGATCCCTCCGCTCCGACAAAATATCGCTCTTGATTTTGCCGTGAATTACGAGCGTTAATGTTTCGGCACGACGTGCCCCTCAGAGGATATCAAAAGCCCCCCATCCACACACACACACACACACACACAGACACACGCACACACACACTGCTCCGTCTTGATGGGCCTGTCTCATTAAAAGGAGGAATGGAGGCCAGTGTCGGAAAGTGATGCAGAATAACTGGCGTGAACTCACCTCTAATTCATACTGTCTCAGTGCCTGATATGAGAGGATTACACTCAATATGAATATTGTGTGTGTGTGTGTGTGTGTGTGTGTGTGTGTGTGTGTGTGTGTGTGTGTGTGTGGAGATAGAGGGTGAGGGACTTGGAAAGGTGTAGCCCCGAAGCATCCCAGGTAAAGTGTGCCCTCTGCAGGCCCGTGTCATACACTCTCTCTCGTACATGTACTGTGTGTGTGTGTGTGTGTGTGTGTGTGTGTGTGTGTGTGTGTGTGTGTGTGTGTGTGTGTGTGTGTGTGTGTGTATATATATACACATTCACACACGACACAAGAGAGTGTGTCGACGTGAAGCCAGGCTGCTCGTGGAACCAGGTTCTCCTCGCTCCAGCTCTCCAACTCTTTCATTAATACGTGATGAAGAGAGAACCGTCTCCAAAGGCCCCAACAGGCAGAGGCATTGTTTCTCTTTTAAAGTCATCTCAGATGGAGGGAGCAAACTTCAGAGCGTCAGTGAAGTGCCTTAATGAAAGAAGTCTCCTCCTCTCCTCTGCGGCTCGGCTCTTCTTTTGTGCGGCGCATTAGGAATCTAAATGTTGACTGAAGACAGTTTTGATTCTCCTGCCTGTGATTCTTTCTTAAAGGAATAATGAAGAAGAAGAAAAAACAGTGGTGCGTGTTTACAGTGTAGCAATGAAAGAGCAACGAGAAGGCTCATCACTACCCGGTGCCATTTTTTGGGGGGGGCGGGGGGGGCGGAGAGTGAGGTTGGCGCCGCGGTTCATTTTGTAAGCCGTATCAAACGGAGAATGTTTAAGGCCGGGATCAAAGCAAAAAACATATCACTAGAGAAGCTACATTCTTGTAAGATTGTTACTTTATGCTAGCAGTTATTTCAACAATGTCGGGCTATTATTGGAAATCAGACAGACAGAGAAATATCTACAAGTCTATCTGGCTTCTGATCAAACCTGAAATATGGACCAGGGTGCAACATGCGCCCGACTAAAAGTTCATCGCCTTCAGATTTTTAACTAAGCACTAAAATATCTCGTCAGGGCTAACGCAGTTGTAAAATGACTGAAAACAATATTCAAATGGTCTTTTGGGACATTTTTTGAAACTTCTATGTCTAAATTGTGAAGCAAGTATATGAAACAGGCTGATCTGTAGTTTCTCTGCCTGAAACGCTTCTATTGAACAGAAACTATGAAAAGATGTACCCGGAAATAAGCATTTTTAAGAGCCGGGTTATACAAAAACACTAAATCACAATTTTCTCTTTTACCCACAAATTATACAATTTGTGTTGATAAAGCTCAATGGGAAAAGCCGATTAGCGGCCTACACGTCGACGCCATTTGCAGGTAGACTTGTAATCAGCATTTTAATGCAAACAGCAAATATGATATTTAAAAAAATTCAAAAAACATAAATGAGATTAAGATCATTCAGAAGGGCTACAGATTCTTTCTTTTTTGTTTGTCTCTGCACAGTCTGGATAAGAGAAAGAGACAACAGGGGAAGATGAGAACACGCATGCGGCCCTGCATGCTCACTGCTGGAAAGAGGCACGGCACCACTGTCCATACGCCAAAATCACTTTTACATACACTCATAGTTTGCAGAGATGTGATAACAGTTAGGGTTATTAGCTGATGGAGGTTTCACTTCTGATTGTGCAATGGGGAGGACATTTGACTTGTGAGGTCAGCGAGTTGTTTGAGTAGCTGCCAAAAAGTTAAAATGTGCAGGGTTTAAAAACTCATCTCCATGCTCGTACGTGCCCGTTTGTGTGTGTAGTTCCTGTCTCTGTGTTCCAATTAAATAGGAATAAGCTCTCTCTGAATGTACCAAGTACTTATCCCATCTGTTTTTTTTGTTTTTTTTTAAATGAACACAATGTGTGTGAGGAATAATACATTTTACTTGACGGTGTGTGACAGGTCGTTCTAGGAAGGACGCATCGAGTATCCACAGAATTTAATATTTTCATAACTGTACAGCTGCATAACTGTACTCGGTATTAAAATGTTCTGTTCATCCGCACTGAAATAAATTTTTAAACCACCACAAACTGCATAGTGTCACATAACACTGTAGATTACATTTTACAACAATGTTCCAGAGTAGAAGTTAAACCTGTATGTATTTTGTACTTTTGTATGTATTTTTTTCCTCACAAAATTGGGGAAAAATCTGTTAAAACTATTCAGATCACGTTTTAATATTCAGAAGAGAATAACTTGTTTGACTGCATGACCGTGGTTTGACTTATGTCTGGCACAAAGATTTGCCTGAGCAGCTCAAGCCGATGTCACCGTGTGATCTTTATGTCCCCCGCTTTAAACAGGAGATTTAATCAGAAAAGTACCTTTTGTATGAAAATTACAGACCAGACCGGCTATTTGTAACTTCAAGGTTAGCGGCGCCAGAATCCCCCGCGATCACATGAAGATATAAAGGCTTGGATCGGAATCAAAGGACCCCAAAACCTTTTGCAATGACAACCATCTGGGAGTCCATTTTGTTCGAATGTCAGAATGCAATGAGTGATCGGGGAAAGTATTTCCCAAAGTACTATTCAAACCATCCATCTATTTAAATTAATTGTGTTATTACAGCTGCCCAAAGCCAAGAGTTACAGTTCAATTAGGCGCCTTCTTGAATGTGGTGAAATTGATGCACTTGAGTCGATAAAAAAATAAAATAAAATCTGAATCCATAAATGAGCTTTTTTTATTTTATTTTTTAAAGAAACAAAAAGAACAAAGTTGTGTTTAACTTGCACAACGCGAAACAAAGTTGAACCTTAAAGTAATCGCCTATTCTATTGTGTGCATGGACAATAATACGGTCCAAATAACTCTCTACAGAGCGCAGCTACAACACAAACACTTTCAACTTTATTCACTCTCCTTATTAGAGCAGATTGCTTATCGCCTACTTCACAGAGCGCCGTATAGCATCGCTGACAGCAGTAAGGGAGAGCTGCACACATGAACTCCTCACTAACACTTTCCTACGCTAACCAGCTGTCCCCCTGTGGTTTCAGCTTCGGCCAAACCTTTGAAATGTCCTTCAAGGCGTGAAAAAAAAAACACACAAAAAAACATGCACACTGCTTTGGGTAAAATCCTATTTGTACACTGTAATTACACTTTGAAAAGTTGCACAGTTTAAAGTTTCGAGACCTTCGCTTTTTCTTTTTTCCCTCTTCTCGTTTCTGATATTGATTAGGCTCCAAAACACAGAACAAAGAGCTTTCTCATTACGTGCCGGGCCTCAGACAACTTTGAATGTTTCAGATTTGATTCACTGGCGCTATCAAGGGAAGCAATCAGGAGAATTCGGTCAATAATTTCCACAGCCGCGCAACCGCCATTAATTTGCTCTTGAGAGTCCGCAGGCACTTTGAATGTGGTTGATTAGCGAGATAGAGGTTTCAGGTGAGAGGTGTCCCGAATGTCTTTCATGCTAAAAATACAGAGAAATATAACATGTCAATTATTAATTTTTTTGGCCAACATACAGCTGTGTGATGGTCTTTATCGAGAACTAATGCTTCGCATCTCAGTAAAAGTAAAACAAAATCGAACCATTAGCAACAAATAAGTACATAAAAACATTGTATTTGTTTTAAGTTTTGTTTGGGGCTATAATCTGTCATTGCCAAAAGGGACAGATTGGTCTAGACCATTTTGTTATGTTGCCTGCATAATCGGTATAATTACCCAGCAACACTGTGTTCACAGAGACGTGGAGTAATCAAGTTGTTGTTTTTTGGTTGCAATGCTTGTGTAAGTGAAAGTAATTCGCAGTGAAATTGTTATTGCAGCATTCATTTCCTGACTCTGTGATCACGGAATGGGTGCCGGTCATTTTCAGAACGAGTTTCTTCATCTCTTAAATATGCATACATGTTGATGGTTGGATTCAGTACCAGATAGAGAGTCCGTGCAGCTGAAGTCATTCCACTCGATTTTATTTTTACCCCGGTGTCAAATATGGTGCCCATTATTTTCGACTGACCTCTCCTTGTGTTGCTTGCTTTCTACGCTGGGAGTGGGGAGGTGCGCGGCGGGTGGGGGGCCACGATGTCTGGGACCGACCACTCCTCCCCTACGGAAAATCAATAAGAATGTCCAGCTCCACACACACACACACACACACACACACACACACACACACACACACACACACACACACACACACACACACACCAGGTGCTCGGCCCAGCTGCTGCGATGAGGAAGGCTGCGAGGAGAGAAGAGAGAGTGGAATCAGGCGCAGATGTGTCATTGTTATTCATGCACGGAGAGTCGGGATCAAGTTCATAAGAGGCCAAATTGGTCACACAGGACTCGTTTCCTGGAGAGGAGTCCCGCAACGACGACCCAGTTGATCTGGACCGTGCATTGCAGAAACCAAACTGTCGTGAATTGACAAAAAGGAATGTAAATGGCAGTTTCGTAGGGGACATGGGTTGCAGAAACACATTGTATCAATATAACATCACAGTTTATTGCACCAAAAAATCAAGAATGCCTGCATCCTACATCAGTGTCGTTATAGGCCGAGTTCATGCAAGATGGACACGCGTGGTGCATGCAGAGGTGAAATGTAACTAAGTACATTAAGCATTAATTACATGAAGTATTTGAGTACAATGTTGAGGTAATTTACTATTTCTTGAAATAGGCTACAACTTTTTTAATCCACTGCATTTTCACTTAAAAGCTACTTACTACATTTGGAATTATGATTTGACATAAAATACAAATTGTTAATTGTTGCAGGCTAAATTTGCCAAACAGTCTTCAAAGTAGCTAAACTTCTCTAACTAGCTTGATCAGATAACATTAGTAGTAGAAGCTAGACGCTATAGAAGAAGTAGTTGTTGTAGCATTAGTAGTTTAAGTTTACGTTTTGTATTTGTTCGAGAGGAACAATGTACATTGATGAACACTTTAAATTTAATTTAAGGTTTCATTCATTCATATAACATTAATACATCACATATCCATGACACTGCTAACCCTGGTTAAACAGTAGTTAGTAGTAAGTTTAGTCTAACGTAACACTTTCAGGGCCCATTCTGCAGCACAAGTATTACTTTATTTATGTTTTTGACATTTTGCTAGCAGAACTGGAAGGATTTTAAACCGGCACTAATGCTATTTGTATTTCCCCTATGAGTACTGAGGCTTATAATGAGGAAAACTGCAGCAGCAGAAGTAATGACAGAGAGGAGAAATATATGTGTACACACCACAGCGAGCAGTGAAGCGAGCAGACTCTTCCTCTGAACAGGTGGGCGGTGAGAGTACATGTTGTTGGAGGGAGGAAAAAGAAACGCGTGGGTCTGGGACGAACCAGCGGATGAACTCTCACCCTGCGGGAGATCTCGCGATAACACGCTGTGGTTACCAGGGGAACGAGAGTCCGAGAAGTAGCACCACTTGTGTGCTTTGCTTTCGCTCGGCGAAAAAAATGACCGCCGCAGATACAGCAGCGTTGCTTTTGTAATTCGGGTCCACGGATACGCGCGCAACAGCTTTGCCGATGAAGGAAGTAACGTAGAGGGTCCTCTCGACGCGTTAGGCCTCACCCTGCATTCACCCCCAGGTTGGTACCTCAACTACATGACGTTAGCTCGCTTGAGCTATCGATGCTAACAAGCGCCTCCTGCTAATATTATTATCTCACACCAACTCGGAGGAACTCTGGAGACCCTTCTCGTTGTTAACGTTCAGTCTGACAGCTACGTGACGCTAGCTAAGTATATACTGGCTTTAAGCAGCTGTATTTTCTACAATGGAGTTTGTTTTTGAAACTAGCTAACGCTAACGATACCGGTCAATATGTGTTCACGTGCACTGTGGGCTGGGGCATTGACGCTTCGCGCTAAAAATTCAATAACGTCAGTTGGTGTTCGTGGTGTGTCCTCAAAGCAAAGAACGACTGACCCCGAGCAAATGCAAGCGTTGCTTTGTATCAGTCACTGCATTTATAACAACGTGGCCGTATTCGTGATGTTAACGCCCCCTTTGTGTTTATCCACAGGTGACGTTACTTTGGTCCGAGCCGGTCAGGTGATATCCCTGCAAGATGCCGTCCCCACAAGTCCTCCAGCCAGTTCTGAAGATGAAAGTTGACGAGCTGTTTCTCAACTGGTTGAGTGACACCGCAACCCAGTCGCTGCTCAAAGACTATCTTGACATCATCAAAAGCGGACAGCGCATTGACCTGAGCGGCGGGGACGCCCAGGACAAAAGGTCTTTGACCTTCAACGAGAACAACAATGTGGCATCGCAGAGGAACCTGGCGGAGAAGAAGCCCCTTCCCCTCGGTACTTCCTCCAGCCCACCGTCCGCCAGCACACTACCCTCGGGCAGTAGCAGCAATACCAGAGTGACCGGATCCAATGGCAGGGTGCTACGGAGGTCTGTCAGCACAAAAAAGGCAAGTTCTCGACTGAAATGGTCAATTATTAGAATATTGAACAACATTTGAACTGCTGAAACCATTTCACATGTTCAAACAGGATTCAGAGGTTCTCACGAGATCATGTGAGGTTGCTCTTAAGAACATCAACAAGGCGTGTCCTGCAGTATTGGCCCTATTCCTGGAGCCACCTGTGACTTCAGGGTGTGTTGCAAAGCTCCGTTGGTTTTGCAACAGGTATAAGCAGTAAGATCTGAGGCGCCGGTAGAGACGGGGAATATAACATTATTTTGCAATGCATTCCAACACAATAGCTTGGAATGAATTCTATGTTTGTCAAACTATGTTAATAACCACGTTCAAAACATGCCCATGCTCGATCACTTTGCTTCAACCAAGGAAATGAGGTCTGTTAACTAAAACATCTATACCTACATTATATATGCACACGGTTACACAAGAACCGTGCCAATAGGCCTTTTTTAGTATAAAAAACACAAGCCTAAATAATAGATAGCTGCTTCTATTTCAGGATCCTGGTATTAAATATGCTGATGCACTGTCATGGATTAGTGATATATTTGAATAAAATGGAGCCAATGTTATTAGTAACACTGGTGCTTTTCCTATTATGACAGGCCAAAATGTCTGCTGTGAAAGAGGGCTAAACGTAACCGCTGTTTTAAGTTTATGCGTTCATGGGTTTGCTGAGTGCACCGGCCGTACAGCCAAAAGTTTCACCTCATCAGACATAGCATAAATATCCAATTGGAAATGGAATGAGTTACTGAGTTTGTGGTTGCTCTTTTTTTCCATATGATTATGCCATCCTTCATGTTAGTAGCAACAACATATGCTGTCTGCTGCAGTGTCGCTCAGCCCACCCCCACCCCCAATCCTACACTCGGGGGCTGTGTTTAGTTTATTTTAGGCCATCCCAACCGTTTACTGATTTCAATTTCTAGTTTCTCAAAGTTGGCTAATGTATCCTCTGGGGGTCTCTATTTTCCAAGGCTTGCCACAAGGGGCTGCTGAGTAGCCAACAAGATCAAAGGCACTGAGGGGCTGTCCACTTTGCACTATCATAGTGGAGCCTCCATGTCTGAAGGCATATGTAGTGATTATTAGGCAAATACTTTCCAAATGTTCAGGCCTCGCCCGCGAATTAGTGTGGTATGAGAGGTGGGAGTGTCTGAACCGAGCCTATCACTGCCACTCTGGCTACTCCGTTCGGTCCGTGTGTTGCTGATCTTATGTTTTCGATGTAAATGGTGGTTGTTTTTTTTTGGTTGCTTTGGGCTGCTTCGATTTATAGAAGAAACGAAGCTGCCGAAAGCAGTTAAAGGGCCCCCAAAAAGTTTAGTATGTCTGTTGGAGGGCTCTGTCAAGATAAGAAGTTGTGAGCGTAGCAAGTGTGGTGACAGCCAGACAACTGGGGGCTCGAGCTCTTAGAGACTCCGCCTTTGACATGCTGTTGACATGCTAAAGACAGGCGAGAGGAGGCGTTCCAGTGGTCGCTGGTGAGACAGCACTCTCTCTGCCTGAAACCCCAGGGCTGGAGAGCGAAAGCAAAGGCATCCTCTTTTATATTGTGTAAATGCAGATAACTATACCTAGCCTGCATGGGTTTAGAAGTCATCACAAATCAATAAAAAACTGATTCAGAATACCAAGAGTTTATAGAAAGCCTGTTTGCATAACTCACATAATCATATTAAAGTATTTGTCGCTTTATATCGAAAGCAAATGTCATAGGTTTCTCTTAAAGCATACCTTTTTAACTGACTAGGAAAAAAATGGAAGAAAAGACTTAATTATAAAATGTATAATGCTTTAACCTTCCATTCTTTTCGGACAAATGTAGTGACCTAAAATGCATCAAAATGAAACACCCGTTAGAGTTTTTGATCCTCTGTAGGCCAGGATGTCTCGGGTCATCATACAAACATAGTCTTACTTAGGCCTTTTTGGGACCAGATGAGAAATGATTCATTGCTAAAACAGCCTGAACACAGGAGGAAGAGGACGTAAAAGGCATTGCTGGACTCTCGCTTTCTCGCAAGAGTGATCTATTGGCTTTGAATCTTTACCAAGAGCTTTCCTACTTGTCTTGTTTTATATGAGCCCCGATGGTGGAGCCGTAAGAGGTTTCACATATGGATTTGGACTTTTTGATTTCCACATCCATGCCTATATACATTTGTCCCCCAATGCCACCACCCCCAGATTAATAACACGCAACTGCTGGACAGTTTGTGCATATTCCTCTGTGACGTGTCACGGCATGCGGCCTCACCGTGTCACTCAATATTAAAGGGATCGGGAAGATGTATAAAATAATACTCCTATTTAAAGACAACAAAATGAATTCCTGCATACAGATGCATTCTTCAAAGGATTACTCAAAAATTCAATTTATGTCACGCTGATGCAGCCTGGAACAGCTGGTCTGACTTTGACATCAGACACCGATATAGATAGCCTTGGTTCCCTTGTGTTGGCATTAGACACCCAGAACTCTGCCAGCGAGATGAGGCGTGGCAGCACATTCATCCTCTCTGTAATTTTCTCTGAAACAACTTCTATTAGAAGCTGCTCATTGTCAGAACACGTGGTCATAGATTTGTCATTTGCACTATGTACAGTAAATAGCGGCTTCCTATAAAGGACTCTGGTTCTGCTGTGCAGCTCAACAGCTGAAATGTCCTCTGTGGTACGAGTGCAAAGGGTCACACACGGAGACACTCGATAGTTTTAGCAATATAGATCAGTATAAATACATTTACTCTGAGGGTTTGGTTTTTTTTCTTCAGTTCTCGGCGTCCGCATTTAGGATCACAGGTTATTTCACAAGATGTATTTTTGTAACGTCCTCGGTTTGGCTCAGCAACATTGAAGCTATTTGAAGCAAGGGCCTAGGGTCACGTTATCATTAGCCTGAACTGTCAGAGAGAACCAGGTGTTGAAGGGTTTCCCACAAGTCCTTTTATTTTAATTTTATTTTAAGTCCTTTAATCTTAAGAATTGATCAGTATGAAGTGTACCAAACGTTGGGTTTCAGGTCGGAATCAGTTGATCCAGGCCTTCTGTGAGATGGCACAAAGAAATATGAGGTGGATACCTACGTCCGCATTTTACGATTATTTCTGGAGCACAAAGGCACCTTGTACACTGTTCCGTTTTTTTTCTTTGTTATTTAACTCTCTGAAAAGTTATCTAATGCCTTTTTAATTTCCTTACCCTGTTGTCATTAGTCTCAATTGACCTGTTTGTGCAGCTTGTTGTTTATTCATAAACTCATAACTGAATAAGCTCAGTATGTATAAACTCCAAACACGGTTATTTTAGCACTCGTACTAGCCACATCATTTTGGACTCATTTTTAAAGTCAAAGTATTGTCACACCTTATCTACAGCTTCTTTCTTTAGGGTTCTGGCCCTTTGTAGACTAGAAGTAGACCAGAAGTAGACTTCTGGTGCCAGGTGGTCTACATAGATCTTCCAACAAACCCCTACGGCAACTGTCCGACTCTGCTCCTGCGTTATTGCTCTTACACAAGCCAGCTGATCTGCTCACATTATGTTCTACTGGTCGGCCTTGGCCCACCATGTTGTCAGTCAATCAGGCCTATTTTTGGCCCACGTTCACATGTATCCAAAATCCCGGTCTCAGACATCCGATTGTGGTGGATTGGGCCGGAGATTTCTGGATTTCACTGCAGCATCATCTCTGTACAGCTGTGGCTCCTCTGTGTGGGTGTACCATGGTACATGTAACTGGTTCAATCATGTTCGTAATGCAGAAACTGAAGCCAGCTGAGTACGTTGTGTTTGCTTGTATTGACAGCTTGGGAAAGCCCTCTGGGGAGAGTTAATCGGTTTTGCCCCACCCTCCTGTGATATTTCTCTCCACTGCAGTTGCCTGTCTGCCTTGCATGTTGTCTCTTGAATATCACAGTTTTAAAACGGTGTCTGCTGCCTTCTTGATGGCAGCTTCACTAAAATACAACCTCAACAACTTGTGAATAGTCATCCGACTGCTGGGAGTTCTAACTTCTCGACCTGCCAATAGTCACTTACTTATTAACGCAGTGTGTTTTAAATCTCACATGTTATGTAATAAGAGGACATGACTGGACTCAGGTTTCTGTACAAATTAGATTAAAAAGTTGACGGGTTAGACGTACTGTGGGGTCAGTCTGAGTTCTCGCGTTTTCGTCACATGGACCCATTAGAGTGTGGACATGGTACTTTAGCAGTCTGTCTGACTGGTAGTCGGTTACCTCAGAGGGTTGTTTGGACCGCCCACCTGCAATGGCCCTAAGATGATTTGGTTAGGGATGAGGTTTGCTGGAGTTTGTCCATCCTAGTTATTTACAGTCCCGTTTTCAAAATGTAAACCCAGTACTTCACAGTCCAAGGGCTAAAGCGCTCTAACTTCTGTTTCACTGAGACTTTAACTGACACACACTTCAAATCCTCCTGTAGGAAGCTAACTTTCAGAACCTGTGTGTGTTTTGAGTGTGTGTGTGTGTGAGGGCGACCAGACATCCCGGTTGGTCCAGGATTGTCCTGGTTTCAAGCTGGGCCTCCTGAGTCCTGACAGCCATCTGTAAAACACAAAGACATCACTACCACCATGTCCCCGGTTTTCACCACAATAATATAATTAATGACAGTATCGCACTTGTTTTCAGTGCTTACATATAAGGGATATGTAAGCACTGAAAACAAGTGTGATACTCATTATTACTTAACCCAGCATAAATACATAAACGGTGCAACACACATCTGACTTCAACACTGATTTATCTTGATGCAGGACCTGCCAGTACCCTAACAGTTAGCAATCATGCCAAAGAGAAAAGAAGAAAAAAATCGGGAAAAAAAGATTTGCTCCTTCCTTTCGTGAAGTACGATGGCAATGCTGAATTATTTTGTTCACGCACAATTTATTAAGACGGCCAGATATCGATATACAATAGCACCCCTGTGGCGCACGCATAAGCGCATACACCTGCGTGTGCATCAACGTGCAGTGCATTTACTGTAAGGGTCCCGGTTTGGGGGGTTTGAAAAGAGATTTCCCTCAGTCCACACCCTGCTGTTCCCACCACGTGTGTCTTGATTTTAAAACACCAACGGGGCTGTTGCCTCATATGTAAACAAACACATCATTATCCTGTCTGTGTTGTGAAACGCCTGTCTGGGAAACGCACTCCAACACAAGGTCGGACAGAACGGTATGCCTCGCGAGTTGTGATCCACCCGTGTTTATTTTAATTTAATTTATTATTTTTTGGGGCCTTGGTGCTGCCCTTTCCATGTTTTGGTTTGAATTGATGAGCAGGAACAAAACAGTCGGTGTTAAAAAGCCGTCGTACAAACAGCTTATCAAGCACGTGCAGTGTCCTGTGTGGACAATAACAGGAACGGTGTTTGAGCAGAAACCAGTGGAAAACTCTTTGTGATCCTGTCATCTAAAAATAATGTGGGTGTGCTTTCACTTTCTGTGTGAAATAACAATAACATTAACACAAACATAGGTTTGTTCAAATAGCCGGCTGATGTGGACATCTCTGTACCATCTCTGTTTAATCAACACGTACAGCAGCAGCAGCAGCAGGAGGATATAGGGAGGCGTTAGGCTTTCCGTACATACAGTCGGTGCAGTGATGGCGACCCCGGAGCTGTTAGATCAGCACATTTGTGGAGAATTGATGTAATTGCCATCACTCCTGGCGGGAGGAGCAGCAACCGGAAGTGGATGTTTGTTTGAGGACTAAAGATACACCCTTGTTTTCCAGGTCCAGTTTCTTGGATTGCCCAAACTGTTGCTTTTAATAGGCGCAGTCATCATTCTTTGAATTTGACATGTCTCCCCCTCCCCCTATATTGCCCATCAACTATAATAAGACGTGGAATGGCTGGCAGCCCAGGCTTGCAAGGAGAAGGCAAAACAAAGACCACCCTTCGACAAGATGCAGAATAGTTGTATAAAATATATCTATTTGACCTACATTCTTGTTATCTATTATATAGTCGTACCATGGTTGTGTATTTCTTTGCCAACGTCTCATTAAGTGTATTTTGTCTGCCGCTTGTTCTTGTGATTCATACTTCCAGGCAGATTTGGTGACAGATGCAAGCAGAATTAGCATGTGGCTGAAATTATATTCCATCACTTCAGGGGTTTTATTTAGAATTTTCCCCCATTAGCGTCTGTCCGTGCTGTCCAAAAGGAAGGGGGGGGATCCAGCTCGCAGGCCTCAGCGCACAAGCAATGTATTTGGTCGTGTGGGAGCTTTTCAGAAAGGAAGCCAGTGAACATGAGTAGTGTGTCATCGCGGTATTGAGGCGCATCCCTCATTTGGCTTCCGAGGCTGCTGCAAGCTGCAACAACAGGTCTGTCTCTTTGCATAACCTTCCATGAGCGCTTAGGAATGCAAACTGGAAAGGGCAGATCCATTGCACACACCCCTCCCATCCCACACGTACACTAAGTGACTCCCACACACAAACACCCTGCCGCCTCTTATCTCCCCACTGGCTTTGAGGCAAGGGCTCCCTGACCCTGTGCGGTATATGTGTACATGTGTGTGTGTGCGTACGTGCATGTTATGTAGGGACTGGGACAGACCAGCAACAGCAGGAGCAGCAACAGCAGCAGGCAGAGCTGAGATTGTGCGACCAGATCTGGAATGGGAGAGAGAGAGTCATAGTAGCAGCTGCTCCCTTGCATTAAGAGGCTCTCAGTCTGACAGAGGACAATCACAGGGACACGGAGGACTTCCACTGCCGCCACTGCCTTTTGCTCACAGTGCTCACTGGCACCAAGTGATCTGCACAGTCGAGAGGATAACACCGGATTGAGGGGTTGTGTTTTTTCGCGTGTTTATGTCTTCCCCATCCTGTCCGGAGCGAGGATGAGGATGAGGGAGCTGTCTCTGCGCCAGGACCCGGACCTGAGGAAGGAGTTGGCCCTGCTGGCACGCGGCTGTGACTTTGTTCTGCCCTCTCGGTTCAAGAAGAGGCTCAAAGCCTTCCAGCAAGGACAGGCAGGTGTTGAGTGTATGAGTGCCCTCTTCCACAGGCTTCTCTGGCCTGTCAGCCAGTGGGCAGGTCCAATAATGTAGACTGGTATTTGTGTACTTCATGTCTTAGCATTCAACTTGCGTCGCTACGTATTCGCTATAGTACAGGCCGCTGTTGATTTACGGTAATTCTACCTGTTCCTCACTCTTACCATGTTTATAAAGTGGAACTACAGGTGTTGTTTGAGCAAACCGCTCTCCCAAGGCGGCTTTCATCAACTAGCTCACACACACATTGACGCGCCACGTAACAATGTGATTGTTGTGCAGTCATACACACTTTCTGAGGGTGTTTTTGGGGTCAGGGTATTCTTCTTTGTGCCGAGAAATATGAGACGTGAGCCGGGGGTTACTGGGGGATGTTTCATCTTGTGTGGTATGTTGTTCTCAGCCGCTTTACTGTCCTTTTCCAGACCACAGCATCGCGAACGTGCAAAATGTCACGGGGGCTTAGCGGTTGCGCTCAAGAGCTCTGCTAGCGTTTAGCATGGAGCGAGAGATAGAGGGGACAGTGGCGGGGCAGGGCAACAGGAGATGTTTATGTCCTTTTATAGCCATGGCTGACGCCGACGCACAGGACAGAGAAGAGCAGAGGATCAGCAGCATTTCTCATTTCTCTGGTTGAAGTGAGCAGATTACCGCTGACGGAATACGGCAAAACCATTTCATTCAGCGTCGACACATATCTTGTAGAAATGGATATGGCTGGATTTAGTTCGCCTACTATAATTTTAAGGTTTTCATGATGCTTGTGTGTAGGCTTTGATAAATCCAGCGAGACTTGAGAGCAATTGGTAGAATTGTGTTTTTGTCTCTTGCCCGTGTGAGGCCATGGATACTGATCCAGTTGGCAAATCAGTCATGTAAATAGTCTTCGGTATGCGATGACGACTGCATGCTCCGCTCAAGCTGTTTTTAGTAAGTGGCTGATGTGTGCGACATAACACATTTTGATCCTAATATATTCTGGCTTTTTAAGTCTGTGGCTTCACAGATTCATGTGCTCTCCAGCAAGATCCTCATCACACCAAGTGGATGTTCTATCAATGAATGTGATCTCCTCCCAGTGTGTCAGCTGTGCTCAGTTGGTGTAATAAATCACACTGGTTTGGAATAAGATGTGTCATTGCATGAATGATTATTGCATTATATCTTCATTATTAGACTTAAAAAGACACTGGTTTCCATGTAGAGTCAACAAAGGGAAGCGCACACAAAGCTATTATTTGGGGTTCGAGGCAGAAGTAGTTAGAAGGACTCGCACAGAGATGTTTCTGTGCTGTCGTGTATTGGAAGGCTGTGAAGACTAAAAGACCCCTAAACCCACACTGTACCTCCCAAGTTCAAACACCCACATACGCCTCATTGACAACTATCTACTACTCGCCTTTAATCAGGTACTTCATTTAAACTTGGGATGCACCAGTATCGATATCAGGCCGATACCGTCTCAAAAAGCTTGGTCGAGTATCGGTGACAATCTATTCAATTCAATTCTTTACGTTACTACGTATATTATATGCTGAAATTGTAATACCTGTTTAAGTTTTGGCCAACTTGTGGCTGCAATAAAAAGGTTTACATTTGAATTGTTAGTTGTTTACTTATACTTGTGTATGTATTTGTTACATTTAATTTGACAATGTTGAGTGAGTCAGTGTCTAGACTGAAAAAGTTGGATCATTGCATCCCACGTTTAACCTAAACCCAAAGGTGGCTCTCATCTTTATTTAACGGGAACACTCATTATACGCGGTGCCGTTGCGACCGCCTCGTCCTTTATTGGGGTTGTCCATTAAAGAAGATGTGTTTTTAATTTATAGGCCTTGTCAACGCAGGCAAAACAAAAGTTTAATTAATAACACAGGCCAGTGACAATGTCGGTGTTTGATTGAAGTGTGTTAGTTCTGAGGCCTCGGTGTCGTTATGCTGGAATACTTGAGTCATGATTAATGCTATCTGGTCAAAATGTCTCCTGGGAATTTATTGATTTATTTAATGAACAGAGTCATTAAGAAAATCTTGTACTTGTTAAAGATCCAGTCCGTATTTATTGAACCCATCATTTCCAAGTATGTTAACACGGATCATAACAGGAGGAGTTTAACTGAAATCTAAACTAACAACTGGAAATATTGGTCTGTTTATGAACATAACTGGTAAAAACACATTGTTAATAGCCTCTGTCTACACGAGTCACTCACATTTTATGGCGTTTAGAGATATCCTATTGTTTACAGTTAGATTACACATTATGCGGCTAAAGATCAAAGTATACTTCTTAATTAAACGTTATTATGATGCCACAGATGTGACGATAATAACCAGTAATGCCGATGACTAATACTCGATGAGTCATCCCCGCCGCCTCCTCGTGTATTTTCAACAAACATGGACCAGTACTCCTGTAAGTAGATCACCTATTTAAATGTTATTTATTTTCTATAGGCCCCATTAAATTCCAGATTCTTAGACATCATTTGATAAACAGATGACATTAACAAGGTCAAACATGTTTTCGGCAACAGCCTCAAATGACTGTCAGTCAAAGCATGCTATTCATGTGCCTTGACACATCTTCATTTAAAGCTATAACGGAGTGACAATCAATTAAAGGGTTAAATTATAATTCAGGGTTCCAGATAAATGGATGCTAAGTATAACTACAAGCTGCGTAATCACAACTCTTCCCTGACGGGCCCTGGGGCCGCTGAGAGGTGTGGTCGCCGCGCTAGCAATGTAGCGTTTGTGTCGAGGCTCGCTCGGGCCGCGAGCCGCTAGCCGTTGCTAGCGTCAGTGGCTAACGTGCGTTTCTGTGTGTTTTTGTCTCAGGCCCAGGTGAGGACGCAGGAGCCCGTCACCACAGCGCTGAGCGAAAGCATTCCAAAGTTTTACTTCCCACTGGGCCGGCCCCAAGCCAACATCAACATCGACAGCCTCATTTCCAAAGTTGAGAAAACATTTTCCCAATTCCCAAATGAAAGGGCCACCATTGAGGACATGGGGGAGGTCGCCAAGGTGAGTGCTTCGCTGCCACCCGGCAAAGTTGTTTTCATTAGCGCCATTTCGCTAACCAAGGTTTGCTGATTTTGAAACCTCTTTGGAAAATCTGATCTCCCTGAGGGGGATGTGAGCGATGGCTTCAGGGTAACCTGAGTGAAGAGAGAAATGACAGCTGGATTCCCTGCTGGGTCTTAAAGTGATGCAACACTGCTCGTCAAAACCAACAGCGTCACTGTGTTGTGTTTTTCTGCATTCAAGATCTTGTGTACCCCTCACCCATCCACACCACACACTTCCCAAACTCTTCTGTTTCTTGTGTCTCCCCCAGGCCAGCGAGTGTCCTCTCTACTGGAAAATGCCATTGTTCTGCTCGGCTGGAGGCGACAGGACCGGCTTCGTGTCCGTTCACAAGTTCGTGGCTATGTGGAGAAAGTGAGACAATGGCTCTTCTTATTCTCCCTGGGCCGCTGGTACACTCGCGGCCGAATGGCTCGCACAATCCCCCTTTTGAGCGACGATGACCACAGAGCTGAGACTACAGAAGCTGCATGCAGCTCTCTGCGATGTTATCCTTTTTAATTTCCCAACAGAAGTCACTGATCACAAAGGCCCCACAAGGGAGAAGTTGCTGAGCGTACATAACATTTGAATGAAAACATTGATTCAGTGTCTTCCTGCGGGAAATTGAAAGGACCACCACGGGGCATTTCGTAATGGCGGCTGTGCTCTTAGCCGTGTGCAATAGGCGCGCTCTTGTATTAATGCGCCAGCCTCGAGGGAACCGGATAGACCTGGCCTCTGACTTGAGCTTGTGACCTCGCCGTTCTTAGACGAGGCCACAAACAGACCGCTCGCATTATTTCCTCGGCGCTCGCGCAACCCTCTGCGCTCGTAATCACCAAGCAGCGATTCAGAATCCTAATTTCAGAATGCATTATACCTGCACTTGCACTTATGGGGGACAATTTCAAAACTTGTGCTCCTGAAAGAATGATTAATACAAAGAATAGAGAGAACACAAGAGTGAAAAGAGGGAGTAACCTTGCAACCATCTGTTCTCTCTTTTCTTCCCCAGAACTCTGCAGACCTGTCACGACGACGCTTCTAAATTCGTGCACCTCTTGGCCAAGCCTGGCTGTAATTACTTGGAACAAGACGACCTTATTCCATTCCTGCAGGTATGGGCTGCAGCACACCCAGGGAGAGGGCTGGACTTGGCAATGCGGGCATGGCAAAACTGCAAACTGGACTTAATTTAGAGGCTGCCCTGCTTGAAGCGGCGTGTTTTCATGTGGCGGAGCACTGATTCAGAGACGTTACTGTAACATGGTGGAGGGGGGAGTATCCTGCGAGGATCAGTGCGGGACTCAAGCTCAGTAGAAATTAACCAGGGAGGGATGGCGATGGAAATGTGATACGTGCATTATAGCGTCAAAAATAATCCTTCAATCATGGATTCCGGCTTTATCGGATGGTTTCATAAATGGCCGTCTTGACCGTTTGGTCAGTCTCGCCATGTGGACCTGCTGTGCTGGCTGTTTGTGTTCTCATTCCCTCTGACAAGCCGTTGGCGCTCCACACAGGCGCCTCCCCGCCCTCCACCTGACTCATTCCCATGCTGGCGGGAGCGGCTGTGCTGCCGTTAGCATACCGGCAGAGATGCCTTGTGGCACCCGCCGTTTAATTTGTATGGTACCTGCTCCGCGAATCGCCTTTGACTGTTTTGATGAATGAAAGGCGGATTGCAGTGGAGTAGATTTGACTGTCCCCGCCTGTTTCCTGTGCCCTGTGATTTATGTGTTTCTCTATGATTTAATTTCTCACACTAAGAGTCAAGGAGGCACGACGGCTGCCCTGAAATAAGGCCTTTTAATTTCATTGCCGCCTCCGCATTTATGTCAACAATTCCCTCCCCCTCCCTCCCCGCAGGAAAGGGAAAGGGGGTAGAATACAGAAAAAAAACACAGTGGGGGGTTCATGGCAAGAATATAGCTCCAGTTCAGTTGAAATGCAGCACAGGCCTGTGGCTTGATGGCATGAGGAAGGAGAGAAGGTTAGGAGCCGTCACCAGCGAGCGGCTTCTCTCCGGCCGTCCCGCCGCATCGCTGTCAAATAAATAAAAAAAGACGAAACCGGTCCACCGAGTGTTCTGTGCCTTCAAAGGAACATTTGAATTTGATGGCCTCTCCCAACAAAGCCCGGAGCATTTTTTACTTTACATAACCCAATTCATAAAGCATATGGCACGCCACAGTGATGCAGATAGACACTGACAACTCTGAATGTCTGAATAAGCATGCACTTAAATGCCTGCTCTGATTGTCATGTGTTCCGTCTCCCAAAAAGAGAATGCCACATGTGCGTTGCCATTTGACTCGTCTCTGTAAGAGTAACTGCAGAAATTTGTCTGAACTTGTGTTTTTGTTATTGTTGTAGGCACAGCATGTCACTGAGTTGTCCTCTCGCATTTGCGTTTGCCAGTTCTGAGGGGTTTGTTATGGAAATGAAGCAGACATCGCAGTAGAGACAAAGTGAGCCGACTTTACTTTATCCATGCAGGATGTGGTGAACTCGCACGCAGGCCTGGCCTTCCTCAAGGAGGCGCCGGACTTTCACTCGCGGTACATCACCACGGTACGCTACCACGCGACGCATTGAAGTGGCACTGCATTCACTGAGTTCAGTCACGCGTGATGACACTGCCCACTGTTTTCGCAGGTGATTCAGAGGATATTCTACAATGTGAACCGCTCGTGGACTGGAAAGATAACGTGTTCTGAGCTCAGGAAAAGTAATTTTCTTCAGGTACATGAACACAATTACACAACTATTTTTTCTTTCTTTTTCTGATACTAAAATATATTTTGTTTATATACTAAGGGTGTCTTCTGGTTCTTTAAACGTCTAGAAATATTAATTGTTTTAAATGTACCATTGTGAGCTCTTTCATATAAACATTTCTCTTCAATTGCACATTTACAGGTTTAAATAGAAATCGACATACTTGCACTTGATTTGAACAATCAAAATCACTTGTTTGTTGTTTTTCTAAAGAAAAGCTGTGTTCATAATGTATGGTTTATCAAAGGAAAATTCCAATATTATCTTTTGTAGTTTGGGCCATAATTTCCTTTTGTTACGATAACATTGTTCTCACAAAAGTCATTGTTGAAATCTGAAAACGAAGCTACGATGAAGTCGTGCCGGGGAAACAAAACAAATGTCTGATAATGAGACAGTACAGTAGCTTAAAAGTTAACAAGGAAGAGTTGGGTCTAATCCGGCCTGTAAACTATCATGGGCAATTTGGCATATATTAAGAGTATGTTGATCATAAATATTACAAAAACATCTCATGGCCAGAACCTTTTCTTCTTCTTCTTCTCTCCCAGAATTTGTCTTTGCTGGAGCAGGAAGAAGATGTGAACCAGCTGACAGAGTTCTTCTCCTATGAACATTTCTATGTCATCTACTGCAAGTTCTGGGAGCTGGACACCGACCACGACCTCTACATCGACCAGAAGGACCTGGAACAGCACAATGACCAAGGTGTGCACAAATCTCACTTTTCACCCCCAATTTTCTTTTTTTTTTTAAGTAGAATCTGCCACTTATTTGGATCAACTCTGTATCTTATAATCACACACACACACAGTTCAAACAACAAGGGACAAGTGCCGATACTTTGTCAGAACACACATTTTCCTTTTAGCCTTCTTGGCGTTTTTAGGGCCCAGTCCGAAACTACAGGGAAACCATTTAAAAGGCGCTTGTAAACGTTATTTGGTCCTGGCTTTTGTTCTCGCTCGCCCACAAACACGTTCACAGGACTCGTCTTCGGCGCTTCCTCCCCACACACTCCACGCCACATGTTCTTGGTTGATGGTCCGCGAGTGAGAGAGAGAGAAGGGGAAATGAGACACAAGATCAATAAGAGAGCAGCATTTATACTCTGCTCGAATGACGCCACGTCTGGAACAATTTCCACCGCTATATGGGCAAAAATGATGACCGGAAGATTTATAGCATTGTCAAGATAAAAAAAAAAAAAAAGAGAGAGAGAGACAGTTTGGATTTACAGTCTGTGAGAATGAATTGCATGTGTTGTGAATAAGTTGTACGTTAACCGATAAAACTGTCGTATGAGAGAATTCTATTTCCAAAAGTCTGGATTCTAAGTTATCTCTTTGCTCTGTCCCTCCAGCCATCTCCAGTAAGATGATTGAGAGGCTATTCTCAGGAACAGTAACGAGGTAAGTGAAGAATGCGACTGAGTTCAAAGGGTGCCGAGCTGTTCTTTTTATTTAAGAAAAGACGCATTTTAAATGTCTGTGGTTTAACCGCTTGGTTCATTCCGCCAGAGACAGAAAGGTGCGCAAGGAGGGGCGGCTTAGTTACGCCGACTTCGTCTGGTTCCTCATCTCCGAGGAGGACAAGAAGACCGACACCAGGTATGTGGTGGACTCGCCGCCGCCGCACGATCGCATCTTCTGTTTCTTCAAAGCCTTCGTCCTCACTCTTGTGTCCTTCCTTTCGCCCGTGTACCAGTATAGAGTACTGGTTCCGCTGCATGGACCTGGACGGGGACGGGGTGCTCAGCATGTACGAGCTGGAGTACTTCTACGAGGACCAGTGCCAGAGGCTGGAGACCATGGCCATCGAGCCCCTTCCCTTCGAGGACTGCCTCTGCCAAATGCTTGACCTCGTCAAGCCCGAGGTCGAAGGTCAGCCCCGTTTTTAACGTTCCCCACACACACACACACACACACACACACACACACACACACACACACACACACACACACACACACACACACACACACACGTCCTAGCAGGTTCTATTTTGCTAAACGGCGACATACAGATGAGACGGACTGACGGGTGCGAGCTGTTGGTGTTGTCCACGCTGTCAACAAATCCGCTCCAGCACTTAGCCTTGTCCCCAAGCCATTTGGAAGACACTGGTCCAAGGCGAGGCTGTGCATGTTTAGTACTGATAGCCACAGCGTGAATGTGACCCTCAGTCGAACTGGCGGTATGCTGCACTAGTGGAGCCGAGTAATATGAGAAGCAACAACTTCTTACTTTAAGGCTGGTGTTTCCTCCAACAGTTAGTCCCGCCACAATTTTAAGAGACGTATAAGTCGGTTCAAATGTCTGATTGAATGTGATATTCTTACGGGCATGTGAGCTGCAGCGCCCGCTGTGGGTGAGGATGTTACATTTGATGACAACGTAATATGCAGATCAGATGAGTCTGGAGGAGTTTTCACAGACAGACCAGAGACGGTCCTAAATGCCACTGTCGTGGAACGCTGAACTCAATTCTCTCAGCAACGGAAAGTCTCTTTTCTGGTCTTTTTTGAAACGCTTCATTTCAGGCATCACGTAAACAAGTCTATCTGTTGGGTGTAGAGTTGATTTTAAGATTTTGGTACGTCACTTTGAAAGCACGCTCGTGTCTTATCATGAGGGAAATCGGACATCTTTAACGTTGAGCGAGCTGGCGGCCGCCTCCAAACATCCCGCTCTGGAAGTTCCAGATTTGAAAGGCTTAAAAGCTGAAGGCGATCGGGCCGGCGCTGTCAGGAGCCCGCAGCCGCATGAGGAGGTTAGGCTGGCTTTTTTTTTTTTTTTTTTTTTAAATCTGCTCAGTTTATCCTGATTTTGACTCAGCGTTTGGGGGGAAATTGATTTATTTGGATACACACACGGACAATTTTATAACATCGATCCAGTAAGAATTCAAACAATACCCGGTTTTCAAATCTGAAAAATGTGCTGCCATTTTCATATCTTTATAAATAGAATATCTTTTTTCAACCAAAATTATTTAACGAACTTGACAGAGCACTCTAAGAACTTGTTAGACTTTTTTTTTTTTTTTTATGTAGCTACTAGATGAGTCGGTTAATTGATACAAATGATTGACAGATTCATAAATGATAAAAGCAAGAATTTGTTTGCGGCCCTATTTTGACAAATTGTGGCCCAGCCGTTGTGCAGTTTGATTATTAGACAAAAGATCACATCCATAACCACTGTCGCGCTGCAAGATGAGGTAGGGTGGAAAACCCCACATCTGGATGTCGGTGAGACCTCCCGAATAGTTTAATAACCCATAATGCCATCTGTCCCTATTTCGTCCCGTCCAGGTAAGATCACCCTGCGGGACCTCAAACGGTGCAAGATGTCCCACATCTTCTTCGACACTTTCTTCAACATCGAGAAGTACCTGGACCACGAGCAGAAGGACCCGTTCTCCATCATACGGGTAAGGTTGAACCAGATGTGTGAGAGCATCGGGACTTGTTTTCCTGTCAGAGGGATCACGTTACTCGTCCTGTTTTAAAGGAGTTGGAGACGGACGGCCAGGAGGTCTCAGACTGGGAGAAATACGCCGCCGAGGAGTACGACATCCTCGTGGCCGAGGAGGCCGCCAACGATCAGTGCAACGACGCGTAAGTGAAGACTTTAATCATCGTTAGACGTTTCACTCCTGGGCGGGGATTCATCAAACCGCCAAAACTGTGATTTTGGTCTTAAAGTCCTTCACTTTGATTCCTATATCTTAAGAAAAGCTATTTATTGTATTTCTTCCAACTTCAATGAAAAGACTCTCCTAAAAGAGAGCTCACTCACTGCTTCATTGTTGTAGTGAAACATTCTGATGGACCTCGTCTACCAGCAATTTACTATCATTTCATCCCTATTTGCAGACTATAAATATATTAGATTGTTATTAATTGCTCCTGGAAATAAAAAAGAATTTCACAAAAATATCTTATTTTTATATGTGCTTTTGCATAATGACATATTTTATTTAATAATAATGCTAATAAAGGGCTAGATTTATTTATTTTGATTTAAAGATTTATTTAAAGAAATTGACAATATAGCAGCTGTAAATCCTTGTCTCTGATTGGCTGTTCCTGCTCGAGGCTTACATGTGATAAATCATGTGACCAATTCAAGTTGCTTTTAACAGTTATTCCTTTTGCAGTAAGTAGGAGTGTGTTGCTTTATTAATGTCTCTCTTATTTTTTTTTTACTCCCGAGTTGGCTTTACACAGCAAAGTGTCATTTTTAGAAGTTTGCCCTGACCCTGACAAACAAACATAAGCACGGTCATGAGCGTTGTGTTACCGAGACTTTGTGGTTATTAAATGTAGAAAACCAGAGCAGACGCTGTATCGCCACGTCCTGGCAGGAACAGCCCGGTCGTAGTTGATCAGAGTCGCCTGTGCAGTCGGACGGTGAAGGCCGAGCACAGAGCCCCTGGGAGAGCGAGTCAGTGATAGATGAGGCCGGTGACGGGAATGTTGTGTGGCGGTTTTTAGGAACACCACCGACTCCTAGAGACAGGCCGCTAACCAGAGCAGGTAAGACACCCAGGGAGGGAACCAGCAAGGGACTCCGTGTTCTCCTCCTCCTCCTCTCTGAGTCCAGTCCTAAACCACACTCCTAGCATCTACCCCCAATCTGAGCCTCCCGTTGACAGCAGACTGTTGTTTTTGTCAGAAAGCACACGTGTCCTAGAGCTGGGAGTCTGTTTTTGAACCAGGCGCTTTCTGTTTTGATCTTTTCCTCTCCTTCTGTCCATTCCTTTATGTGCTGCTCCTCTGTGCTGTCCAGTTGAAAATCTCCTGTCTTTAAAGGAAGAGTTTGGCAAGTTGGGAACTTTGAAAGAGATCGACACCGCTCCCATACTTAAAAAAAAAATAAAGCTACCACCTGGGCTAGTTAGCTTAGCACAGATACTGGAAAACAGGGTGAAAGCGTTAGCCTGGCTCTGTGAGAGAAATCCCACATTTAGCACCTTGTAAAGCTCACCAATGAACCCGCTACATATTGTTTGTTTAATCCACGTAGAAAAGTGTACGGGGTTAACTGCAGGACACGGTAACGTCCTGGATTCTTACCTTGAGCTGCGGCTTTGTTTTTCCAGTTTGGTTTAGCTAATCAGCCGGCTTTAAAGGTGCCAGTAGGTGCGTTGTGTTACCTTTTGAACAAAGTCGGTCCTGCTGTCTTTGAGCTAAGCTAACCAGCTGAACATGCATTTGTTTCCCCAACTGTCAAACTGTTTCTTGAGCGTTCCTGTGGCACATGCTCTGTGTTTGAACGACCCCACCGCTGACCTTTTCCTCCGTGTGTCCGTTTAGGTACGATAACCCTTTGAGCCCTTTAGGGCAGCACATCTCCACCGAGCTGGGTCTGACAAAGAGACACTTCTTTGAGATCCCCAGTCCACACTGCAACCTGGACCTGGAGAAGTATGACTACGAAGAGGACTTTGAATGAACCTGAAACACAGAAACACACTCCACCAGCAGCACCAGTGGATGAATCCCATCAAGCCCCCCCCCCCCCCCCCCCCCCCCCCCCCCCCCCCCCCTCGGTTCCCAGTATCAGGACAATAAAGAGGCTGTCCGAGCACTGGTGGGGTCGGATGGACACGGTATCACACATTACCAGATGTTTTATTATTCTCACCTGCCACACTTAAGAGAAGTCTCCACATCTGACTTCATGATGTCACGAGCAGACCGTCGCTTCTGTCAACGCAGGAAAAAAGTAGTGTTTGTGCACGCAGTGCTTCTTTTTTTTTTATATACATGCTTTGGGGCGAGTGTTTCATCTGAACATCCGTGCCGTGTAATCACAGCCACACGAGCTACAAGTCTTCGCTGCCTGGATTGTTGGACAGAAAGTCATTGGCTAATGTTACATTCCAGTGACGGAGAAAGGTTTCTAGAGACCGTAAACTCATTCATGGTTGTTTGTTGGAATGAGACGTTGGTGTGTAAATGCCAAACAAGCCACCGTTGAGCCTGCTGCACACACACAGCTCACACTGCCACACACACACACACACACAGCTCACACTGCCACACACACACACACACACAGCTCACACTGCCACACACACACACACACACACACACTGTATATTGTACAGGTCTGTATTCATTATGATAGATTTAATGTATGTGTGAGATGGGTTTATTATTAAATTATTAGAGATGGATTTATAAATAACTGTAAATATTTATTTGGCGCTTGCTGTGTTTGTAAATGATTTGGGAAAATAGTTTTGAGAGAAAATTCTTTTTTTTCTATGTTATCAAGTACTTATTTTCAATGTACTTTTGACAGAACAAAAGGAACCAATTTTAAAATGTTTGCTTTTCTTTAATAATAAAGCCTTGGTTAATGGAAGAGTAACGACAACGGGACTGTGCAGTTTGATTTCATCCTTCTGGAGAAAACTGGGTTTGATATGTTCACTGCAAACCGCAGGAAAGATGATTTAAAAAAAAGATATATTAGATATATATTACAGCTTGGAAAAATGTAACCGCTGAACTATTTATATTTTATTATTTAAATTCATTTACAACAATACACAAGTAGTTTTTGGCAAACTTTAACTTGACCATATCCTATGAGGAGCGATAATAAAGTGGCAGGCGGGTCAATAAAGCAGAAATCCTAAAAGACAATTAGACAAATCTTAGATCTGAGTGACCCGAATGTAAAAATAATGTACCACTCAAGTACAGTATGGAAGTGAATATTAAACAAGCTTCACACTTATTGATTCACTTGGTCCTAATGAAACTGCTCTGTGAATAAAATATACTTGAGTCTGACATTATTTGAATAAGGATATTTCATTATATTACAATTTATTTTTTATTTTTTTACAAATCCCATGAAAGCAATTCCCATTGGTTTCTACTGTAACGCGTCAAATCTTTAAACACTGATCACAAATGTATAGTTGATCTATAAATATATATAAAAACAGGTGAACTATTTTCTGCCGTGGATTAATACATATCTGGTGCTCTAGTCGGTATTTGCTGCGGCGGGGCGGTGAATGTGGCATTGATTCCAATAGGACTACAGTTCCCATGTTGGTTGTCATGTAGGATAACGTCCCCCAGTGGAACGCTGATGTGTTTTTAATACTTTCCAAACAACACTTTGAAGTGTATGGCACCGAGGAGGAAGATGTGTCAGGAACACGTAATAGTAGGATACACTCCTGCTGGTTTTGGTTCTTTTCATGGGATTTGTTGACTATAAGAAATATAAAGAATATCCTTTGAAACCATTTCCACATACAAGACGTACTGTACTGCAGTTTAAACCTGCATTAACAGTATTGTAGGGAGAAGAAATAAAATGGGACGCTGGTATGTCTGCACGGATTCTCCTCCGGCCGCCTCACTGTCACAGCTCCACGTCCACGGTGTCGTCCGCCTCGTTGCCGCCGCTGGCGACGGATCCCTCGAAGTTCAACCTTTCTGGCGGAGGTTCAACGGGGACGGAGAAGGGATCCGCGTCGGCCGTCTTCTCCTGGTGGCTAAGGGGAGGCGGATGAGTTAATAGTAGAGCCAGCTGGAGACCTGCTGTGGGACCGGAGTTATAAAACGAATGACGTCGCTCACCTGGGACTGACACTCGACCTGTGACCTTTGCTGACTTTGGAGTCGACGGGGCCGAACGGGCAGGGGGACTTGCTCCCTAAAAAATAAAATAAAAGTACACACATGAAGCAACAGTTACTTTTTTTTATTTTATTCTGTGGTTGATTTCCGTTGTTCGGGTGTAGCACCTTCAGGTTTCGATTTGGAGAAGGCAGAGCGGCCGGGCAGGTACGGCTTCCTGTCGGAGCTCACGTAAGACGCGGCATCTTCCCCTTCGGCCGCGGCCAGCAGGGACGCTCGGTAGTAGATGAGCGGCTGCCAGCACTCCTCCCTGAGGTCGACCATGTGCTCCGCCGTGTGCTTCTGCAGGTAGGAGAACCTGCCCGGACCAGGACAAGACTTTCAGAAAGCCACGCTTGAAAAAAAAAAAAAGTATTTAAATAAATTACGCTTCACGCGGCACTCACACTATTTTCTTGTCCGGTTTGAGTAGTTTGCTGGAGAACTCGCCGAGGATAGTCAGGTAGGAGAGGTACGGCGGCGTGGGGGCGTCCGGGGTCTGACTGAACTCCTGGAACACGAAGTCGATGCCGTTTCTGCGCGTATTAACAAACACAGACGCAACAACTTTTAAGAACACAAACAAATTTTCCCTCCAAAACCAAGCGGGGACGAACGAGGGCCGACCTGTGGATCTCGACGACGCACTCGCGGAACTTGACGAGGTCTCCGAAGGTCAGGGCGAACCGCCTGGCGAGCTCCTTGATGCTGGTGAAGGTCTGCACCCCCGGGTGAGCCCTGCCGCCGCCCTCCTGCTCTCGCTTCAGACGCACAAACAGCTGAGGACAGAGGACAAAAACACACGTCAGCAGCTGGCGGGGGGTTAGCTTATATTTCAGGATGTACACACACATATATATATATATATATATATATATATATATATATATATATATACGGAGCAACTGTACCCGCTGCAAACTGAGCACCAACGTGCGAGCGCTGTCCATCTTGTCCATCTGTCTCGTCCGGTACATCGTCTCCTTGATGATGTCTCCGAAGTCGTTGTGGTACTGCCGACCAAGAGGGAGAGATTAGCTCCTGTCGCACACGCTAAATAAATACAGACTTAAATAGCTCGGGAATTTTTTTGAGGAAAATGCACTTTCTTGATTGATACCCCTCTCCAGATGTCTGTGCGTTAAATGGAAATCAGCTGTCAGATAGCTTAGCTTAGCATAGAGACTGGAAACTGCTAGCCTGGCTCAAAAGCTCACAAATTGTGACGTCATGTCTTGTTTGTTTAAAAAGTTGTGTTTTTTTTTTTTATGACGGCATATTTCTTTGCGACTTCTTCCTCTGTTTACAATCGTTACGCTAAGCTAAGCTAAGCTAACCGGCTGGTATTTGTATATGTACCCTACAGACATGGAGAGGGGTGTCAATGTTCTCGCCTAGTTTTGGCGGGAAAAGTAATACACATATTCCCACCCCTCCGTTTCCAATCTTTATGCTAAGCTAAGCTAACCGGCTGGTATTTGTATATGTACCCTACAGACATGGAGAGTGGTATCAATCTTCTCGCCTAATTTGAGCAGGAAAGATAATACCGAAAAGAAAATGTCCCGACTATTCCTTCAAGAAGTCCACCTTTACCTTCATGTAGTGCGTGAACACCTCCGCCGCCATGCTCATCTCCAGCACGCCGTGCACGATCAGTTTGCAGAAGGCCGCGAGCAGATTTCTGCGTCTGTGAAGTTCCTCCAGCCGCTCCACCTCAGAGTCCACGCCGGCTGAGTGCAAGCGTCGCGCGGTCAGAAAAAGCGGTCGAAAGAGAGAGAAGGGGGGAAAAAAGTGAGCGATCAATCACGAGAAATCATGTAACCGAGGAGGAAAGAACAAAGCGGAGTGCCGCAGTCAGTTTTGAGGACGATGGCTTTCGCAGGTGGAAATCAAAGATAACACGAGGCCGGAGTTATGGTTGTGACACCATGTGGCTTCAATCTTTCACAGGGCTAATAAAACGGGCTCAGAGGTGAGCCAGAGTTAATGGAATTTTCTCACGGAAAGAGATTGCCCTGATTTTATGATTTAACTCAGCGCCCTCGCCCTCCGAGTGATCCCTGATCCAGCAGCTAATAGAAAACACTGTCTGTATAACAGAGCCGTTACCAGGCAAATCTAATAAAACAATAGCTCTTTTATTGCATGTTCAAAAACCAATAATCCCGTATTGTATTTGGTTGGACGTTTAGGAGATTCCCACCAGGAAACCCGCCATCGACTCCTCCGGACGAGCCCATATTTGGATGCAATATGCTTCTGGAAGCAGGAGCTGTTGTAAAGATAATGCAATGTTTTAGTTACAGTCAGCCGTGAGTGGATTAACCTGCAGTACCTGCGGGGGCTTCGCAAAGACAAACAGAGCGTGTTTCCATCACGTCAATCTTGTTTTCTTTTCATTTTTTTTACAGAACGGACAGGGGGGGAGACACACACACACACACACATATATACCAGCCGTCATCAACTTTACGAGCTGCGTGTCTTTTCACTACAAAGTCTTTGACGTCCTCTTGTAGAAATGAGTGCAGCCTTTTTCAGTCCTGAGGACATTAACGGGGTCGATTGCCAGGTTGGAAATCAGAGATCATTTTATTAAACCACACGCGTGGCCGCGCAGTTAATATCTGCATGGTTGTTGCTTTTTGAGCCGTGGCGCTGGAGAAAGAGACGACTGAGCTCGGACAGATCGAGGGCGCCATCTGCTGTGTAAAACGCTGCGGTGCGTGCAGTCTCCCACACGGCTTGGGGTACATGAACGCACCAGCTGGTTGAGTGCAAATGTCACACACAAAAAAAAACACATGCAGGTCAACACACTTATCTTTACCAGTTAAACATCAAGCATTTCCTGCTACTTTATACACCCCACTCATTTAATATAGTATATTTTTACTGTAGAATACTTTTCAGATTGAGATTTTGCATGAAAGAAAGGTGTTCAAACCATTCGACGACCACAGAGGTCAAATGATCGATGACTTCACAAGAAGAAGTATATTTAATACAAATTTGTGTTTTCCTGTTTTGTTTTGTTAATCAAATTAATGTCAAACTCGAAGTAACGAAAAGCCAAACGCATTTGCCCGCGGGTTAAGCGCCTCACCAGCGCTCTGGCCGTCACAGTCTGGTCCGACGAAGACGTTTGCGCAGACGAAGGTCAACAGCGCCCTCTGCAGTTTGGGGCTGGGGGTGTAGAGCAGCGGGCCGAAGGAGGTGGGGTCCCACACCTGCAGCTGGTAGGAGTGAGCCGTCAGGACGTCGCACAGGCCCAGGAACGCCTGACGTGCAAACAAATAAGATAAAATGAAGAGCGGAGGAGGTTATGAACAGGTGAGGAAAAAGAAGAAAGAAAGAAAGAAAGAGTCAAATGGTGCCGTTATTGATGGGAGACGTGAGTTTACCTGCTGCTGCACGCTGTGGTCGGAGTGGGAGAGACAACGATTACCCCTCTCACAGAACAGACGCAGCTGGAGTCTCTGGGACACAGCTTTCCTCCTGACACACACACACACACACACACACACACACAGATAAGTAGTTAATGCAAAAGCTTTCTAGAGGGACAGAATAATGTCTTTTAACATGGTCCGACTTTAACACTACACCTTGCTTGTGCATTTTTCCCTCGTTACTTTATTGATTGGACTACTTTATTGTCCTCGACCCGAAGACGCCCTGAGCCAACCAGCACTCATTTAGTCGACTCATCTCATGAGTTTATTTCATCGACGGATCCGTAAAAGTGAGTTTCACCACTTTAATAATCGTGCGTTCACCAGAGATGTGCTCACGACTTTCTGGGAAGTGAGTCATTCAGCATGAAAACAAAAAGCATGAATGTATTTTTTTGCCATTTAAAATAAAAAAACCTAAATGATAAATCACTTTTTTAAATTGCTGCTGATTCATTTCCATCAATCGAATAATGATTGCGTTTATTCGACTACTGCAATCCCTGTGAGGAAATCAAGAATAAGAATTTTATCGCATTAATAGATTTTTACATTAAAAACAATGTCATGTCCTCAAGAAGCTTCCCTCATCAAAGCAGAGATGTTTACATCTTAGGCGTGAATAAATCACATTTATGTTTTGCTCAAATTACATAACTCTACAAGGGATTCGTTTTCACTCCACTTAATAATTGTGCTACTTGAAGAGGGTACGAAAGGTTTCTGCAATTCTTTGATGATATTTTGTCGAGACTTAATGCCTCACAATCTTTCTATATTCACACTAGTTCAAAGTAAGATGCCGCTACTCACTCTGGAGTTTAAAGTTGCACCGCTCGTGTTGATGGACCAGAGCATGCAGGACGACAGACACCGCAGGACCTCCAGCAGCACCTTCAGGGCGAAACGAAAAGGGAGGAGAGACGTTAGAACAGGAGGACGGTGAATAAACCTGGTTTTAAAAGACGGGGGGCGGGGCGTCGGCACCTCAGGCGGGGCGCCTCCCTCGCCGCTCTGCACCCACAGCAGGGGAGACAACAGCCCGAACAGGTCCCACTCGAGGAGGTCGTGACAGCTGACAGGACACGGGAGAAAGGAGAGCCAGTAAACACACACACACACACACACACACACACACACACACACACAGGCGCTGAAATCTCACTTGTGGAAAGCTCGGAGTTTCTTCAGCGTGCCCAGAATCTCTGCCGTTTTCTCCTCGTCAGCAGAGAAAGTCTCGCCCTGCAAGAAATGCAGAATGACAGGTCGTCGTGTGGAGTAAGGCTCTTTGCATATGTGGAGGTCTGGCACCTCTTGGAATAAAGGAGTGTCCACCGGTGACCCACCCTCATTCCATGTGATTCTTTATTTGTTATGAAAAAATGCCTGCAGCGTGAACGCAGCCTGAAGAGGCCAGAAGAGGTGAAAGGGTGCAGAACTCAGAGACAGGGTTCAGACACATTCTGACCAATGGATTTCCGTGACTTTTCCGTGACTTTAAACCAAATTTCCATGACCAAACATTTTGTGAAATCTCGGGTGTAAACATGAAAAAGTGAGTAAATGTAGTATTTAAACTAACAATGAGAATACAAAGCATACAGTAAACCTTAAATGACACAAATGAATGAGAAACAATAGTTTAATTAAAAGAATAAACATTTATATAGATGCCTGTATGTATGCCTGCTTATATTCTGAGCGTCTTTCTTTTAAAAGCATATTCCTTATTTCAAACTCAGCGTAAATGAACGACATGAACACATGAATATAACACATTTACATGGCTTTTTCCAAAACTTTGGGGATTTTTTAAATTTTCCAAGGACTTTTCCAGGCCTGGATATAACCGTTTTAAAATTCCATGACTGTTCCAGGTTCTCCATGACCGTACGAACCCTGCAGAGAAACATCAGCGCCCTAGTGGCCCGGCAGTGTAACTGCAGCCCCTCACCTGGAGCGAGTCCCCCAGCAGAGCCGTCAGGTGGTCCACCCAGCGCCGCACCAGGGAGTCTCTGGCGGCCCGGGCCACGGAGCACCAGGACGCGTCCCCCCCCACACACAGGCTGAGGTACGTGCGGGCCGCCGCCTCCAGGAGGGCGGGGTCCGGGTGGCGGTGGCGGTCCAAAGCGGCGCCCAGCTCCGCCATCAGGCCGGATGCTGCCTGAGGAGGAGGACGGCAACACCGCAGAGGAGCTTTAACGTGCGCAACCGCACCCAGCGGGTGGTAACAAGGAAGGCACACAAGAGGTAATCTACTGTACTCTGTTATTATTTAGACAGTGGTCAAATAATGAGGTGATTAATTGCATTTTTTAATAACAACAACAAATCATTTAAAGGGAATTTATTCGACCTGTGTGCTGCCGGCCTCAGGGAGGAAGTACTGAGGGATCTTCATCAGGGAGGCGACGGTGTCACCGCTACCTGAAAACTGCACAAACGTCACCATCGGATTAAAGCATGTGCAGCAAAAGAGATCTGAATGTTCCTCACACAGAACTAAAGGGACTAATATGTCGACACGAGGAATGAATACATACCTTGGACAGTAACTGAGGAAGCACCACGAGGAGATGAGCGGTGAGCTTCGTACAGTCATCAATCTGGACTTTCTTTTCCCTGGAGCTCATTACCTGAGACATGGAAGACACACAGACTGCTGTATTAAAGCAGGATCAAATGGTTTGAGTACTTGTAGTTTGTCCATTTTCTGCTACTTTCTACATCTACCCCACTACACCTGCTACCAGCCAATATAGTACTTTTAACTCCACTACATTTCTCACACAGCTTTGGTCACTAGTTACTTCTCAGATTAAAAAAACTAACATATGATAATTAGAAAATACAATAAATTGTTTAAGATTCAACCAGTGGTTTCTGATCTTTTTGGTTTGTGTGTTGTTTCCCTTTTAAACTCAGCAGATGGTTTCATTTCAATAAAACTGATAAATGAATTCACCCAAAAACTGGTAAAGATCTTCGTTTCTACCCCGTTAATCATCTCATGACCCCTCGGTTTATCTTGTGACCCATAGGAGGGAGCCAACCCCTAGATTGGGAACCAAAGGATGAAACTACCTAACTGTCAAAGCTACGATGAGGAGCTTTCCGTTTGTGTTGACTCAAAACTCTGGTTTTAGAGCTCCCAGAGTGGCCTCTAAAACCTCTAATGTAACTGCAGCGCGGGTCCGACAGTCGGCCTGAAGGACTTTCTGGTCCGGTGGCACGTATGACAAGCATCAAGAATAACTACACAGAATAATTTCGCTGATAATTCTTTTACTTAAGTAGGATGTTGAATGCAGGACCCCCCCCTCCCCCCCCCCCCCCCCCCCCCCCCCCCCCCCCCCCCCCCCCCGCCCCCCTGACCTTCTTGGCTCCACTCCTTCCTGCCAGCGCCGGTCCCTCCGAGGCCTGACGGACCGAAGCCACCAAGATCTCCACAAGCACCGCTTGTTCTGCCCGGGTGAGACCTGCGCATGCACACACACACACACACACACACACACACACACGTAAACACACGTAAACACACACACAAGATGATGACCGCTACAGACTTAATGCATGTGACTTCCCCCTCAAGGTGAATTGAGAATGTCCATCACCAATGTCTGTGGTGGAAATGTACATGAGGCTGTTAGGAGGCGACTTCTAAATAAACAATCACATCGAATAAAAAACAAAAACATGATCTTTGAAATTAGAAATGAAGACAGGCGAAGCTCTGAATCCCTTTAACAGATGACAATTCAACAAAAATACTTTTCTTGTTGTGCTGAAACATACATGGGGACAAAACAAGCACAGAAATGTGTTTATTATGTGTTTATTATGTCTATTGCAAATTCCAACTCAACAGTCAAACTAACCCTGTAACCTCTAACCCTATACAACATCCCTCTCACCTGGGCCGTGTGGGCAGGGCTCCTGCAGCAGTATAGACGTGAGTGTGGGCCAGTCCTTCAGCAGGGCTCCAGCACAGTCCCACAGACTGTCCACGAGGTACAGCACATGCTGGTGCAGCTGAAAGACGACAGAGACAAGTTGGTCCCTCCCTCGGCCATTTCTTTGCAGTTCAAACGGGAGGCTTGTATCGTGTTTTCTTTTCTTTTCTCCACCTCAGACTCCTGGTAGAAGTGCAGCAGAGCCCTCAGTCTGGCGGATGCCTGTCGCTCGTGTGCCGCCTCCTCGTTTATTTCATCCTGAGTATCGGACGCGGGCGCTTCGGTGTCGAGAACCCTAACAGACAGAGAGGGAGAGACCGGCCGCATTTAGAAAAAACACAGTAATTAAATACGTTTTTTGGTTTTGTCCCTTTTCCAGGTGATGCAGATGAACGCACCGGGCGAAGAGCAGCTCCCCGGCGGCGGCGGCGAGAGGGCGCTGCGAAGAGTAGACGAACTGGAGCAGCTGCTTGTAGTCGCCCGGGCCGAGCGCACCGTCGGACGCTCTGAGGGGTCAGAGGGGGGTTCGATGCCACGAAATGTAGTCGGGAAGCATGACGGGATCGATTTGGGAAATGACTGAGGGAAAAAAGGCTGGCGACTCACTTGGAGACGAGAAGCAGCAGCTTCATGGTCTGCACCGCCACTTCGCCGTCCTTGTCCAGGGTCATGGAGATCATCCGGGCCTGGAGGACAAAACGTGAGCGCGCACGCACTTCTACAAGCACGCCGGTCTGAGACGTGCGTTGGTCGTATTTTGGACAGTAACAATGAATCAACTCTGTGGGACGTGAGGAGGCTGTTTTCTAGAATTATTTGAAAGGCCAAAAACACAGAACTCTGCATCTCTACAGAGCTTTTTATCTCATTGTTTTTAATTGAATTGTTCAGGTCCCCAAATGTACTGTTTGGTTCAGTCTCACCGATCTCGTTTCCAACGGCAAAAGAAGTGTTTTTTTTGGCTACTTTGGGGGCAGCGGAAACAAGAGTGGTGTTTCGGGTCCGCCTGGTGAATGTAATCCAATATGAACTCTTTTAGCTCCGCTTTGGTGTTTCAGCCAAATTTCAATTTCAATTTCAGCCTGAAATTATAACATTTCAGGCTGAAATTCCCTATAAAGCCTTGTAAGGCTGACTTCTTTCACATCGTCACAATGTTTTCACGTTCGCATTTGGTACATGATTGAGATGAAAATATTGATCAAAAGAAAGTCAAACATTTAGCAGCAAAAGAGGCAGATTGTATATATTTTTTTAATTTAAAATGAGCTACTGTGTCTGCTGAATGTGTGAATAGGAAACTTCCTCCATACAACTTTACGTAACTGTTGATACTGAATTTGATATTTAAGTTTTTCCTCCGCTCCCTGGTTATAATACGTGAATGCACCTTGAAGCAGAATTGCTCACCTTGAAGCGGGTGGTGAACAGGTCCAGCTTAGGGAGGAGTGGAGGATCGCCATACAAGCCCTGGAGGCCTAACACACACTTGAGACGCACGTCCGGTACCTGAAACAGCAGCAGTCTGTCTACATTCTGAAAGATTGTATTTTTCATATATCTGTGCAATCTTTGCGTTGCGACACGTTGCGTTGGCCGTCGCTTACCTTGTCGTGCATCATCCAGCCCATGTACTTGAGGTAGCTGTCGTTGAGAAACGCAGAACTGTAGAGCTTCATCCACAAACCCAGCTCCTCCATACAGATGGAGCGGATTTCTGGAAGCACATCGCTGCACGCACACACACACACACACACACACACACACACACACACACACACACACACACACACACACACAATCAGCTGCGCACTGAAGTATACGCATTCTTTCTTTCAATAATTTTTACAAGTTATACATGGACTCACATTACTAGACAACAACAAAACACTTATAACACTTTAATCACTTTAATCACTTTTGGCCACTTTAATTACGTTCATCTGCTGCAATACATCTTGCAATACATACATTTACATTTGTATATACTGTTTTTTATTCCGTCTGTATATTTAATATTGCTATTGTATTCTTCTTTACTGTTTATTATTACTGTTTTACTGTTTATTTATATTACTTGATTTTTTCTTTACTATGTGTCTCTTGTGTGCACTGCTGCTGTAATCCTGCAATTTCCCCACTGCTGGACTAATAAAAGAGTATCTTATCTTATCTTATCAACAACAAATACTAAATACAAAATCAAAATAATACATAACAGCATAACAACCAACTATACGAACAATCACACAAGGACAGAAAAACACGGACATAAATCGAACATAAATCATCATAAATCATCATCATCCTCCATATTATAACATATGTTTATATGTTATATAACACATATGTTTATATGTTATATTATGTTTATATGTTATATTATAACATATGTTTATATGTTATATGTTGTCTATTTTTTACTTTTTTAAATGTTGCACTATTCACTTTTTTTTCAGACAGTAGAGAAACATAATTTCAGGTCCTCTGTATGTTTGCACAATATGGAAGAAGTGACAAATAAAACTGACTTTGACTTTTTGACTTTGATATTGAACCTGCTATAACAATTGTATTTATCTCATTCTTACCACCATTTTATTTTCAATTCATACATATGCATCTGAGACCAACAGTGTCAGAGAAACACTCACCGATATCTCTTGAGAAAGATCCCTTTGAAGATGACGTCCATCATGCTCTCTATCTCCGCCCTCTTCTCCCGCAGCTTGAAGGGTCAGACATTTCTTAGATAAATGCCTTCAGATACTGTCGATGCTGAGCGGCGCCGGTCATTACCTCGGCGATCTTCCTCTGTATCCTCTCCGCTTGCGGCGGGCTCCTCTGTCTCATCGGCTTGGTCTTCTGCACCTGGTGCAGCTTCTGACTGTTTTCGATGCCGACGCTCAGGCTCCGGGCCACGGCCACCAGGGCGCTCAGCAGCTTCACCGCTGGTCAGCGACGTCACACAAACCAAAACCCCCAAAGAAAGCAGAGATTAGTTTATTGATTGTGTTTATGTATCTGTATGTGCGTGTGTGTTTTATCTAGCTTTTTGGGAAACAAATTACACAAAATATACAGACATTAACACAAGAGGTACGAAACAATATGGTAAAGGTTTTTGTTTTGCTAGTGGGAGCATCGTAAGCGTTTGTGTACATACAGTATATATGTATATATATATATCAAAGGGTGTTGTGTAAGTGTGTCACATATTCCTTTGTGTGAATAGCTGTGACCACAGGTATGTTAGAGGAGAAGGAGGAAGAGGAAAGGGAAATGAATGCATAAATGAGTGAACAAAAAAAATCAATGAATAAATAGTAATTATAACATTGATAAGTAAGTTTAATAACTACATAAATAACAATAATAACAGTATTACTATTATTATCATCACCATCATCGCTAACAATAATAATAGTAATGGTAAGGATAGATAAAGGTAAATAATAATAATAATAAATAATAAATAATAATTTAAAAAAGGGAAACATTTCATATAATAAGAAGAATAATAAGAAAGAAGTAAAAATAAATAGGTAAATAAATCAATCAATAAATAATAAGGGCTTTGGTGTAAGCCATGATGAGGCGACCGGAGAGCATTTTTCCCCTCCTTCTTTTGTCTCCTTGTATTCAGTTCTCTTATCTTTTTCTTGTGTGTGTGTGTGTGTGTGTGTGTGTGTGTGTGTGTTTTCTGTTCCTTACCCGCTAGCGTGCAGGTGTGTCTGAAAGGCCGTACGTAGGAGTCCGACAGCTCGGTGAGCAGAGAGATGAGGGTGGGCATCAGGTAACTGTCAAATACGACGCTGTGCTGACACCGAGCCACGAGCACCGCCACAAAGTCGCAGAACTCCGAGTGGAACCAGCGGCCGTACGGCCCGGGCTGAGTCAGAGGATACTCCACACTGTCCTGCATGAGAGGGGAGGGAGGAGAAGGAAGCGGAGAGAAAGAAAAACACTTTGAAAAGCAGGAATTACTTGGAGGTTAGAGAAAAGAGTCACTTGGATATTTGGCATCTTTACTTTCCTGGAGGCGGAGGAGTATGTTGGGACGGGTCAGGGGTCACGCTGGAGCTTAAACCAATTGGATATCAGTTCAGTTAGAAGCAAAGAAAGAAAGAAGTAGGTCATCCCCAAAGGTCAAGGGAGAATTGCTCTCCATATGAAGTACTGAACAGGGGAGAGAAATTGTGTCCCTTCAGTGCTCCGGCGTACACAGTAGAAGAAACAAACAGTGAGAAGAAGACAGCAGCAGAAGTCGTATTAACACGGTACAGCCTGATTTCATTACGCTATCTTTACTCCTCAGCGTCGCTGCGCAATACTTGAGTTAAAATGATTATGAATGAAAAGTGTCCATCGTCTCAAATGAGTCTTTATATGAAGGGAATAGAAATCATGTGAATGACAGAGTGATTCTGAGTCATTTTATTTGTATCTCTAAATCCAACACGTTCTGCTCCATAATATTATTATTTTTAAATGGTCCTGCTGCTGTTTTTTAGTTGTCTTTTTCGGTGTTTTTTTTTTTTTTTTTTGGGTGGGTGCTTGTATTTGTGTTGTTATTGGCGTTAGAAGTTTTACCGTTTACCTTTAGTTTACATTTTTTGACTTGTAGTCAGTTGTTGTTGTTATTGTCATTTGTGGTTTTATTTTTGTTGATTTGTTGTTGTTTTGGTTAGCGTATCAGCTTTTTGCCTTGTTTTTGGTTCAATTTTTTTCTTTAGATTTTAATTAAATATTTGTTTTTACATTGTGATGTAGTGTGTGTGTTTTTGTACACACCCCAGGGAGAGTAGTTTCTACTTTGGTAGTAACTAATGGGGATTCTGGGTAAAAAGATAGGAAACCAATATAATAATGCATCTAACTGACTTGATCACTGTTATAAACCTGACTGGAGAAACGGTTGGGCATGAAGCCAAAATAAGATGTGAATGTCAGAACAAATCCATTAAGCAGGGAGGTACTACTGACTGTGTCCATGGGCCACGTGACTGTGAGGATCCACGGAAAGGCCAGGAACTTCTTATACTGCAGACCAGCAACCTGAAGCAAAGTGTACACAGTGTTACGTTTGATAAAGACACCGGAAGAAGCCGAGGTTGAAGACCTCTTACCTCATCCAGCTCCTCCACCATCTTGCTCATGACTTCCCTGTCATCTTTGTTCTGACACATCTCCGCTGTGACCACACCTGGGAGAGACGGGAGGGAAACACACGCCTGATTGTGTGTGTTCTATGTGTGTGCGTGTGCGTGTGTGTGTGTGCACACGTGTGCGTGTATCTTTGATAGGTCGGTATCTTCAAAGTTAATTTCTTTCATTCTAATTTTGTTTTTCTCAAAAAGACCAGAAACAGAGGTCCTCGCTTAGTTGGAGTAGCCGATAGTCTACTGTTGGTAATGTAAGAATGCGTGAGTGAGTGAGTGAGTGAGTGAGTGAGTGAGTGAGTGAGTGAGTGAGTGAGTGAGTGAGTGAGTGAGTGAGTGAGTGAGTGAGTGAGTGAGTGAGTGAGTGAGTGAGTGAGTGAGTGAGTGAGTGAGTGAGTGTGTGTGTGTGTGTGTGTGTGTGTGTGTGTGTGTGTGTGTGTGTGTGTGTGTGTGTGTGTGTGTGTGTGTGTGTGTGTGTGTGTGTGTGTGTGTGTGTGTGTGTTTGTATGTGTGTGTGTGTGTGCGTGCGTCGTCTGCTTGCCTTTGCAACCGCAGCATTGGATGAAGAAGCTGATGAGATCGAGGAGAGAAGAGTCTCTTTTTGTCCTGTAAGCCTCGATCCAATCATCAATCACCGCCTGCTCAGACATCAAGCAAGAGTCAATTAGTGTGTTTCATGCTGTATATTCATATATTCCAGCTGGTATGTATCCAGGTGTTTCTATAAACAGAATATAGGCTCATTATTGTTTTAGAACTGTAATATCAATGTGCAGGTATACCTACCAACAGAGTGATAACCTTTATGTTATAAATCAAAAGGTGAACCTGAGTGCTCTGTGCACGTCTCTCACACTGCTTCTGAGAAAACACAGAAAACCCCTTTCGGCTGTCAAACTGAGGGCGAGCTGGCCTTACCTGCATGGCGCTCCTGCCCATGGTGAGCACCTCGAACAGGGTGACGGCCTCCACGCGTCTCCGTTTCCCCCGGCTGCCCCCCGCGCCGCTAGCGCCGCCGCGGCCAGCTCTGGCACTTTTGCGCTTGACATTCTCGGAGCCCTCGTGTGGTCGCTTTCTTCGCCTCTGCTGCGGGTTTCGAAAAGAGCGCCAGGTGAATATGTGAGTTTTTAAAAAGACAGATTCCTCGTTAACGTCGAAGCAGCTCGAGAATTCGAGATAGTGAGTCGTTCACAAGACGCCTCACTCCTTCGGCATCACACTCCAGCAACACTAAAAGCTTTCAACACGCGGTGTCTCTTTTTCGTCTATTGTCAATGATTCAGAGGGAGGTTTAGCTTCATCAGTGGGGAAATAACAGCATTGATGAGTATGACGATATCTAATGCTGCAACGAACGATTATTTCCATGATGAATTCATCTGACAATTATTATGTCTTAAGATGACCAAAACTCAAAGATATTCACTTGACTATCACATCTGACGAAGAAAAGCAGCGGGTACTCACATTTGGCATTTAATTAGTGAAATGTCAAAAAAAGTTGTCAATCAACTTATCGTTTCATCGCTCATAATATCCAATCAACAGTTGTGAAGAACACCCACCGCGCTCTTCTGCCGGTTCTCGTTCCCCGACTCGTCCTCCGATTGATTGGCGGCCCCGGAGGAGTTCGCCTCGTCGTGAGGGTTCTTACTGGGGAGTCAAGACATTGAATTACATCACGAGACTAGAATGTAAAGTTTGAGTAGTGAGCGTTAAGACAGTTAACTTTTAACGTGTGATTGTGTGCTCTATGTTCTTATTGTTTTTTATTGTATAGCTTTTAGGATGATTAAAACAATGTTGTGTAAAGTGTCTTTGAGTACCATGAAAATCGCTATATAAATGAAATGCATTATTATTATTATTATTATTATTATTATTATTATTACTATTATTATTATTATTTAGAGTTACTTGTGCTTTTAGTCACTTTATACTTTTACTACATTTCAGAGGGAAATATGGTACCTTTTACTTCACTACATTTATGTAACTGCTATAGTTTATAGCTGATTAGACCTACTGGGATTTCTATTCCAAATAATGAAGTTGATTATTTTTTTATTTTTTTAAATTAGTATTATTATTTTACAGCACATGATAATAACTTGTGTGTCCAAATTGGGTGCATCAAAATGTTTTGAGCATCTTTCCAGACCTTGAATACTCCAGATTTTAAAACGGTCATTTCTGCAAAAGGAGGTGCTTTTACTTAATGATACTTTAAAGTACATGTAGCAGGTAATACTTATTGCACCTCTACTCTAAGTAGAATGCTGGACTTGTAACAAGAGTATTATTACACTGCGATGTTGCTAGTTTTACTTACTAAAGTACTAAATGATCAGAGTACTTCCTCCACCACTGTCAAGGACGCAAGCATCAGGCGTGACCATACCACTCTTCTTTCTTATCCTAGTTTACTATATGCCTCTTATGTTATTATTTGTATATAAAAATAATCAATAAAGGTTGCATCTTGATCTTACTTCTGCTCCGTGGCTCTGGATGCGGCTGCAGCTGAGGGGTCCGGGATCATCTCCTCGTCCCTCAGGTCTCAACGCGAGGCCCAGCTGCTCCTCTGCATCTGGAAGTGACGGAGGAGGGACCAATAAAGAAGGCATGTCAGACCGCTCGTGCAACAGAAACAAACAGGAGCTGCCAGAGGGGATTTAAAGGCTGCTCGTGGACACTCCGGCAGAGCTTTTCAGAGACGAACTGACTCTTACTTTCTTTTTTCTTGACGCTGCTGTCCTGCGGCTCTGCCGTTTTCTAGAGCGCGCGGTCCCTGAAGCAGCCCTGCGGTGCGTTCACGTCGCAACCAAGATGACGGACAGGTCAACAGACGGGTCTGTCGCCTGTTCGAAACTTTTCAAACTCACCCTCTTCACATTGATTCACCCTTCCGTAATGTTCCGAAGGCTGTCACGGTTAATAGATCTTTTTTTTTTTATAAAACGTTTTCCACCCCGAATATCCCTCCTTCTTTTTCCTCTCCGGCTCTCACAGTCAAGCTGCCAGGGCGGGACCAGCCCAGCACGCGTCTCGATTGGCTGGCGAACCACAGTGAACGTATGCGATTGGTTCATAACCAACGCGTCACTCGCATTTCAGTCCCGCCCCCTCGGCGGCTGTCACAGACAGACGGGCCCGTCCGGTTTGTTTTTCTGCACACTGTAAACATCCGTTAGGCGCGTGAGACACGAGACAGTCTGCAGACAGGAGGCGGCAGCGCTTTAATGAACGGCATCACGGGGGTTTAAATTATATTATTATACTGTATCCTTCCCGCTATAAGAAGGTGTCAGCGTGACGCTGTTTGGAGCGATTATTTTTAATTAACCTGTCGAGGCATTTTCTGATTTAACGTTGTGCGGGGATTTAACAGCAGGGGGAGCCGTTTACTTATTATTGTCAAGTCATGAGTAATCATAAAATTAAAATTAAAATTAAAAAATCCAAAGTCCAAAACCTTAAAAATAGACGTATGTAAGTGAAGTAGTGAAGTATTGGCATAAAAATATACCTTTATTTTATTTTTTTATTAAATACCTCGTGGTATTTTATCATATTATACTGTACTTATACTGCACCCCTAATTTGTTATATTCCCATATGTGTATATATATATATATATATATATATATATATATATATATATATATATATATATATATGTGTGTGTGTGTGCACGTCTCTCCCACTGCTTCTGAGAAAACACAGTTTTACCGACACTTTACCACTGTATTTTAAATTATATTGTTGCATTGACTAGTTTACTTTGTATATTGCTGCTATGCATTATTTTACATTACTACATTTCCCCTTATATGCTACTGTATCGTATATCTCATAATATATTATACTGTACTATATCATCCATCCATCCATCCATTATCAGCCGCTTATCCGGGGTCGGGTCTCGGTGGCAGCAGGTTCGGCAGGCCGACCCAGGCTTCCCTCTCACCCGCAACACTTTCCAGCTCATCCTGGGGGACCCCGAGGCGTTCCAAGGCCAGCCGGGAGATATAATCCCTCCAGCGTGTTCTCGGTCTTCCCCGGGGTCTCCTACCAGTTGGACGTGCCTGGAAAACCTCTAATGGGAGTACTATATCATGATATATTATATTATATTAGTGTTGTGTACGGTTTTACTGAATTATATATTATGTCTCTTGTATATTTTTATATTCACACAGAGTAGCATTGCTCAATAACATTATGAGTTAAGTCTGGCAGCAGAACATGGAAACACTCGTACTTTTAACCACGATAGCCTGCTCTGTGTGAGGCTGATGTGTTGCTAATCATTGTAAATTCTAATTCTCATATCACTGTTGGACTAACTGTTACTGCTTTTGTTTTTTTACACGTACCCTTGTGTACTCTTTGAATGCTTCCTGGATCAATGACTTCGTTGTACTTCCTATGAAAACGGAGCCCCGCCCACTTCAAACCAGAGAGAAGAGCGCAGACAAAAACCCCAAACAGAGAAGATCTCTCATGAGAAATGACCCAAACTGTTGGCAACTTTGGCAGAAAAGTTGTGTTTGTGTAGGAGCTCGTCACTCAAAACTAAACGAGAAATACATATACAGTATATATATTTTTTTAGCTCTGTCCTTGGATATGATCATCACATGTGCTTGGAACAGGGAGGACACAAACACATTTCCTTAATTTGTGTTCAATTTTATTATTCCACTTAAAAAAAAGAAAAGCATAACAGTAGATATAACAGTAGTGCAAAGAGGGATTCATACATTCATCTCCAACTCACACACCACAGGGGACTAACACGGGCCACATTCATGGGGGGGATATATAAAAACCTACATGATCTGTAAATGGAGCATCCAACCCCACCGGTTGAATGAACAACGTAGCACCTTTCTCACAGTCGTGACAACACCAGTTCATTCAGAGGCTCCCGGAGCATCAGGAGTCAGAGGTGCAGAGGCGTCTGTTCTTTTTTGGGGGGGGGAGTCAGGACAGGAACTGGGACGCGAAGGTCACGGCCTGCTCGAGGTCTTCCGTGAGCTCCTCCGGCAGCGTCAACACCACCGATGTTAAGCTCTGAGTCAGCTCTAAGATCCTACACGGGGAGCAGAGTTCACATCAGCACAAAGCCTCATCATCATCATCATCATCAACAACTTAACGCTTGGACTCTTCACTCACCAGTTGGTGTAGTGAGCGGCCAGCTGAGGTTCATGCCTGGAGCCTTCCTCCAACGCCAGAGACTGCTTCATCTGTTTGAAGTTGGCCTCGATGTCTTTCTTCATTTCGGAGAAAGCCTGAATTCCTCTGAAAGAGCTGACGACTTGCTGCGAGAAAAAGAAAATGAGCCACGTTAAAAAGCACAGTGGGACGAAAACAAAAGCAGTCGATGCACGATAGGAATGTCTTCTCCTCACATAGATGACCGACAGCTGGTGGGCAATGTACTTGTGACTTCCGAGGTGCCTGATGTCTTCCTCCAGCTGCTGACTCAGCACCAGGAGCTGGTTCAGTCTGGCGACGTGGGAGAAGTATTCTGCAGGAAGAAGAAGCATCGGCTCATGTTAGTCAATTTATTTTTCCCACATTGAAACTCGTACATAAAAGCACAAGAATGTTATCAGCCAAATGTGCTCGTCGTGCAGAATAATGTGAGCGTTCGATCGTGTGTATACATTTAATGTAACGTCAAGGTGGAGCCCATTTTAAACCTTTTTTTATAAACTACTGGTTTCATCTATAACGAGGCACCATGAGGCAATCTTGTGTGTCGTGTGTGAAATCTTCCTTTTGCAAAGTGAATCGTAACTGAAGCTTTTCAAATCGAGTAAAAAGTCAAGTATATATTTGCCTTTGAAATGTAGTGTGTTTTAAGTATCATGTTGCGTTAAATGGAAATACTTGAGTAAAGTACAATTGCTTGAAGTTGTTAAAGTAGTAGTTAAAATCCCATCGCTGGCTGGGTGCTAAAGCTGAGATGAATACAGAGCTGAAAGATACAATATGCATATTTCTAAATTAGAAACCAGATGCATTTTGACAGCTTTGCACTTTCTTTTTTTACGTGTCTTGAACTGAATCCCAGCTAGAATAAAAAAAAGCCTTTGATATTGTACATTCCTTTCTAAATCTATGCATTAAAAAAAAAAAAAATGTGCGTCGTCTTCATCTTCGTCCTCCTCCTACCGTCCATCGGCGGCCTCTCCAGCATGTCCACGGGGCTGCCTTGAATGAGGAACACCTCCACCCGGGGGAACATTACTGACAGACCCACCATGTCCAGGTAGTCCTGAGGAAACACACGAGCTGTTACGGCATGCAACAGCGGCCTTGAATTCAAGCCCCTTTTAAGGAGGCGCGTGACTTGAACACTTTATTTGGACCCTATCGTCGGACGGTGTGTACCTCCAGCTGGGGCATGGGCTTTGGTAGATGTTCGAGGCACTGCAGCATCTGGTCGAGAATCTCGGACCCCTGAGCCTGGAAAGTGTCGGCCTCCTCTGGGCTACAGCCCTGTCCCAACTGCTCCTGGAACTGGAAACACAGACACCACAGAGGATAACGTCGCCAGATAATAAAAATTAAAAAAAAAGAGGAGAGAAGCGTCAGAGCAGAGGATGATGTGAAAAGCTTCATGAACAGCAGGACAGACTTCACAGTGGACCTGAGACCAGTTCATGGGTTTTGATGCACATAATCGTGCTCGAGCTGACAGTGACTTCCTCAAGTCTAAAGTGGCCTTTAGAGGGCTGTTGTAAATGATGAGTTACAATGTGGGAAAGGGTCAGAAGGACTTCTAAAGGGCCTACATGTGCATTATCTGGATTCGTGCTCCTGGCTAATTAAAAACTCAAATTAAAGGCAACAAGCAGAGCTGATTCTTTAACTTGATGAGGGTTTTTCCTATTGATGGGTTTCCATCAAGCAGCACGATGCAAAAGTACGAGTAAACCAACTTTAACTAAAGTGGTATTTTTCTTTGGTTAAGGCTGATGGAGATGCATGGGGCTCATTTTTAAAATGTTTTTAACATGAAATGTGACTTTCTTGACAGTTAAGACAGACACTGATGAAATCGGGACACAAAGTGCAGGTTAAATGTGATCTCTGTCAGCACCAGCGGAGCGATGCGTTGAGGTCGCTCGGGGTCAACTCTACCTGCTGCATCTGAGCCCTGATGAGGAGGTCCAGCTGCCCGCAAAGACACAGCATCTCCAGGCCCACCTGCTCCGGACTCAGCTGGACCGGCATCAGAGGTCTCCTCACCTGCAGCTCCACTGACCACACAGCAACCAAATCAGTAGGCCTGTCTGACATCTCCCCTTAATAACGAACACAAACTCACAGCAGGGGTGGGTGCATGCGTCATCTATCCTACAGGAAGGATGGAGGACTTGTTACAGTGACCGAAGGGGAGTGGTCAGCGCGTTGAAATGAGACGCGGCCCGTTCCTGCGCGTAATACCGAGCACCAGAAAGATGTTAACGCTGCTACTGCCCCAACATTTTAATAATAATAAATTTAAAAAAACACGAGTGTGCAGCGCCGGGACTTACCTTTGAACGCGTCGTGGTAAACGCACGGCTGGCAGAGCGGCTCGGACGTGCTCGCCGCCATATCGGACTCAAACCGGCTGTGTGGTTATCTCGCAATTCTCAACTGGCAGCGCTGATAACAGCCATAAGACGCAACGTCACCAGTTGAGGCTACAGGGAAGACGAAGGAGGGGTGGGGGAAAGACAGATAAAAGTCTTTTTATTTATCTTTTGTCATTTTGTCTGGAAGTATCCAAATCCATCGCGAGGAGAGTTGCGTTCGCGGGTCAAACGTTCGGTCGGATTTGAGGGGAAAAGCCGATGCTCCGTTCCGCTTTCCCCGCAGATGCGAGGTGAAGAATACATCACCAACACCCGGAGGATCCATGCAGCTATGTAACATCACAAAAAAAAAACAATGCCCACGCCCTTTGCAAAGACAGATCCGTGATTTGCAGTTTTGAACGCCCCCTTCCCCGGGACCAGTCTGCATGATGTCATGTTTGAGGGATGATGGTGACGGCATCACTTGGGGAGGCTGCAGGGCACAAAGACCTCCACTATTTGAAAGGGAATTATTGTACCCTTTACACCAAAACTTGTTTTTCTAGGGTTGCCACTTCCTCAATTGATCATTTGGGCGACACGGTCAACAAATATTGAAGTAGCAAATCTCCACAACTGAGAGGCTGGAACAGACAATGATTGGCCTTTTTGCAGGAAAAATGACTTAATCTTCATCGAATAACCCCTAAATTGTCACAGCATAACATTTACTTATAATATAGTATGTGTATAAAATGTAGTGTGTAGCTTCTTTTTACTTCAGTAAATGATCAGATTCTTTTAGTGCTGCCAGTTGATGATCCTTGAAGCACAAACCAACTCTGGGCTTGGTTTATTAAATAGCAAAGTCAGACAGGAAGTCTCAAATCCCCAATCAGGACTCAAAATGGGTCTTAATAAAATACAACTGGCTTATAAAGTTTGTCACAGTTTTTACAGTATCCAAAGTGAAAGTTTGAAATAAAAAATGCAGAGGTCTTGGCAAAGTAAAAGGAAACAAAACATTTAAATAGTGTGCTAAGGAATATATCTTCTGATACTAAAATAATATCAGTCTGCATTATAAAAAAAACAAAAAAAAACTGAAGACAATTCTCTAGCAAAAACTCTAACTCACCTGATTCTGCTCAACACTCAAATATACAATATAATACATATTTTCGTAAACAACCTTAATTTCAATAGATAATCTTGTTTACAAGTGCACCTGGAGGAAAAAAATAACATTTATATTCCACCCCTCGTCATGATCTACCTCAACGGCAAATCTTGTTTGTGAGCTCCTATCAAGAATAAAGACTGTGGTCCACAACTGTACATAATTAAATTCTTTTCATAACAGCATTTCCCCATTGGGCCAATAGTCCAGTGGCTGAAGCGGAGAGAGAGAGAGAGAGAGAGAGAGACGGGCTGGATTTTGACATCTTGGGACCACAGCGGTTGCTTTCCTTTTTCTTCTTAGCTCAGAGATGGACCCGTCCTCGGTCTCAAAGGGACTCTGGTTGACTTCCAGGACTCTTGAGTGCGTCGTCTCTACTGACGAGTGCCGGGGGGTAGAGCGAGGTTGGCCATCAGCTCGTGAACAGACGCAAATATCGTACACTCGCCTGAAAGGCAGACAGAAAAAGACAACAGCGTTAGAAAGGACATTTGTGAATATCCAGTTGACACGAGTTTCAGTTTTGCAGATTTGATCCCGCTTTTTCCGACGTGGCAAATCCTTCGGTGTCGGCGTGCGAGTCTCACCCTGTCGGGCCGGGTGCATTTCATTGAACCTCTTCAGGATATTGGAGACCATGAGCGCTGCGGCGCCAGAGGAGCTGTGCTGTCTGGGGATGTCGGCCTGCTGCGTGAGGCCGGTGGACATGTCGTACACGATGGGCACGATGATGCTCACCGGCTCCTGGGGCACTGGGAGACGCTGGGTCAGCTGCAACTGTGAGGCAAACAAACAAAAAAAACATACGGGGTCAAGGCCGTTTCACAAAAGGATGCTACACGGAGCTAACGTGGAGGCGCTGCGGAGACTTACAAAGAAGAGCATCTTGGACTTGAGCACCACCGCGATGGTTCCAGGAGGGGCGATGGGTGGGGCACTGGGAGGGATGGTGAGGCAGAACTGGACGTTCCACTTCAGCTGAGCGGCCTGGTCAGGGAACTGCAAAGAGCGGCAATTTACACAGGTGTACATGTAATACCTTTCAAACAGAGGCAATTCTAAGAGATTCTAAAGTAAAGAAAGGCAATCTTGTAATTACACAAAAACACAGCAGTACAAAAAGCAGTTCATCAGAGCGTTTCCTGTACTTGTTTGTTATCTCGTTGCAATGTTTGCTCTGTTGTTCTTCAGCTAGGAACTAAAGTTTGCATATTCATAAATTTGTATGGATTCTGCGTAGAGACAAAGCAATTTCTGTCATTTTCTATTTGGATCAAAATAAAAAATAAATAAATAAATAAATAAAAAACAGCAACAAATAAACTGAGGGGGCTCACACACACACAAGCATGATTCAATACGTTGTAACAACCGCTCGTAAAAAAAGAAACAGCTACCCACCAGTTCGAGCTTCATGATGCGCACACAGTCCCTCAGGATGTTAGTGGGCGCCCCGAGCAGCTTCGTGAAGGCATTCAGAGTGTTGTATTTGAAGGGAGGACCAGCAACCTAGCAAAAGGACGACAGCAGATGAATCAACGGAATAATAATAACAACATGAGTGCAGGCATGTCTTTTTCTATGAATGGCCTTTAAGTCCATCCCTGTAAACCGATCTGACAAGTCTTTTAGTTGAAGCACAACACTTTGACTAAGTTTTAAATGCTTCCGATATAATACAACAGTTATCATGTAAATATGTAAAATTCTTCAACTGTGTGTGTTTAACTAATGTATGACTGAGGCTTCAAGTGGCTGCTGCTTTTTCTTACCCGCGTCTCAAAGAACTTCTCCAGGACCTGAAGCTCCTCCTGGGACCAGGGACCTGCATTTTCGGGAGTGACTTTGAGCTGCAGCGTCTGGTAGTTCTTTGGGTTGAGAGCCACGCGGCACTTGAGTACATCCGTCTTAAACATTATCACGCCCGGCTCATTGGAGTTCACAATGGCTAACTGGAGGAGAGTGGACAGAGCAGGGGAAGTTAGGGGAGAGCAGAACACACACAGACACAAAAACAAACAAAACACCACCAAGGAATTATCTCTCCAAATGAGTGCAGTACTTACGTTAGTCTCCTGCTGGATGATCCTCTGAAGGTGCCGTCTCATGATGACCGACCCCAGAAAACGCTCGAGTGGCGAGCAGAGGTAGCTCCCTGCCAGGCCCGGCACCAGGCAGGGAGTAGGTGAGGGGAGCAGAAGTACATGCAAGGCATTGTGGGTGAGGATGGTGGGAATGGAGGCAGCCCAGGGGCGCTGAGGTAGCTTGCGGGGGGGAGGCATACTGGTAGGCATGACTTGTGAACCTGCACCAAAGACGAGAGGGAGAAAGAACAGGGTTCATACACATTTTGACCAATGTATTTCCATGACTTTTAACCACATTTTCATGACCAAACATTTTGTGAAATCTCGGTGTAAACATAAAAAAAGTGAGAAACTGTAGTATTTAAACTAACAATGAGAATACAAAGCATACAGTAAACCTTAAATGACACAAACGAATGAGACAATAGTTTGATTAAAAGAATAAACATTTATATAGATGCCTGTATGTATGCCTGCTTATATTTTGAGTGTCTTTCTTTTAAAAGCATATTAATTATTTCAAACTCGGCGTAAATGAACGACATGAACACATGAATATAACAAATTTCCATGACTTTTCCCAAACTTTCCAGGCCTGGAAATAACCATTTTAAAATTCCATGACTTTTCCAGGTTTATCATGACCGTAAGAACCCTGAAAGAAGTTGTAGGGAAACACTCAAATCGGAATCGAGCTACGCTGACGTGTCAGACGATGTCATCTTGTTGCAGACATATCGGTGTGTGTAGTAGCATTAAGTAACACGCAAATAAAGAAGTGCACAACTAGGTGCGAGTACTTACTGGTCCCGGCACGTGGAGAATGAGGGTCGGGGATAGGCGAGTGCAGCGATGGGTTACCAGGGGACATGCCATGGATCCTAGCCCCAGGAGAAGGCCCTGATACCTGGGGTGAGCCTGGCCACTGGCCCCTATGGCTGGGAGACACCATGGCATATGGAGAGCTGGGGTCCAGAGCACCTATGGGGAGGGAGGAACAGCCATCAGCAACGAAACAACAACTTAATGGATGACAACAACAAAACACCGTGAAACAAATACAGCACCGTGGGCCTACTGACCACAGGCCACTTGGTCATATAGTCTGCAGCGCCAAGTGAAGCGGTTCAGTGCAGCCCATTCCAGCCCTTGTCCCGCAGACCAGAACTACCACTGGGGCCAGAATTTACGGGCCACCCGGCTGCTTACCGTGGGGACTGGCAAAGCTGGTCGGGCCCATGGCTATGCCCAGAGAAGACGGAGACGGGGTGGGCCCGAAAGGAGAAGGTGCCCTCAGAGCTCCACTAGGGGAGCCAGAGGAATGGATGTTCCCTGCGCGCACACACACACACACACACACAAACACACACACAAACACACACACAAACACACCAAAGGACTCGTCAGACTCTTAGGTTGACAAGTTCTCCTTACACACAGACACGCACGCGCACACACACACTCACACTCACACATGTACACACATGCTAAAGCAGGGCGGAAGGGCTGTAGTCTCCGGCTGGCGGGCTGAGATGGAGAGGAATGGAAGGAGCAGGACTAAATGCATGCTTTGTTCCCTCTGGGCTGCGAGGTGTGTGTGCATGTTGCATGAGAAACGCCGCTGATCTCATGTTTATAAAAATAAAAAAATAAAAAATGGGCACACGTGGTTGCTCTTCCTCGTTCTCATTCACACGACTCGCTCTTGCAATGAAATGCACAAGTCAGCTGGGGGGGAGGGGTGATCACAGCAATGGGATAGAAACAAAAACAAGGATTGGTCGGTCGTAAACTCTGCATGGCAGCTTGACAAGCTTGGGTGACACAAACGGTACGGGAAATCATTCACTCACACAAACTTGGGACAAACACAGAAAGTGTGCCGTTACCTGGCGACTGGGTGGGCATCATGGACGGCGAGGGCGTTACGTTGGCATGGTAATTGGGTGGCGGTGAGGTGAGAGGCGGGTAGACGCCTCCCGCGCCCCCTCTCATCGTTTGTGGCTGCTGCTGCGCTTGCAACTGGTTCATCAGACTGTCCATCACGTCGGCGCCCACCGGCGAGGGCGGGTTATCGTCTTCATTGACGGAGCGCCGGCGAGCATCCTGGTTACTGTCTACAAACATATTCAGGAAAGTCTAGACGGGGACACGAGACAAGGACAGACGTTTATGTTAAAAAGGACAAAAAATCTGCATTACATTTTTTTGTGTGGGTGGATCCTGATTTGTTTACTTTATAGATGCACGTCCATTAGAACTAATGCAGGGTTTTCTTTGGTCAGACATGCTGGTATACCTTGAGTCCTGGAGCAGGGTAGAAGCCCTCGACGATCTTGGTGTTGTCGAAAAGACTGTAGGCTCCATCTCTGATGGCTACCACGCCGCGGCTGCGGCAGTAGATGTCGATACAGTACATGTTTCTGAATGCCAGGCGGATGTGCGTGGGCGACTGGGGCAAGATGGAGAAGCACTGGTAGGCAGTGTTGGTGCGCTGGGTCAGGCCCAGCATGGGCACTGTTGGAAGCTTGTTGATCGCATTCAGAGGGGCTTGTGTGTCCGAGAGCACCTGAGGAAAGATGATAAGTAGCAACGTTAGCCAGGAAATCACACAAAGCACCGAAGAATAACTAGATGGTGTCTGATGTGGATAGAGAACGCGGAACAGGGGAGGAAGTCAAGTGAACACATTCAAGTGGAGCCCAGAACAGTGGTTCTCAAATGGGGGTACGCAAGATTTTATTTTAATAAATATATATATATATATATATATAAAGTTAGCATCAATTCAAAAACCCATTAAAATAGTTATTTAAAAGCCTTTCTAGGCAGAATTTCATAAAACATTAAAAGTCATACTTAACACCGACTTGCCCCTGGAATTTTCAACTTTATTCTTAGGAAAATTTGATTTTCAAGCAGGACGTCGAGATAAATACATGTTTGGCATTTTAATAACCGCTTGTAAAAAAGCGCTCACCAGACGCTGGCTGCTTCCTGAGCCCCCCACGATACATGAATGGATAGATATAGTAAATTACATCTATGTTATGGAAAGGATCACCTTCTCCTTCAGAGAAGTATGTTTATTCAACTCTGGGACAAGTGGGTGAGATATGCAAAACAATAGGACAGATTCTGTGGAGATAATGAATGAATGACCCTGTAATGCTGCTCTAGATTAGGAAACCTCTCTGACCTTTATCCCTCTCTCTCTCTCTAGTCCCCCCCCCCCTTGTCTGATGTATTTCTCTGTTTACGTATACACTCTCCCAAAATGTACAATGTTACTTAATTTGAAAAACTGGATGGTATATATTGAATACTACACTTGTGCTGATGTATACTTTGTAAATTAAGCTACTGTCCAAAAAAAAAAAAAAAAAAATAGTTATTTAATACATGTTCAATAAAATATAAGAGTAAGTTCATAAACTGAATTTTATATTAAATCAGACACTGATGGCACAGCGCTGTGTATTACATCTTTTTCCTCAACCAAAAATGCTTTGCGATGTTTAGGAAAAAATATTTCACAGGGGGTAAATCACTGAAAAAAGGTGGAGAACCACTGCCCTGGAAGATACGTCACGGCTGTGTTTTCAGAACGGCGGTCGTTTACCTGCAGCAGCTGCATCACGTTGGGACTCTTGTTGAACATCTCTTGCAGCTGATGGAGGATGATGTTGTGGCAGTTGGAGCAGCCGGAGTTGGGCCCCACGGTGCCCAGGGCCAGGTGGAAACGCTGGCTGTTGGAGTTCCACTGGATGGTGACGGAGCTGCCCTTGGTGGTGCCGTAGCACAGCACCAGCTTGCGGTAGTTGTACAGCCGCACCTCTGAAAACAGGCTCAGGTAAGATGGCATCTCTGGAGGGAAGCAGTCACAATGAGCAGCTGCATTAGACCAGTGTGCCTCTTTGGCCACGCATAGACCCACAGCGGGTCTATGCGGCCTTCACCGACTGTAATTAGCTATGTGCAGATTTCTACACACACGGTTACTTTTTACTGAAGTGAATCTGATTTATCTGGGTTTTAAATTTTAAACCAAGTCAATGAAACAATATTATTATTTTTTTTTAACATGATACATAAAACACACGTATCCCAGTTATTGCAAATCCACGCGCCTGCAGCAAAATGACAAGCAACATAACGGCTGATTTTAAGAGTAACGCAGTCTTTAATTTACATGCGAGTGAATCTACGGCGCACGTACCTGGCAGCGTTCGAGAGAAGTTGAGGACACACTGGTAGAGCTGGCTGATGGCGTTCCAGTCATTGAGAAACATCTCCACCACCTTGCGCCCGCCCACCGGCTCCGACAGAGGGTTCTCATAGGTCAGATACACGTGCCGAGTGGAGGCTAGTGCGGGGGGAGACAGATGTGTTTGTTTAGACGACGGGCCACGTTGTAAACTTTTAGTGACGGACTGGGAACACATTACATGTGTGTACCTTGCTCCTTGCTGTGCGTGCTGTTGAGAGGGCAGTTGGCCAGCATCAGTTCGGCCACCCAGGTTCGGTTGTTCCTGCCCTGCAGTCGGAAGGTGCAGTCCAGCAGGGACCGCTCCAAAGCCCTCCTGGTCTCCTCTCCGACACCTTTACAGGGAGGAATCCTGCAAAATAAAAACAATTACGCTGAGTTACTCACATTTTTAAGAAGAAAAACAATCATTGTTGTGCAGAAATGCGCTTTGTAACTGTGTGTATTACTTTAGTAGACGTATCGCATGACTGCTGCCATCTCCCTCCACTTGGACACCCTGGTTTGGGATCTCCATGTTGGACAGCTGCTCAAAGACAGACACAAAAACAGAATTGAAGCATTAGCCCCCAAAAAAAGACTGAGATTGCCGTGTTTTTATATTTTTACGAGACGTCTTGGCATGAATTGATTCCATCTCGCTGAGCACTGAGTGACTTGCCTCTGTTCTGAGGCCAGTGAAAGGCATGTTGGTGTCGCACATCGCTACTAGGTGAGCCAGCTCTTTGTTGAAGGCGCACATTTCTCCAGACCGCTTCGGCTTCTTTGGCTCCGAGTCCCCCTGGTCCCCGGCTACCTACGAAGACAAATAAAGCATTTATTTAGTCTAAAATTCACATAAAAAGGTCCTAATTCTAAATTCAAGGCAAGCACCACATCCATTAAAACAAAAAACAAACAAAAAAAATTGTGTAAGCTAAAATACTGAATGGTTGGTGTATAACTACTGTAGCACTGACTACCTTTCTCTTCGTCCCAGGTCGGGCTGCTCGCCCTGTTGTGTCCTGAACGAGGTGTTCAAGGTTGGGTTTGAAGTGCTGGAGGAGCTGTGCGCATATGGGTCCTTCGTCTCCTTCCAACTGAGACACGGACAGGAAAGAGTACTTGTACTGCAACGCTGTGGGGCTGCTAGGCACTTCAAGCATTTCCACCACCTGCCGAAAAAAGAAAAAAAAGAATAAGAGGAAGGATAGAAAAATTCAAAGCGGATCATAACCTTTTTACCTTCGAGGAGAGATTATTTTTTAATAGCACTTTTCAACAATATACCGGTTGAGGAACTCACAATGTAGTACTGCGGAAGACGCGTGAGCTTGATGAAGAGTTTGTGTTTGGACAGGCTGCCGACGGGATGGGAAGCCGAGTTGGACAAGTGAAGGACATCAGTGCACACGGTGGGAAGGTGTTTCACAGATTGTCGACAACGCTGCTCCCCCAACCAGAACCTTACCACGGAGAAAAAGAAAGATTTTGGCATCTAAACAAAATATAAAAAAAAGGTGCAAAAAGTCCCAGATCCATAGCTCATAGTATTACACACAGCATTCTCACTGTTCACTGGTGCGAGACTCTGGGAAATTCAGAGCCGTGGCAATCCTTCTCAACACCCATCTTGCCACCTGCTAAGCCAAGTGTCGCTACTGACAGTTATTAGTCAAACACGCTAGAAGCAGGAACCAGACTTCGATCGTGTCAAGTCTACTGTTGACGCCACAGCCTTTGCCATCTTTTGCCTGTGCCAAAAGAAACCTTTATACCGTTGGCTGGGAATATACATTGCATGTTCATAGCTATGTAACAAATTGAGAACTCACTTCAGTTGTTGAAGCCAGGATATGATGCGCTTCATATCATCGTTAACGGTCTTTTCAATGTCATCCAGCATGGACTGATCTAGAGAGGGAACACACCGGGGTTTCACTCTCACAGAGCAGAGCATACGAACATTTACACCATCCGAGAGACGTCACCAGCTAAACTGCTGATACCCTTTGTTGTCACACACACACACAAACCAAACCCGTATATAAAACACAACCCAATGAACAAATGTAACCAAAAGATTATACAATAGTGGCGCGTTAACGTGTGTTATGACTTACCTAAGCCATACAGCATGGGTTGGAACATGCCAGAATGCAGGTCTACAAAAATGTGTAAGCACTCCGAGCGACCACAGGGCTCAAGTATCGGGATAACGAGTGTGGGTAGAGCAGTCTCGATGAACGCTGAAATAAACAAAACACACACACTTAAGTATCTCCTTTGCAGAGGACTCAAAACCCTGGCAACGGCACATTCATTGACATAACGCAAATGAATTAGATTTCTCTCAGGTTGAAAATGGTGCGTTCCCGCATCTGTAAGGCCTATTTTCTTCTCTTTCTTCTCCCCAACTGTTGTCACTGATTAGCAGCACAGCAGGTGCTGGAGGCGACAACGCTGATTTCTGTGCACTGGCTCGAGATTGTGTGTGTGTGTGTGTGTATAATTAATATTAATATATATATATATATATATATATATATATTATACACACACACACAAGAATGCGTTCTTGATTTATTGACGAGAAAGTAGAGTAAATACACACAGTTGTCGCTGGGATTGTTGGTCTTTAGAATGGCCTTCAGCTCCTGTAGCTTCTGATTGGACCGCGCATGCACACTGTCGATCAGAAGTTTCTCCACCGACAGATGGTCAATCTACGGGACGAGCAGGACAAAAACTAACATTATTTATCCGACGGATATTTTTACGGTAAGCCACACTGCCCATTTGTTATACATTACGCAGAAAAAAACATGTCCATCGTACCTTCATGGCTCTCTCCATTAATTTGGGGTCACAGGCAGGGAGAGGAGGCTCGTGAGATATTTGCAATGGCTTGGATCCATCCGATTCGTCAATCTTGACAGTGACTTTATGCACTGAGGCTGTGCCCGTTTTCCTCCCCAAAACTTGTTGGCTGGTGAAACAAAAACAAAAAAAAGGGACAGAGAATAAGAATAAGAATGCATGCATCTGCCATTTTAAACTTTCTCTTAGTTTTTTTTTTTGGGAACACAATGTTTTATGTTTAGGCAATTTTAAAACGTCTTACTTCCAGACAGTGAGCGTGAGGTATTTTGCGGGCACATATCTCTCCTCCTGTACCAGGTCTCCCCATCGCTCTCTGATCAACATCAGAGTCTGCGAGTGGAGCACCTCCAGCTGCAGTGACAGGCAGAAAGAGTCTGGACACAATGTGGTTAAAGAAAACAGTGTGGGGAAATACCAAGTCCAGGTGATTAAAGATAACAAATAAATAAAAAAGAAGTACTATACTCATCTTTCCATTAACATTCAAATCACACACTCACTCACACATCCTCAAGACACATACACGTGGTTAGTAAAAAGGGGTATTTGTGCCCATCACAGACTGCTCTTTGACGCGGTGAGCTGCACTGCTGGCGGTGGTGGGGGAGATGTACTGATTAGCATTGTGATTAGCACAGTCGTGCTCGGCTTGCATGCTCGATTAGAGTCTTTTATATTTGCGTGAACGCTTAACAGGCTGTTGCGTAGGCACGTGACTGTCAGGGCAAATCCTTTGCTTCCTGTGTGTACAGGTTGCAACGGCATGACGAAGGGCACACTCATCACTGCCTGACAATAAAAATGTTCGGTGATTGTTTTGGACCAATGAAATGATAAAAATGTCACAAAAGCGTGAACACACACAAAAAAACAAACACATACGTTCCTCTTTTAGTACAGTATTACTAAAAGATGTTTGTTGAGTTAATTATTATGATTTAATCAAATTACGTTACTTTGTCAGAAGAGAAAGAAAAGAAAAGGAAAAAGAGAAAAGACTGCATGTCCCAGAATGCACCGCCAGTAGGCCAGTGCAGGCTGCTGATCGCTTAATTGGAAACACCTGCAAAGGGAAGCTCTGCCAGCAAACATTTCAGCTGAGACAGAGAGAGGGAAGGAGTCAACCGATGGTACAGCCCAAAGAAGCCACTGGTACTGTAGCTTTTATTTATTCATTTGTTGGCGAGAATTGTTTAAAGTTTATTTACATTTTGGTTGTATAACTTTTTGCTTTTTGTGTTCGAAGGTTTTCAACCTAGATGGACCAACCAGCCAACAATTGACAAATAAGAAAACAATAAAGATTGAGCTGTGTTGGAAACGAGTTGTCCCGTGCGTCCTTTGGGATCACATGTACCAGGTCATTGCAAGTTGGACCAAGAGTTGACCGAGAAATACATAGGAACTTGACAGTTGAAAACCACGCGAAGCAGCCTGGACTTGAGGATAAACGGCTTCAGACATCCAGACACAAGCTGTTGACGCAGAGGGAGTCAAAATGGCAGAAGACGCCCTGGGGAAGACGGTCAAGCAGCTCAAAAGAGAGAGGACCACTGCAAAAAGTAGCTTCACCAGACAGGCGAACTTCATGACCAGAGGGGTAAGCAGCATGCTTGAAGCAGAGTTGAAGGAGGAGTTCACTAAACTCTCAGACTGTTTTAGACAATTGCTTGATGCCAATGATGACTACAGGATTGGAGTGCTGGCTGAGATGCAAAAGCCAGAAGAAGAAGAAGAAGTTGCGCTTGAAAAGCAGGAAGAGAGCGACATTGAGAGGACAGAAAATGAAGCTGAGGCCAGATTTAAACAAGTAAAGGATACTGTCCAGATGAACCTGTGGTCAAGGTATGGCAAGGATGGACTCAGAATGGCAATCTTAGGAGCAGAAAATGCATGTGAGCAAGCAGATGGTGTAGTTGTGGAAAGTACTAAGTTGGAGTGCTATGAAGTGCACCTGACCCTCATGGAAAAGCGGATAGAGGAGCTCACCACAATGATGTCAGCGTGGGAGCGATGGATCCCTGCGTCATCAAAGGATGAGCTAAATAGCAGAGTCATGACTCTGAAAGCAGCAAGCCAAAAGTTTGAACATGGAAGAGCTGAATTCGTCACGGCACGGAGGATTGCAGAGGAAGCGCTAACCACAGAAGTTTCAGGAGGTGCGAGGGGGAGACCACTGCCCACACCAGCAACACCAATCGTGAAGCTCAAGCCAACCACTCTGCCCATCTTTAATGGCTGCAAAAGAGGATATCACAGATGGAGGAAAGACTGGGAGAGCCTTCAAAGGCAAGGAGAGCCAACTGGATCAGCTGAAGTCAAGAAAGTTCAGCTCCTGGATAGTGTGGAGGACAAGATTTCAAAGGACCTCAGACTTTCAACCTACCACACTGCGGAGGATATATTCAGAGTCATGGAGAACAGGTATGGCAACAAGTCAACCATCGCTATAGAAATCCTGGAGGAGCTGGAGAAGATACCATATGTGAGGGGGAGCCAGCCAAGGAAAGTCATTGACCTCATACAGGCTGTGGAGAGAGCCCTAGCAGATCTCACAGAGCTGGGAAACTCCGGAGCCATAAAGAACCCACTGGTAATTAAATCTATTGAGAGCAAGTTACCTGACTTTATAAAGAGAGACTGGCTAAAGTGTATGATCGATCCTGCAAATGATGTCACTACAGACAACCACTTTGACATGCTCTTAAAATTCCTAAAAAACCAGGAAGAAATTCTAGAGAGGCTTGAACAGCTAAGGATTGTGGAGAAGATGGAGAAATCAGACAATCCAGGAAAGAAATATGAGCGGAAATATGCTTCAACAAGAACCACGAAGACAGGAGACCTGGAGGATGTGTGTGGCGTGTGTGGTGATAGTGGACACACTAACAAGATTTTCTTCTGTCGGAAGTTCAAAGGGCTGAAGCTACCTGAAAAGAAGGATGCTTTAAAGAAATTGGGAGCATGCAGAAAATGTCTCGGATGCCACGATGACGATGGATATTGCAGAGATACCTTCCTATGCAGAAATAAAGACTGTAAAAAGGGAGGAGGCACCCCAGACCACCATTACTTTCTGTGCCCCAAAGGAGAACTGAGAAGGGGTGGAGAAGAAATGAGTGGAAAAGGCAGCAGAGGTAGAAGCAAGCTAACGGAGGAACAAGAGGAGCTCTTGTCTGAACTTTCCCCAGAACTAGCAGAACGGTGCAAAAAAGCTTTCACCAACAAAACCGCAGTTACAAACACTGCTAAAGACCAGTCGGAGCTTTTAAAGGAAAAGGGGCTGTCTGAACTTCCTGTCATCATGATGCTGATGGAGGTCACTGCAAATGCAGGGCAGAAGATTGGGGCTCTGATTGACCTTGCATCCGACACAAACTACATTACCCATAAGGCTGCTGACAGGCTGAAGTTACAAAGTGAGAAGATAACCTTAGTGGTGCACGGAGTTGGTGAAATGACCATGAAGGTGAACACTAAAAGATATGTCCTCAAAGTCAGAGTCAAGACTCCTCACGGAACAGAGAGGGCACATGAACTTGTCTGCTACGGCTTGGAGGAAATTGCCAGAGTGCACAAAGTAGTTGAACCTGAGAAGTTGCAGAAATTCTTCCCAGAGGTCGAGCTTGAGGAATTGAAGAGGCCAAAAGAAGTTGAACTACTCATTAGCCACCGAGAGGGGAGACTCGCCCCACAGAGGGTGAGAGTTGTAGGAGATCTTGTCTTATGGCAAAGTCCATTGGGTAAGACAGTGGGCGGAGCACACCCCGACTTGTTTGAGGAAGTAGAAGTGGCAGCTCACGAATCCAAAACACATTTTGCTCGCTCCATGAGGGCAGCCTCTGTCAAGTATGAAGAAATCCTCAGGAGTTCAACACCTGAGGCAGCCCAGTCACAACCGGAGGATATGGCTCAAGCCAAGTTTACAGCTGCTGGTAGCCGCGACTTCCTGGAGTGGTGGAGGTGGGAAAGCATCGGAGCTGCATGTGAACCAAGATGTGGAGGATGTCGATGCGGACAATGCCAACCAGGAGGAAAAGAAATGTCTTTGGGAGAGGAGAGGGAGCTTGAGATCATAAAAGAAGGTCTTACCTACACCAGAGAGGATGCTCATACAACATCGCCACATTGGGATGCAAGATATCCATGGACGGTAGATCCCACCTCTCTCCCCAACAACAAAGCTGCAGTGCAGGCTACATTCTTGAGGACCGAGAGGCAGCTGAAGAGAGAACCAGAGTGGCAAGATGCATATGCAACCCAAATCCATGAGATGGTTGAACGAGGGGCAGCCATAAAGCTCACTGAAGAAATCATGAAAAAGTGGAAAGGACCAGTGTGGTACGTAAGCCATCTGGTTGCACCAAACCCTCATTCAGTGACCACTCCAGTGAGAATTGTATGGAATAGTAGCCAGAAGTTCAAAGGCGTAAGCATGAACGATCTTCTTCTAAAGGGACCAGATGTTCTCAACCCTATCAGAGCTGTACTGCTGAGGTTCAGAGAGGGTGTGCATGCAGCTTTAGGGGACATCAAGAAAATGTACAACTCGGTATGGTTAGAGGAACGTGAGTTGCATTTGCATAGATTCCTTTGGAGGGACAGCCCAAATGAAGAGATAAGTGAATATGCCGTCACAAGAGTCAACATCGGAGACAAACCAGCCGGCTGCATTGCACAGGTAGCTATGAGGTTAACAGCCAGCCTGCCCATGTTTGCTCACTTTGAGGATGAACGGCGAGTCCTTGAAGAGGACAGTTACGTGGATGACCTCTTAACCTCCCACAATGACCTGCAGAAGTTGAACAAAATCACGGCAGGAGTTGAGGCGATCTTGAGAGCTGGAGGATTCATTCTCAAACCTTGGGTCCGGTCAGGGCAAAGTGGGAGGCGAGGCGCTGAAGCAGAAGTACTGGAAGGGGATGTGAAACAAAGTAAAACCTTTATTCTTCCAAATCAAATGAGGGATGAGGACAACAAAGCCCTGGGCATTGGGTATCAAGTGAAGGAAGACAAACTCTACATAATGACGTCAATTAACTTTTCCAAAAGGAAAAAGAAGATGAGAAGTGGCAAGGATCTTCTCAAACAAGAGGTGAGACCTGAGACACCTAACCCGCTGACTAGGAGGGGACTCCTAAGCCAAATAGCTGGACTGTATGACCCAATTGGCTTAGTTACACCCGCTAAACAGAAAGGGGCAATCCTTGTCAGGAAAGCGTTCCAGGAAGGTGGAGGTGGTAAGCTGACCCACGAAACCTGGGATAAACCTCTTTCAGAAGGCCTCAGAGAAGAAGCCATTCAGCTTTTTGAAGAGTATGTGCAGCTTGGACAGAATAAATTCCAAAGGAGCCTCACACCAGCGGACTGGACAGGTAAACCATGGGGGGTCACATTCTCGGACGGAAGTGACAAAACCTATGGAGCTGTAATGTATTTGAGGTGGGAGACAAGTCAAGGAATCAAAGTCCGATTTGTTGAATCGAAAGCCAAGCTTACACCGCTGGATCAAAAGGGAGAAGCAGTCAAAGCTGAGGTCTGTGGAGCTGTCTTTGCAGCCAGAATCAGGAAATATGTTGAAAAGCACGGAAGGATGGAGATTGAGAGATGGTTCCATCTAGTTGACAGTCAAACAGTCCTGGGGGCCATTCAAAGAGAAAGCTATGGTTACCAGTCCTTCTTCGCAAATAGAGTGGGCGAGATTCAGAAGGCTGGACCAGTGCAAGACTGGTGGTGGATACCTGGAGCTCTGAACATTGCTGACATCATTACAAGAGGCGGCACTCCTGAAGAGCTGAAGGAGAATTCCACATGGCAAAATGGGCCAGACTTCCTGAAGTGGCCAGTGGAGGAGTGGCCTAAAAAGTCTGCTGGAGAAGTCGCAGCTCATGCCAGGGAGAGTGTAAACAAACTCCAGAGGAAGGCATTCACAGCTGTGTTGACAAGAGCTCAAGCAGAAAGGAGCCGGAAAAATGAAAACCTGCGGGACCTGCATGGCAGCCAAGAAAGTGGACTGCAGGATGGGAAAACTGCATCAGACCCAAGTCCTCCTCCTCCAAGAAGGAAACCTGCTGGCTGGGTCATCAAAAATATTGTGGACGTGAGGAAGTTCAGTAGCTTGTCCAAACTGGTCAAGGTCATCGGCTGGGTGTGGCGAGCTGCACATAAGTGGCTGGAGAAGAAGGGCCAACCCAGAGGTCAGTCAAAGTGGGAGGCAATGTCCCTAAAGGAAAATACCAATGGAGCTGTGCTAACTGTGGAAGAACGCGAAGAGGCGCTCAGAGACCTCTTTCTCGCAGCTCAGGAAGGTACAACTTTTCCAGAGACAACTCTATGCAGATTAGCAGTGTACAAAGACTTTGACTCTGGACTTCTTGTCTGTGGAGGTAGAATTCAGATGTTTGATGATGACAAGACTGCAGTGCCAGTTTTGCCATATGAAGCATGGGTGTCTACATTGTTGGCACGAGAAGCCCATAACTCGAACCACGAGGGAGTGGCTGGGACCCTTCTCAGAATGAGGAAAAAAGCCTGGGTGATAAAAGGCAGAAGACTTGCCAAGAAAATAGTAGACAGCTGTGTGGTCTGCAGGAAAAACAAGGCAAAGCGATGTCAACAAATCATGAGTGAACTTCCACCAGAGCGAACAGGCACAGCTGCACCGTTTGAATTCACAACAGTGGACCTGTTTGGCCCTTATGAAGTAAAGAAAAGAGTCAGATGCAAAGTGTGGGGAATTGTGTTCTGTTGCATGGCCTCCAGAGCCATACACACTGATGTGGTGAGTGACCAGTCATCAGAAGGATTCCTGCTGGCTTACCAGAGGTTCACTTCACTGAGAGGATACCCCAGAAAACTGTGGTCAGACCCTGGCACTAACTTTGTTGGGGCCAAGCCTGCTCTGGAGCAGGTTCACAAATTTTTGGACAAACTGAACAAGTCTGAGCTTGAAGAAAACGCTGCCAAGGATGGAACGGAGTGGTCTTGGCGAATCCACCCTGCAGACTCTCCCCATAGAAATGGGGCAGCTGAGGCAGCGGTAAAGATTGTAAAGCGGGCCTTGAGCAACCTTGGTGGGGGTGGAGGTTTCACCTGGGGGGAGTTCCAAACATTTCTCTTCATGGCAGCCAACCTCGCGAATGAGAGACCCATCGATGCCAGGGTGCAGAGCCGGGAAGACTGCGTAGACTACATCAGCCCAAATTCCCTTCTGCTTGGACGGACTGGACCCAGAGGAGATCCTGGAAGCTTTGACTTTAGAAGCTACCCCTACAACAGGTTGCGCGCTATCCAAACGGAGGTCAACCGATTCTGGAGGAAATGGAGTCAGTTAGCTGGGCCTAATCTGTTTGTAAGAAACAAGTGGCACACCAGGGAGCGAAATGTTGCAGTAGGAGATGTGGTATGGCTGGCTGACCAGAATGCCCTGAGAGGTCAGTACAAGATGGCCAGAGTGGTCGGTGTCAACGCTGATAGGGAAGGCATCGTAAGGGATGTCTATGTGAGAACCTTTCCCAGCTACCCCATCTCGGTTACAAAGCCAAACAAAGGAGAGAAAACAAAAACAAACAAGGAAGGAACCAAGAGGCTCTTAACAAAAATCCCTGCGACAATTCTGCATAGGGATGTCAGACGCCTAGTCATCCTACTACCCATTGAAGAACAACCAGAGAAGTGAAAGACTGGTATGACCTCCCTGGGTTTAAAAAACCAGGAGCTCAAGTGGGAGGTGTTGAGTTAATTATTATGATTTAATCAAATTACGTTACTTTGTCAGAAGAGAAAGAAAAGAAAAGGAAAAAGAGAAAAGACTGCATGTCCCAGAATGCACCGCCAGTAGGCCAGTGCAGGCTGCTGATCGCTTAATTGGAAACACCTGCAAAGGGAAGCTCTGCCAGCAAACATTTCAGCTGAGACAGAGAGAGGGAAGGAGTCAACCGATGGTACAGCCCAAAGAAGCCACTGGTACTGTAGCTTTTATTTATTCATTTGTTGGCGAGAATTGTTTAAAGTTTATTTACATTTTGGTTGTATAACTTTTTGCTTTTTGTGTTCGAAGGTTTTCAACCTAGATGGACCAACCAGCCAACAATTGACAAATAAGAAAACAATAAAGATTGAGCTGTGTTGGAAACGAGTTGTCCCGTGCGTCCTTTGGGATCACATGTACCAGGTCATTGCAAGTTGGACCAAGAGTTGACCGAGAAATACATAGGAACTTGACAATGTTGGAAACATCGCATGAGGAATTAATTACACCTCACATGATATGACTAAGTGACAGTAAGAAAAGAATTAATAAGAATTAATTGAGAATTAATAAGAATAAAAAAATAAAAGGATTTGAGTAGGATGCAGTTCTGCAGCTGTGTTACTCATTGGAATGCTGCAAGCGTCTGCTTGACCAGTCAATACTCTATATGCTCCGACAAACACCCCCGCCCCACTGCAGTAGTTCCCACCGGACTGGGACCAAAGCCAAGTGGTTTTGTGCAGGACGCACAACAAAATGCAACGTTGATAGAAAGGATACGCAAGCAGTTGTACATGTCCTGTAGGGGTTTTTCATCCGCACACAGACGTGCCTGAACCAACTCGTGGATGAAGTTCACCTGCAAACTGTGGACCAGGGCGCGGCCGTCTGTCAAGAAGAAGCGAAGGGAGACAAACCAGTTGAGAACAAAACATTGGCCATCGGTGTGTCAACGGTACCCACTGTGGTGTGCAGCAAGGCTGGATGAGTGCACGCCTTACCTCCAGTTTCTTTGTCCTCAACCAGAATCTCCAACTTCAGCAGCCTCCAGGGAATGTCGGGGTCATCTCCCATTACTGTCAATGTGGCCTCAAACTCTCCTTCCACACGAAACTTTACACGTCCATTCGCTACGAAAAAATACACACGCAAGTAAAACACACTCGTGAAATCTTCCCATAACCAGTACAGCTTAAAAAAAAAAATTGCTAAATACGCTGTGAGAACGGCTATCAGCTGAAGTACACCACAGCGGGTTTGGTTGGCTGCTTACCGACTGTGAGGTTTGCTAGCTGGGGTGGTAAATCTGTGGTGACGAGCCGGTGTCGCAAAATCTGATTAAGCTGGCTCAGGGTGGTCTGCTTCTCAACCTTAGTGATGGGGTCTGGAGGAATGATCTTGTCCTAAAGAAATGGACGTGGTAACAACTGTGGTGAAACACCAAGCTTGCACAAGAACGTTTTTTTTTTTTTTTAAAAGCCCAGAGTTTGATCCCCCAACAACACACAGGTTTAGCCAGCAGAGAAGGAGGTTCAACAGACTTACTCGTATACACGTGGGCAAGCGTGGGTACGTCCCCGTGGTGAGAACATCAATGGCGAAGGGGATGGCGAAGCTGGGCAGACGAGCATGCACCAGGGCATCTCGGGCCAGCGATGCCAGCCTGTCGGCTGTGTCCACAAACAGGATGGTCTGCTGATCCAAGAAGCTGGAAATCATCTGTTACCATGGATAATGTAGAGAGATGGTAAGTTTAGTGTGTGTTCTAATGGAGAAAAGTCAGCGTGCAGTGCATTATAAAACAAATCCACCTGAACCAGGAAGTATTTTACAAGCAAACATACCGCACACTTCTCCACTTTCCCTGCATTGCTGGCCCACTTCACCAGGGATAGCAGACGCACAAACAGCTGCCTGGTACGACTGGAAAACTGGACGATCTCAATTTTCCTAAAAGAAAGAGAAAAAGAAAAAGCGGACGTTAATAACAGCTTAACAGAATGCATGGCTGAAGGAGTGAAGGGATAAATACGTCCTGAATACAAATCAAAGCATACCTCTCCATGTCAGTTTTCCTGGGAAGCCTAGAAAAAGAAAGAACAAACGCATTAAAACGGGTAATTACTGCAACAGTTCCTTATCCTCAGTAGCAGAGCAAAAGCACAACCTGACGTGATCACCTGCCTAAAATCTGTGCATCCCATTAACAGCAAATGGAAACGTTCATCTTTGCAGCTAGCTAGCTAACAGCAGACTGGTGCAAGTGGTCCATCGTGAACCCACGTATATAACACTGGTCTTGAATAAACACCAACTATTAACGCCGGGTAACTGAGCTATAACTTTGGGCTCTTCGGACCCAAACGACGTGTTGTTTACCGGTACGCCCCCTGGCACAACGGTAACGACAGTTACCCGCCGCTAGCCACGTTTCTCAGGGCTCGAAATAGGAAGAGACATCTCCCAATTCCTCCATTACTGCCAACTGTAATGCAACCGTTAGTTGTTGTGTATGGCGGCTGGGGGAGAAGAGCACCAGCCGAGTTTGTACACGTTAGCTGAATAGCCCGCCGGTTGGTTGGTTATCTTTGAGGCCTACACCGCTGTAGTGTTACTCACAGCTCTGCCAGCAGCGTAATTTCGTGGTAGGTCCTCTGGAGGAGAAATTCAATCAGCAGGCTCAGCCGGACCCCCTGTGTGGCCGGCGTCCCGGGCGGCGGCTGCGGACCCGAGACGACCGGACCCCCGAGCGGGACAAGCTGCCCGTCGGACCCAATCTGCACCGGAGCCATTTTACAATGACGGTACGGGCTAGTTAGCTACGGCAATCACCACCCAGCGCTACAACGGAGAAGGAAAAAAAAAAAAAAAAACTATAGGGAACTCCTCGTGAAAAGATTATTCTTCAGTCTCACAACATCTCTTTCACAAGACGGGTTTCTCGGCATGGACTCGGTTTCCTTAATCGGCAGAAAACTCAACAAATGTGCCAAATTTGGTAACTCATAACGGAGAAGGCTCAACGCCGCTCGGCCGCCATCTTTGCTGTCGGGAATGCCTGTCGTATGTCCGGTGAGGAGGAAAACCCGGAGCGGAGCGGAGCCTCGGAGGAGCGAGAGTCGTGAACGTCTCCTCATAATTGTGTTTGACACCTGGTTCCCAGACTGGATTAACTGGGACCAAACAAGGTGGTACATGTCGGGCTCTCAGTGTTCACACGGATTTAGTTTAACCTTTGTTGTCTTTGATGTCTTTTTTATATTTGTCTTGTTTATTGTGTATGTAGAGCTACGTGAAACCGGAGTCAATTTCCATGTATGTGTAAACACACATGGCCAATAAAGTTGATTCTGATGGCTTCTATGTATGTCTTTATTGTATTTTTTAATTAATGCATTATCTAATCTGTGGCCCTGATAATCTGTATATGGTATTACAGAAGAGTAAATAAACATAATGCGTGGCAATGGTAGTTGTAATTACTTTTTATAATGCTGTGTCGCTTAATCTGTGATGACATATCTTTACATTTCATACATGGTTATATTTTGTATTAGTAATCTGATTAGAGGTATGAAGTAACATAAAATGGAATTACTCAAATGGGCTAAGCAAGTACCTCAAATGTGTACTTCAATATAGGCTACTTGAGTAAATGTATACCTTTCAGTACTACTCACTTTCCACTGTTGATGACAGAGAAGGTTAACGAATAAACAAAATGACAAAAAAGTCAAGAACATAATGAATCATGAAATGCTATAAAAACAAACCACTCAAGATGATACCCATTAAAACTCGTAAGATCTGATGTGTTTGACAGAGATACCTCAGGCATCCGTTAAACAACTCTCTGCCTTATCCAGTCTTAAATACTTGATATTCTTGTGTTCATGTGCATTACCTTTTTTTATAACACAGATGTGATTATAATTCTATTAAATCCTGCCATCTTTAATGGTACGTTATCTTGAACAAGTCTACCTTGAAAAGCATTCTAAGAGATGGTTTAAAGAAGGTCTGAATATATGAATACATTTCGTTTCTGCAGTGGTTTTATTAGAGGTCACAGTTTATCTGTATTTCGATTTACTGCTACATGTCCACTATAAAGCCAGCCAAAGGCTTCTCAGTAGGACCCCTTTGTGAAACAGGGGTTATTACAGTAATAGAAGAATCGGATTGGAACGGTACTAATCGGCTGATAACCCCAAATATCAGGTATTGGGACTGGAAAAGTTGTATTGGTGCATCCTTAAAACACGCGTCCATCCTCACACTGCAATGGGTCATACCATGATTTCTTCTATGTTTTCTAATATAATATAGTAATGGCATTTACTGATAGCACTTTGTGGTTGAACTTTATTGAAGAAATTGTACTTTCTTGATTCTTGTTGTTCTGAGTTTGTACTCATGGTTGAATTGCACGTATTGTAAGTCACTTTGGATAAAAGCGTCAGCTAAATGAAATACAATGTAATGTAATGTAATATCTCATTTACTAAATTTCATTGCCTTGTTTTGTAAATATGATGCTATCCCAGTGGTGTATTTGGTCAAGATTATTATGTATATGAAGTCATTAATGTTGCAGGTTCATGTCTGAAAGAGACTCATATTGTTTGGCACCCAGAACCTTATTGCCTTCCAAGGGTGGAGGAGTAGTATTTGTGGACACTGGTGCATAAAACACATTGGGAATAGCAGAAAAGATTGACAGGCGATATACAGCATATTAAACTGACTCCAAGAGGCACATTTTGAAATGTAATATTAGTAATATGAAAAGATTGGTTATCATCCCTCAATGCTGCCAGTGAACTAGTCATAAATTAAATGTTCCCCTTCAAACCCTAATACCTGTCAGCTGCGAGTAACAGAGTAAAAGGTTAACCACTATTCATTGTAATATAATCAGTATAGGCCCACCACCTTAGTGAACGTGTTGACTCTTCACTCATTATGATTTTGATGTCTTGTTTCAACGTTCATATCGGCACATGTCTACAGACAGACAGGAACAAGTGTGACCATATCCTTTAATCTGGCCAACAAAAAGTGAAAGTGATCCTAGTTTATTTGCCATGTACTCTTGCATGACTTTTATAGTGCTTGCCATGAGCTTCTATTAAATTAGTCCCCTATGCGTTTCCTCCTAACCACACCTTCTCTAATAAAATACATAATTTAATGTCAGTTTGTGTGTTTCGCTTGAGAAGCACGATAACATGGCCCGCTCATGTGTGACCACCCCGCGCGATAGGAGGCGATATAGTCAAGTGCGCCCGGCTGCTCCGTTTCTTTCGCCTGGTTTTTACCAAACAACGGGCCAGGTACTCCCGCTGGAGCCGGAGTCACTTCATCAGAATTGAGAGGGGTTTTATGCCCTTTCCATTCAGTGGGTGTTGTGTTTGCGGCGCTGCTCTCCGTTGTGTGGTGCAAACTGGCTCACAGACAACGCCGACCGCTGGAGTTCACACAGTCGTCTGGCCCGTTTCACTGAGCGGCGTTTGTGTCCGACTGCGCTTCCGCCATGTTGAACTGATTCAAGTTGTGAGTGACTGCTGGGACCGAAGTGACAAGCCCCAGAAATCGGACTAGATAGAGTTAGGGGGCTGTTACCGCGCCGGTGACGCAGGAAAAACACCCAGAAGCAGAGGAGAAAAACGTCGGAATTAGATCTTTCTAGTAACAGGTTTTGGGTCCTACAAAAACTGTCGCTGGTATAGGCCGCGTTTATGTAATATACGACGATACCATCGTTCAAGGCTGGACGTAGCCCGTGAATAGAGGGGGAAGTCATATCAAATTCCTGGTGAGTTGTTAGCTAACTAGCTCTGTACGCTGGCTGCTGATTGTTAGCTGGCTACTGCTAGTCCTAGCGTCAGCTGGTGGCGGATGCAAGGTAACGTTACTGCATTTGGGTTACTTGTGATGTTCAGTCGATGGCGGTTTTAGCTTTGCTAGCTGCTGCTTGTTGAAAATGTAACAGTGTCAACGCGATTAAACTGCAATTCATGGTTTTAACGGTACGTGCAGTCAGATTAGATGAATGTTACCCCGCTGGAGCCACTGAAGGCAAGCTAGCTTGAGCTAACGTTACCCGAAAACGGTTCTCGACACAGTCTACCGACTGAGAATGGACGGTTTCTTTTAATGGCTCCTGTTTACAAGTTACTCATATTTGATTGTCCTCCGCACACTATTTTTATATTTCCTTAATGGTCGATTGGCCAAATCACATTGCCGTTAACATTTAGTTTCACTTTGGCTTCCAATATCCCTTTATTAGTTTGTTTTAGCCAACATTAAGTTGTAACTTGACGTTAGACGATACAGGTCAGAACGCTCTACATTTCAGGAAATAGACGACTCCCCTGTCACTAACATATTTTACGTTATCTAAAGCAACCAGCCAGGTTAATTTATTTTAAACGCTGAAATTGCTTCAAAGTGATGCTAAGCTTAAACGCTGGGTGTTTATTGTATAGATGGGGAAACTACTTTGCTAGTTGTCGAGTCATACCAGCGAGCCGCTTGTCAAAATAGGAACGTTAACGTTAGCTCGATGCACCTTCGGGTATTTACTCGCTCGGAAGCTAGCTGCTAGCTAACGTTAACTGTGTATCTAGATTGCCGCTCGTTAGCATACTAGCACAACCCAAGCTCATCGTAAACGGCGTTACATGGACATTGTTGGTCAACAATTAACGCGGGGAAAGTGATGTTAGCTGATGATTTCGGTTATTAACCAAACTATATGTGCTTAAGGTCACCCGTTCTGTAGCAACGGTTTGCTGGGCAAGTCTTAACGCCAGGCCCGGTCGAGTACTGAGGCCTGTGTGTCTCAGCGCAAAGGGCTTCGGATGACAAGGCCGTCCCCGCTCCGCCGTCTGGGCGGATCGCCTCGCAGGCTAACCGAACGTTAGTTGCCGCAGCTAGCTAGCTAGCTAGCAGCAGGCGTTAACTAACTAAACCATCAGCTGTTAACGGCTGTTGACGGTGCTTTGTGTGTATTGATAGTTACGTAACGTCACCGTGTACTTTATATGCACCTGAGCTGTTTCATTTTGACAATATTACAAAGGTAACACACATAATGTAATATGACCGATTTCTCGGACCATTAAATATGTATTTCCTCTTCTAAATGACGCCAACGTATAGGTCTCGTAGCCGGTTCGATCCTAAAGGCCGCAGTTATATGTTACATAGCTTAGCGCTTGTTTTAATGGTGGCTGCTGTTTGATCTCTCTGTGCGTGTGTGTGTGTTGTTTTTTTTGACACTGTTGATAAAACATAATGGTTTTTTTTGTGCGTCATGAAAGTAACCTACCCTATCCCACCCCCATTAGTAGATAGTTGGCTACTAAGTGGTTTCACTGATTGTGGCATTCGATACATGAGATGGCATTTCGTTGTCTGCAAGCCAAACACACTCTCCAGATCTTTTGCCTATTATAACGAAATGTACGGTCTGTAATGACAGCTGCAACCGAAATTGCTGATGCTGAAGCAGATGTCACTGGCCACCTGTAAAATAGGAAATAATCTAGTTTCACTACCCTTACACCAGGGAAAACACTGACACCAGATAAACCAAACGAACGTGCTAACAATTGGTTTCAACCCAATCCTATCTGAGAAAAAAATAGCATGGCTGCTCACAAATGGATTTGAGGTAAACACAATTCAAATCAGCCACTTGAGTATGCCCATGTTAACATGTGAGGCCCATGTTTGCCCCCCTCCCAGAGGGTTATGGTTCTTAATGGTGTTCATGTTCTCTGGTTTTGGGTTGACTTGTTTGTATCTGAAAACTTTGTATTATGTGCATCATTCCAATTATTTCCAGTCATTTGTTGATCTGGTAAACTATTGATGTTTCTGGGCAGAAGATTCAGGAAACATTGGGCTTTTATAGAAAGTAATTGAAGTTGATATCATAATGGCTCAAGGACTCCTATCTTTTGGAGCTTACAAAGGGTCTGACTAAGACATAGTGCGATTGACAATTTCACTCAAGCTCTCAGCTGTTTAAACGGCATAGGGGAAAATTTTCCATTTTGTCTAAAAAAAAAAAACCCCACCAAGTCACGTTCCCTTTATTTTATGATGCCCCTGCACCGTATTGATTTTGATCACAGGAATTGCAGTGGAAAAACCTGATATAGCCCCCTTTCACCTTCAGTTGCAAAAATGCATTGAAAACAGTATTGGCTCTGAACTAGCATATATCCAGAGTGTTAATGTTTATGACTTAAAGACAAAGGTGTGGTGTTGCATTTGCCTTATTTGTGTCTTCTAGCTATCTACTTTATCTTTAACAATTGCGGTTTGATTTGTTGTCCAATGGCCAGTCTTGAACATTGTAAGAAACAGGAACTAATTGGTTTATATAAAGACAATATATAGTATTAGACTTCAGCATTTTGGCTGCTGATTTAAAGGCATGTGTGCTAATGTATAGGTCCCAAATGGCATGACAGTTCATTCATAGTTCCATCATTGCACAGTTATCCGACCCAAAATATCTCTTTATACAAGTGGCTGCCACTCTTTTCAAAGAGAATGGATGCTAAAAAAAGAAGAAAGCGTATTGTATTTGAAAAGTTATCTGTAATGAAAGCTGAAGCTTGTAACTTTTCATTTGATATGCTTTTGGAAGCTACCCTTTTTAAGAAGGACATTTGTCGTCAGGATTTGTTGTTGATCAGACAGTAAAGTGCCATTGCCAAGTGCTAATTTGGCAGTCTGAATCATGTTGTGCTGATTGTCGTGCTGACATTTAAAGGGGGGGATTTCCTGTGTCATACAAGCTGGGTCTTCTCTTCCTTGTTTTGTCCATCGTTCCTATTTCTAATAATGAATTGCTTGAGTCTGGGAATGCCGAGCCCTCTGAAGAAGAAGTCAGACGGGGCAAGGTATGACATGCCATGAATGTCCTCTGGCTGGAATCAAACCGGGGTTGTTGTCGTTATGTGGAATGTTCCTTAGCTATTTGGCACACGGGGCGTCGTGATTACGCAGGTTTTAAAGAATAGAAAGCAAACGATATTGCCAAAACATTCCGCGGTAAATATCTTTCACAGTTTACGGACCAACTTCCTGGTTTACCTCCCAGTTGGGAAATCTTATCTCCACAGTTTACCTCCAAATGAAGTGGGTTAGATAATCTGGCCGAACTGGCCGGTTGTTGGAAGCGATCTGACAGCGTGACTGCTCAGGGTTCTCGCCCTATTGGTCTGTAGCGTGGACAATGTCACCTTGTTCCCGTATCTCGGTAATTCACTTTGTGAGCTCAATTTTATTGTAGTTAATAATAATAAAAAAAAGCCAAAATAACACCCAGTTTGCAATAAAACAGACAAAACGCTGCACTCACTGAACAATTCATCATTGTTGCCCCAATGCCACGATGCACACCTGAGGCTGTGTGTTCACGTCGCCCTTGTACACATTTCAGATGATGCTGTCGACTTCAGATGGATTCAGGCAGACCGTATCCTCTGGCTACCTATTCATAGCAAGTGTTGAGCGCCCTGTGTTAGCAAGGGGCAACATCATTTAGTTAAAATGAAACTAGGCATTTGTAGGATTATTTTTGAGGTGTGTTTGATATAATTCATTATCCGGTTCATCATTTTATATTATTATTGTTAAAGGGCTAGATGAGCTAGTAGCGAGTCCCAACACCAGTCACTGCAGCGTTGCTTTGTGGTTGGCAAATTTACTCTGTGTCTGAAAGAGATGTTAAAACTGTCTGTTAGCGATTGACCATCTGCAACTGTAAATGTAAGATGATGCGCTTTCTGAATTTGGTAAGGCGTAATTAAGATATATTGAATCGGGAACAAATCAGCAATGATTGATGCGGTATATTCTAAGTCTAATTCAAATCAGTGATCTGTCTCGGCCCGCCAAAGCTTGTCTGGAGCATCCAAATTCATTACACATCTAATTGACCACTCAACACCGAACTTTTGTGAAGTTGCTTGCGGAGAAAGTGGTTAACTACCAGGCACGGCCCGGTTCAGAACAAGTTGTTATAGATGGTTGATTATAACCACCTTGTGTATTTCACCTGTGCATTACAACTCAACCAACCTGCTGATTGTTCTGACCTTTACCCCTCTTCCCTCGTTCCAGGTTATGCAATGGTCTCAGCGGCACGTCCAGATCTCCAGGTGCTTGTGTCCCTCTCTCGTGCGTTCGGGCTCTCTTCCCTCTGCTCTACAGCTGAGGTGGCTGTGATTTCCCTCCTGGCCAACGCTCCCTAAGAGGCCAAGATTGCCAAGATCTGCCCGGTGGCGAGCATGACGGCCACCACGCGTGGCTCTCCGGTGGGGGGCAACGACAGTCAGGGCCAGGGCCAGGCACCTGACGCTCAAAGCCAACCCCCACTGGCACAGAACCAGGTCAGCATCCTCTTTTCAGCCAAAGCAAACTTCACACTTTTCCTCATTGTCTTTCACTATATTTTGTCCAATGTGTTGCATATTTCTGTTCTCCCCCTTCATTGGGTTGCCTACTGCTTTCATCCAATCCCATCATCTCGTCTTTGTTTGACATGATTACTGCACTACACTTCCTTTTCTGACGGAAGAGGCATGTATTTAGATTAATATGTGAAAGGAGACGGGACATGGTGTGTTTTGATATATTTTTCTTTTCTTTTTGTTAGTCCAGACACTGCAGCACAGTGTTTTTTATTTATTTATTTATTTTTAACAGATATTGCTCCTACCTAAACCACACACAGATGCTCAAGGGGACAAAAATAGGGAGGGGAGGAGGGAGCGGAAAAGAGGGAGAAAGAGTGGAGGCGAGGCATCAATGAACAGAGCCTCCTGAGTGATGGATAAAGGATGTGTGTGTGTGTGCGTGTGCATGTGCAGGCCTGTGTTGGTTAGAGATGAGCCGTGGTGAGACGTGAGAGGCAAGCTGCCTATGTAGGTCAGCCAAGCAGAAGGAGCCTTCACCACACACCCCCACATTTCATATTTCTCAGTTATGTTTCTCCCTCCACTATATGTGTCCCTCTTTTACTCCGTCACACACAGCTGCTCGCGCCGCCGCTGATGTTCGTACACACTCGTTGGAATTAGGAAAGCGATAAAGACGGGAACGGTCACGCTGATGCTGAAATGCACATTCGTGGATGCACATTGCTGCCTTTTTCTTTTCTCAAACATTCTTTCCTTACAAAAAATGACAACACCGATACACCCACATACTAACACATTTATACCTTTAACACATCCATGTTGGCCTACAGGTTTTTGTTGTTTCTTCTGGGTTAGATCAGGATGAAAAGAGCATTGCTCCGTGTGCCAAATACTACTAGTATAATGACTTGAATGGCTTTGTTTAAAGGCCTTTCAGGAGAAACACCTGCTTCTTTATGCCCACATGCATGTACACTTAGAGGCCCGTGACAATAGAAACCCTATCCCATGCCAGAAGTGGGCCTTGCCTCTCCATTGGTTTACGGCCCTATAGAAACCGGTGTGGGTGGGTAACAGCAATTTAAGTTCCACTCTGGCTTTGAGGATCTTTCAACCAAAAATGACAGAATTAGCAGCAGCTTCACTGACATTTTAAATGAGTTTTGCGGTTGTTGTCCTGTTTCGCCGCAGATTTGGATTAATTTATGGGAAAACGCGGTATTTATAGTAAAAGCCCAATAATTCTTCAAGGGCTGTGGTGAGGCGGACAGGTGCATTGTGTGTTGGGCCCATTTCTTTTTTTCTTGATGGATGGATTGATATCAGCTACATAGAGCCGGGTCCATTTCTGATCCTTTGTTACCAGTGATAAAAAATGTCCCATTGTTCCCCCATTAAAACATTACAAATTGCACAGCCTTGTTAGCGAGTGGCCAGACGAGCGCACAAATGAGATAAACGGCAGCCTGCTGTTTCAGTTAATGACACAACCGCGAGTGTCGTTGAGCTCACGGGCAAGGGATATTTAAATACACCTTTAAAAAGCGATGGGGCTATTTCAGTGTTTCTTCTCGCCCTAAATGATGCTGGGCTGTTCGTATTGATTTGTGGCATAACATGTATATGTTAACAGACAAAAAATCAAAACAGATTGCCAGGAGGCATCCTGCTGGTTGAATACACATACCCTGTTCCCATGACATCCGCAACCTGTCATCACCTCTCCCTGTGTTTCCTTTCGCCGTCATACTATCACAATAAATACAACTAAATGTCAACAAGATATATTGAATAAATATATTATCAGCCAATAATTTGGCTGTTACTTATCGCCATACTTAAGACAAACTTGAAATGATTCACCCCACAAGTGGAAAGAAACAAACGGTAACAAAGTTGTTTCAGTTTCTTAGTATTTGGTGTGTAATGGACATAACAGCTGATTGGGCCTCCTCTCCCTCCGCCATAGACTTCTATTCATGTACTAAACAAGGCAGTTGGGAATGTATTACTGTTCTTGAATTACATTGTACACTTGTTTCAGCTAGATTACGTTTCCAGATGTTTAATATTTTTCCGACAATGTTGCAAAGAGGCACAGCAGCTTCATATCTGTGGAAGAGCTCTGAAGGATTTAATCTCCTTAACCGTGTGACTAATTCTTGGAATTTGTTTTTGATACCTAATGTGATTGACCAATTTTGATTATGCAATAACATCTACAGAGATCAACAGGCATTGCTTGATTGTGATTGTGTGATTAATAATTTTTTGTTTCTAGACATCATCTCCAAACTCATCTAATGAGAACTCTCCAGTGAGCCCACCGGATGAGCAGGGCCAGGGCGATGGGCCCCCTCAGATGGAGGAGGAGGAGCCCGCTTTCCCTCACACTGACCTAGCCAAGCTGGATGATATGATCAACAGGTACTCCCTCACATGTGACACACACAGAGGCCGCTTCCTCAAAGTTTGTGACCAACGCAAATTTGATTCAAGTTCAAATATTTTTTTTAATGCAGCTCAATTCGGTGCGCCATGCCTCTACTCGTGTCTTCCCATGGACTTAGTATGCCTTTGTTGATTCATGTTTCCTTTAACCTCCCAGGCCTCGTTGGGTCGTTCCAGTTTTGCCAAAAGGAGAGTTAGAAGTCCTCTTGGAAGCTGCTATTGACCTGAGTAAAAAAGGTAGGAATATACACCGTGTTCTTTTGTTTATAGAGACGCTTTGTCGCATTTGCATCCCAGTCATTGCTTTTCAAGGCTAATCATGCAGTACAAATTATTAATCATCTCAAAGTCAATTTAATTGTAGAGAATGGGGCCACTACTCTGATTACTTTCATTTTCAATGAATCTGTTGAATACGTTTTCAGTCTTCAACTAGTAAGAGTAACACATCAGACACAGATATGTAATGTACAATTATATCAAACTAATGTTTTACCCCTTGTGCTTGATAAATCCCTTGGGAAACGATTGGTAGATCATAAATATGGTTGATGATTCATTGTCTGTCATTTTTCATCTCTCGTTTTCTTTACGTATTAATCTGTTCGAAACCCAAAGAGTTCAGTTAAAATGAAACGAGAAAGCAGCAAGTGTTCACATTTGAATGCGGGCCTACGTTTTGTCAACTAGGAGTCGGCGTATTCAAATACTTTCAGATACTTCCTCTGCGCTGAACCAAATATGAATGACCTAATACATTTTCCTCTATCTGCACTCATTATGTTATGAGAATAAATATATTTGTCAACAAATTGCCTTCTTCAGGTCAGCGTCCAAATCGAACCCTGCCTATAACATTCAGGCTGTTGAAAATATTAAATGCACTCTGAATCAACTCAATTATCAAAAATGTCTTTTCAATATATGTGGGACTGCAGCTGACGATCATTGGTATTTCCCATTTGTCTGTTGATTGTTTTTTTAAATTCATCAATTTGTTGTTCGGGTCTATAAAATGTCAGGAAATGGTGAAACATGTTGACCAGTGTTTCCCAAAGGTCAAGATGATGTCCTTACATTTCTTCTCTTTTTTTTTTTTTCACAATTTAAAGAAACTCAGTTTACTCAAACTAGAAAATAATCACGATTTAATGGAGCTCTATTTAACATTCTGAACATTAATATAGCAGCAAACATCTAGTAACAATATAAAAATACCTGAGTATCTTGAGTCTACCGGCAAAATAATACTCAAAATTGTTGCCGAATAATTGATAACTAATTGATTAATCGTTGTCGTTCTGTCTGGACGGGGCTCAAAAAGCTGCCCCGGTTTTTACACCACAACAGAATCGCCTCTTGCTAACTGAAGCTTTTCCCAACGGAGCCGTGCACCTCCATCATGCTCGTCATGTTCATTAGTGCCTTTCATTTCACTTTGCAGCACATTTGATATGAACGGTACGGTGTTTTATGAGAGATGTCTTTCCCGTTGCAGGACTGGATGTGAAGTGTGAAGCTTGTCAGAGATTTTTCCGAGATGGTCTGACCATCTCCTTCACAAAGATCCTGACGGACGAGGCAGTCAGTGGCTGGAAGTTTGAGATTCATGTGAGTTTTCGCTGTTGCTTTATATTTTGATTAAAAAATAAATATATATATATATATACTGTTTTAAAATAAAATAAGCAATTCTTCAGTTTTTAATGAAAGAAAATATGGCTGCTTGTTTATAACGCATGTAAAAGCTGAATTTAAGTGGTAAAGGATAACCATCTATGCAATTTGACCCCACTTTCAGTTCCCACAGCGCACGACAACTACTTTGTACTGGTTGATTATGGGAGGGATCGAGGGTGTTGGGTTGACAAAAGTCAGTGTTATTGTCAGCTTAGCTTTTAGTGATTCTTTGCCATCTTTGTCCTCATGCCATTGGATGCATGCAATGCTCAGACCTGGTGCTTGCCTGCAAATTGAGTCATCCGTTTGGTTTTCTTAGAGCTGAGAGAAAGAGGCAACGCCAGCAGCGATCAGTCAATGAACTGTTTGTGAGAAAATAGCCCAGGCTTGCTGTTGTGTTGTATGAAGGAGATTGATCTCTGGATACCTTTTCATGATAAACCAGTGAAACTGACAGTTTTTCTACCGTCACCCTTTGAGTTAAATTGTGCGTACATTACACAAGAAACTTATTTTTTTATGATCCACAGCAATTGTTAAAGATGCAACCAGATGCTTGTAAACTACACTACTTTACTGATGTCTGAAAGCTTCTCTGGAATGCTTTGATGAGCCAGTCCCATATTGATTACTGGTATCTGGCTCCTTCAGATCTGTGAATCTTACGGACACTTTTTATGTGTAAATCTGAAGTTTCAAACATCAAGCCAGTAATTGCACCAAAGTCTGTGTAAAACATCCGACTTGACAGGTAGTCTATTTTAGGAGTTAAGTCTGTGGCAGCTGCTCTATCAAGGCTCGCCTGACTGCAGGGTAACCGGTCAGAAGCCATGAATAATATAGGGTTTCTCATATTTCCAAGTAAAGTGTATTAATGTTAAGGTATCTGTGAAAACGTTCCGTTTTTATAAACTAAAACACAAAGTAGAAGCACATTCATTTGAAGTGACCCACATTGTTGAATTAGATTCACCTTGTAAATTAAAATATATTCTTATTTGGCTCTTATGTAATTGTATGTTTTAGGCCATGGCATATGACTGACCTCTTTACTTTTAATTTGTGCGAAAAACATTCATTATAAATTATATAAACTGACAAATAAATAGCTTTTGTTCAAATCTTAAAAATGCATTATACATCCTTTCCTCCTCTGTTTTCAACATACTGGGCCTCTGATTTAAACTTGAGAGGCTGCAAAAGAGCAGATCCCGGAGATGAAAGACTGCTAGAGGGTGCATCATTTTGGAAATAGTGCAGCCGTTGAGGTTGAAATTAATGTAGTTCATTCATTGGAGTCGTGTCAAGAAAGTGTGGTTCTGCAATTCTGTTAAATTGACACGGTGAGCAGGTGAACTTTTGTGTAGTAATGAGTCAGAATATACTTGGGACGACCCAAGCAATGTGTGGGAAACGCTGGATTTTAAGGTCAGAATGCAAGGTTGTTGTTCCGAAACCAGACGCGGATCACAGCATTTCCGAGAAAGGACTTTTCCCCCAGTTGGTTTTGAAATTCTCTTCCTCGCCCACTCATGCTTTTGTTCTATCTCTCATAGTCTGGTTGTTAAAGTCACCATTTTATTTTGTATCTACCCTACAACCCATGTCTCACAGAGGTGTATCATTAATAACACGCACCGGTTGGTGGAGCTGTGTGTGGCCAAGCTCTCTCAGGACTGGTTCCCTCTACTGGAGCTACTGGCCATGGCCACCAACCCTCACTGCAAGTTCCACATCTACAACGGCACACGGCCCTCTGAGACCGTCCCCGCTGGAGCACAGCTGGCCGATGACGAGCTCTTTGCCCGACCACCGGACCCGCGCTCTCCTAAGGTGAATCTCAAACCAAACGTGAAAATTGTGCTCCTTTTTTTAATATATGTCTGACCAGTTTAATGAGGCTCATCGTAGACTCTTTCATCCTTATTATTAAAACCGATCTTTGTGCCCTGCATTGTGTGATCAGGTGATCGTTTACAACAAACCTTTTTTAACAGCGTAGATTGTGCATGTTACTTCACACATTTCTATCTGTCATGTAATACATGTTTGGGCTCGTATAGAATGAAACCAGAAACGGCCCGTGTTCTTCCTCCAGTCCATATCCATAGAGGCGCATTTTAGTCTCACCCTCGGGGTCCTCATGGAGTGGAGTGACGGAGAAAGATATGTAACTCGCAGTCCATCGGACACTTGTGTGCTTTGTGTCAGAAAGCAGATTGCATTAAAGAAAAAGAGATACACCGGAGAATAGGATTTTGTAGTAAAAAGTGATGAATGCAGCGTGGGCACAGGGTCAGTATGAACAGCACTGCAGCCCTGCCTGCCTGTCTGCCTGTGTTGGCAGGCGGCCCAGGGCTACTTAGGGTACCGCTGGGACGATTAAGTCACTTTTCTTTTTTAGCTCAAAAGTATTTATTGGCTACAAAGCAAACATCGGTTACATTTCTTGTCAGGTGAAGCTGTTTGTGGTTCCCCCTAGTTTATTTCTCAAATGAAAAAATAATGCACGAAAATAATGTTTCGCAAGCTTGGAATTATTTGGTCGTAAGAAGAAGAAATGTGTTAATTTTGTTGAGGAAGTTAAAGCTGGGGCAGGCAGTTTTTTTTTTTTTTTTTTTTTGCATCATTGGGTGAAAATGACATGATACCCTGTCAGCATATTGTAAGTAGAGTGGTCTTAGAGAAAACTTCTTTAGAGAAGACTTCTGCACCGCCTCCTGGCTTTAGTCTTTAGAATGGCGAGCCTGTGACAGTTGACTTTGGCCAATCACAGATCCTTTCAGAGTTAGGTGCGTTCCTATTGGCTGTTCTACAAGAAACGTATGCGTATGCACGTCTTTAGGTGGTGAATGCCTGATTGATTCCAAGGGGGAATATCCTGCACGAAAAATAAAAAGTCTGGGGAAGTGTTTCATAAAAATGTCTCAATGTGTCGTTTGTTTTTTTGTTTGTTTTCACAGGGCTGGTTGGTGGACTTAATAAACAAATTTGGCACGTTAAACGGGTTTCAAATGTTGCACGATCGCTTCATGAGCGGCCAAGCACTGAACGTCCAGATCATCGCTGCACTTATCAAGTGAGGCCGCTGTTCCCCGAGAGCAATATTCTGCAACAGCGTTCTGTCGTCCGTACAATGCTGATCCTGGTTTTGTTTCCCCCTATGTTTACAGGCCTTTTGGCCAGTGTTACGAGTTCCTCACATTGCACACGGTAAAGAAGTACTTCCTTCCAGTCATCGAGATGGTTCCCCAGTTTCTAGAGAACCTCACCGACGAGGAGCTGAAGAAAGAGGCCAAGAATGAAGCCAAAAACGACGCACTGTCCATGATAATCAAGTCTCTGAAGAATCTGGCTTCTCGTGTACCGGGGCAGGAGGAGACCGTGAAGAATTTAGAGATTTTTAGATTAAAAATGATTCTTAGGTGAGTACTGAAAGATCATGCCTTTTTAAGGATTGATTGATTTTTAGTTATCAGAGTTATCAGACCAAGAAACCCAAATACCCATAACACATAACATTTCATGTTGGTTCTTATTATTAGAGTCAGTGTTTTGTTAACATTCTAGTGCAGTCATCATTAAACACCTTTATTATGATTTGATGTTTAATTAAATTAACTTTCCATTTTCATCTCCAGGTTATTGCAAATTTCTTCTTTTAACGGCAAAATGAATGCACTAAATGAAGTCAACAAGGTGATCTCCAGTGTGTCCTACTACACTCATCGGCATAACCCTGAAGAGGAGGAGTGGCTGACTGCGGAGCGCATGGCGGTATGCTCAGCTCTCGACTTTTGTGCTGTGCCTTTTAAAAGAAATAAAGTATTTCTCCCTCTAAAATGCACCTCTCTTGTCCTGCGTCAGGAGTGGATCCAGCAGAACCACATCCTGTCCATTGTGCTGAGGGACAGTTTGCACCAGCCGCAGTACGTAGAGAAACTGGAAAAGATCCTCCGCTTCGTTATCAAAGAAAAAGCTCTTACAATGCAGGATCTGGACAACATCTGGGCTGCACAGGTACACTGCAACAAACCTTTTATTAAAAATAAAAAGTATTAATCTTATAATTAATTGATTAGTCTATAATGGGACGGAACCAAAAGATTCAGTAACTATTAAGATGCACTCAGTCGAGTGCAGATCTCCGCCAGGTGGGGCGGCAACGACCACCGCTGTAATGTAGGTTGTATTTATTAAATCAAACACGCGTGTAAACGTGATGTTGATGCTCATTTAAAAAGGTACACAATATCCGAGCTAAATGAAAAGAGCTTGGAGCTATTTAGTTAGTTCATATTGTATGTTTTGGGATTTCCACGCGAGCACCTGTTGGAAGATCCAGGTGGGTTGTCTGGTCACGTTCCCTTCAGTCACGTTTTTCTTCCCCAGCTATGTTTTGAGACTGGAAATGGTCCTCGACGCCCACTTTAAAACACACGCACACACACACACACACACACACCCACACACACACACACACACACACACACACACACACACACACACACACACACACACACACACACACACACACACAGAGCGCAGTAGACTTGGCTCTGGTCGCACCTGTAGTGAAAGCAGAGGAAGGATTTGTGCTCAGAGGAAATCGTCTGAAGAGATGAATTCCACTTTGGTATGGAAGCATCTCACAGTAAAGTTGTCTCTATTAAAAGTCGCTGGGATTTGAGTAAAAAAAAAAGAGAAAGAAACTGCTACGAATCACGGCTCACTCTCACAACACAAACATTGTCAAATTGACATTTGTTGACATGGCAACTAAGCGTATCCCTGACGCTGCTGAGACGTCTGTGGAATGTTGGAAGTGTTTTTGTGAAGCCAACAGTCGCGTTGTTGTATCCGCAGGCTGGTAAGCACGAGGCCATCGTGAAGAACGTCCACGACCTCCTGGCCAAGCTGGCGTGGGACTTCTCGCCTGAGCAGCTGGATCACCTTTTTGACTGTTTCAAGGTGAGTAAAGCGTCAGATAAATAACTTGATCACAAAAGGGTTTTGTTTCACAATATCGCAGTAACGTAGCGGTGCACGTGCCACCTTAACCCCTGGACTTGGTGGTTCCTCTTGTGCAGGCAAGCTGGACCAATGCCAGCAAGAAGCAGCGGGAAAAACTGCTGGAGCTCATCCGGCGCTTGGCTGAAGACGACAAGGACGGGGTGATGGCCCACAAGGTCCTCAACCTGCTGTGGAACCTGGCGCACAGCGACGACGTGCCTGTAGACATCATGGACCAGGCGCTTAGTGCTCACATCAAAATATTAGATTACAGTTGCTCACAGGTGCATGTTGGTGAATTTGTTCAAAGTTAAATGGCATGGAAAAAATACCAGATAAAGGACTTGCTTGAGGCAAAAAAACTGACCATGTTTTAACTTTCGCCCACAGGACAGAGACACACAGAAGGTTCAGTGGATAGATCGCTTCATCGAGGAGCTACGAACCAATGACAAATGGGTGATCCCTGCCCTGAAGCAAATCAGAGAAATCTGTAGCCTCTTTGGAGAAGCCCCTCAAAACCTTAGGTAAGTGATCTTTACACTACAGGAACGTGTACAGGACGATTCTGATGTCGGCAGGTTTGAAGTGTTTATCTAACGTAGTCTTAGAGTGCTTTATTCTGAATTATTAATCTGTATTTTGCACATAATGCATGACCACCCACTAGGAAAGCGACAAGACCGTGACCTTCACATTCACTTAATTTTGGCCAGCTGGCATTTTAATTACATTTGCACAAGACCCGAGGCATGTCGAACTCTTTCGCTTGGCGCCCAAGAGAGTAAGTGGACCTGCAGTTTAGTGTCACATCATTGCACGATAACATCACGATTGTCCTCTGCAACTCATCACAGTGCACGAATTAACCATCAGTGCTAACCAGTGGCTGGGCGACGCACACACAATTTATGACTTTTTTTCTTCTCTTCTATTGAATATCTCTTCCCCAGCCAAATGTAGCTCTCAACGTCACATTTTTACTGTTTAGTATGTTCTTAAAACATCCTACGTCCTACTGTGTGTGGCGCTTTAAATCAAGCATTACAGATATTTGGCAACTTTTTTGTTGTTGTTAGGAATAGGGGACAAAGGGATGCACACTTTTCTATTCAGTACACTGAAAGGAATTTGCTTTGTTATACTGCAACAAAGTTAACTCAGCAACTGCAGCTAAACAGAGACTGTCTATAGACTCAGGTCCAACTTAAACTCCTCCAAGCCTGTGCCGAATCACACATCCATCCAGTCAAAATGCCATTTCTGTCTCTAGCCGACAAGCTAGTTATCCGTCTAGTCTCGTAGCTAGCTTGTAGATATTAAAAGATGGTTTGTGTTGACATGTTTTTAATTTTTTTCTAAATCATAGGCCTTGTTTTTCACTGCGGACATTTTGACTCGTAGTACTAGGGAAAACCCAGTTTTTTTTCTTTTTTAAACGAATGACATTAACAGTGCTACCAGGACCCCAAAAATAGATGCACCTGTGCTCTTCTCCTTCGGTGACATGTCAAAATGTGTCCAATGAAAAAGGGCCTATTTGTTATACCTGCTGAAGAGGAGCTTAGGTTTAGCTTCATTCCAAATTTGTTCTGTCAGTCAATCGTGTTGCCAGGGAGCTGTAGAGAGATTTATACAAACATAACCATTACCTTAACATTAGCATGTGAAACATTTGTCAAAGAATTGTAAGAATGATATGAAGTCGTATTGTTTAGCATTAATCGCAAATTATTTTTGATTTTGAAGTAGTGCTTTTTTCTAGTCCATGTAGAAAACATGTAGTATACATGCCTGTTGTTTTTCAGAAAGAAAATGCCAATTAACATACAAACGAACTTAGTGGGGTAAGTTGAGTGCTAATTCCAGGGTTCTACCTATTTCTGTTTCACGTCAAGTCTGACTTTCTCTTTGAACATGTTTATGATATATTCACTATATAAAATGTAAATCTCTGACATGAATCCGCTTATGCAATTCTCTCTTGGGTTTCATCTCAAATGACTGACGCCTCATCTTATCTCCTGTTCAAAGTCCTGCACATGTGTAGTTCAGTCGAGCAACAGACAAGATGCTAGTATTCTGATCGCGAAGCCATAAGCTGTAGATCCTTTTTTTGGGATGGGGAAACCTTGGCAACCCAGACGCTCATCCATCACATTCTTTGTTGCACTTGACCTTTGAGACCAAAAGCTGTAGTCACAAGTTCACACCTGTTGAAAACTGAAACGGTAATGAAAGATGCCAGGCTCTACTTAAAAAAATGACAGTCAAATTAGAGTTGAGATACGTGTGTGTGTATGTATGTATGTATGTATGTATATATATATATATATATATATAGAGTAGGCATTATGGTAAGAGCACTGACAAAAAGTCAAAATAAAAGTGACCCACCGATAAAAGAAATAGGAAATTTCCCATTAATTCACTAGGCCAGTCAGTCGGAGTGTCATAATAATTAAATGAATATACACAAGTAATTAAAACAAATTATTTAATATTATATTTAAAATATTGCCTACAAACCTAAAGATAAGTTCAATTGTGTGAATAATTAGTCAAACTTGATAATAAAGAATCAATTTCCAACTTGCAAATTAGAGTACACCAACTTGCTGCCATTGAGTAACTTCCTGTTTCTGCTGGCCAATTTGACCTCAAAATAGTAGCAGACCTCCTCAGTGTCACTGAGACGATATCAGGATATTCTGAAGAGGAATTTCCAAAATGTAACTTCTGAAAAGTCATACAAGCTGCTCTCCCTCTAAATTCTAGAATGATCACACTGGTGTCATTAACAGGACAATAAGACTAAGAGATGTGGTCACAATCATATATTATAAAATACAATAGGCCCTTCCTAATATTGGATATTAATTAATAATAATCATAATGACAGTTATTACCATTTTAATGTTTATTCAATATAATAAATAAAAAAATAGCCTGAGACACTATGGTTTATTATATTGAATGCATCTTCAGGTCAGATCAAGTCACGGTGTGGTTTCTGAATGCGAGCCAAGTCCAAACATTAGTATGAGGCGGCGTTACCATAATTTCTGAAACAGCAGACACTTTTGGGATAAGTCTTATCTGATGTGCATAATTTCTCCAGAGGCACTTTGAGGGCGTTCCTGTGCAGTTTGTCAGTACTGAACACAAGCCATAGTGCATGCACAGAATAGTCATTTTAATCAAGACCGTTGCACCGCTAAATGAAAGGTCCTTTGAGATGGAGCCCCATTCTTCCTGATGCCAGCTCTTTTCAGCACAAATCACTCGAGGCAAAAGTATCAGGGGTATTTCATGCCTTGAACCCACTCAAACGTATAATAATAGTATGAGTTGAGAAACCACAATGTGTTTTTAAAAATCAGGTAGCACTATTCTGCATAATCCAGCTCCTGCTGAATCTGAATGTCACTCAAGAATTGTAATCAATCTTAGACAATTCTTTTAGTTTTTTTATTGTTTGGCATTGGTAATTCAAACGGATTTGAATGTGTAGCAGATTCCCATGTGGCTATCAAAACATCATCATATAGTTTAAACTCATCTGGTTTTTGAGTTTTGTTTTCAAGCCAAAAAAATATATTTTATGTGGAAATCAAGGCAGGAAATAGCCTTTTAATGATATCACTTCTTCTGCTGGTTATTCTTTGACACACACACACACACACACACACACACACACACACACACACACACACACACACACACGCACAAATACACCAAACGCTGCTTTCTTAATGTCCCTGATAAAAAAACAAATGAGAAACCAGTCATGTTATGTTTATTTATTATTATTTTGTTATTATTATTATTATCAGAAATTGTGTATGTCAGCTTCATTCTCACTTTGTTTTTTAGTCCTTCTTTGCTTCCTCAGCAAATTTCTGTTTTTTGTTTTTTTGTTCCCCCTGACAACCTCCCCCCCTCCTGCTGCTCTCTCCTTAGTCAAACTCAGAGAAGTCCTCATGCGTTTTACCGCCACGACCTGATCAACCAGCTGCAGCATAACCACGCTCTGGTCACCCTGGTGGCCGAGAACCTCTCGGCCTACATGGAGACCATGAGGCAGTTCTCCAAAGGTACGCTGTCGGGGCTGGTGGGCAGAAACGGCACCCTGTTTCGGGCGGTACAGCAGTTTGGGTCGGGGATGTGCACTGTCTGCAGTCTGACTGGTCGTGTGTGTGCTTTTACAGAAGAACAGGCTGAGTTTGACCCTCAGACGGTCAGACCAGGAAGCCGCTACAGCCACGTGCAGGAAGTACAGGAACGACTCAACTTCCTGAGGTACCATATCTCACATTTTAGTAAGAGCTGAGCGTTCAACTACGAATGGAAGGATATAAAGCCCTTAATTATCAATCATATTCGGTCTTAAAACACGGCTGGACTTTGAGTTAAATCAGGATCAGATATCTCGTGTGTTGGCTCGGATCAGCTGCATTGCTACAAATACTGTCGTAGTCCATTTTGCTCCAGCTACACGTTAAAAAAAAACGTGTCTTCTAGCTACTGAGCCACTTCATTCGAAGTACCTTGTTCAAGGACAACTGTGGGTAATTAGGGAGGAGCAACTGGTACCCAGTGACTTCACCCCACCAGCTGTTATAAATCCAGTTTTGGAGGAACTAAATTACCTTCACACGCATATTTCTTTAACCTTCTGGCCACCAGTGTCTACTATTGATTTTCCTGTTGGTTTTGTCTTTTTGCCAGGTTCCTGCTAAAAGACGGTCAGCTGTGGCTGTGTGCCCCTCAGGCCAAGCAGATCTGGAAGTGTCTGGCTGAGAACGCAGTGTTTCTTTGCGACCGCGAGGCCTGCTTCAAATGGTACAGTAGGATTTGATTTCTTCTCGCCTGAAAATAATTCCTTGCATCTTTTAAAGGCAGAAAGCATGTGGTTTGAGTACAATTGTTTTGTCCCCTGCCCTCCAACAGGTACTCCAAGCTGATGGGTGATGAACCAGACCTGGACCCAGACATCAATAAGGACTTCTTTGAGAACAACGTTCTGCAGTTGGACCCGTCCCTGCTGACGGAGAATGGCATGAAATGCTTCGAAAGGTTTTTCAAGGCTGTCAACTGCAGGGAGGGCAAGCTGGTGGCAAAGCGCAGGGCCTACATGATGGATGACCTGGAACTAATAGGCTTGGACTACCTCTGGAGGGTGAGGAGAAACAATGCAATGGGCACACACAAACAGTGTGTTTATTGGGGAGGGAGGCTTTCTTTTTTATGCTATATACTTTTTAATTAACTCTAAGAAAACATTCAAAACTGAAAAAGAGATCTCAGTTTAGTCACCTTGAGCACCGCCTAAATCCTGGCCGTCTGATTTTAGAAGCTTCTGGTTGGATCATTTTTAAGTTTGTGTGTATCACAGAGAAGAGCAGCAATGCACTGTTTTTGGGAAACACATCGGAGATATTTGTAGGATTTAATTCTGACTGCATGACCAGTTGCAGTGTGTGACCTGCTGAGACTAAACCAGATTCAGTCAGCAGAATCCCTTTTATGACGTAAGAAAATGCTTGAAGACCGAGAATACCGATACCGTCTCGCTGGCTCTCAAAACATTTGTAACTGCTACGTTACTTCATGCATCTAAAAGGTTTATTGCACATGACTCGGGTGGAACTGGGTGATGATGCACTTAATCTCAAAGACTCTTCTTTGATCTATTGGGGCCTGGATTGTACCTCATTTGTATGTCGCTTTTGGCCAAATGAATAAATGGAACTGATTGGTTGGGCTCACATTACACTTACACTCTCTGCTCTGACATAACTTAAGCTTTGATGGTATGGTGCACGTGTGAGCAAAAAATGCTCTGCAGGGAGTCACTACTGTACACTTGTCCTTGTAGCCTTGAGGTAGGAATGGCATCAACAAAAAGAGGAGTTGACAGCGGACACAAGGCATGATGGGCACTGTGCACGTGCTTTTAAAACACTCTCTTACCCCCTGGGCCGTTTCTGTGAGGTTAGGTTTCTCTTGCAAGAGATAAAACAGCAGTCCTGTTGTACATGGCACCTTGCCTAGTCATGTAACGGAGCGTGGTGTTGTAGTGAAATCGTCTGGAGAAGAGCTAGTACCGTTGGCAGCACCGGAGCTAACGGCGTTATGGTGTGCTCAATTCAGTAAAAAAAATAGTATTTGGTGAAGGTATATCATAATGTTGTGTTCAAATATAATCTTTTTTGTTACAGTTGTTTGAAAGAGATTTTTTCACAGCAATATACAGTTATTAGAGAGGGAAGTAGGACCTGTTTAACTTCCTAGCACTAACAGATTCGTTTTTATCAATATGAATACAATATTTAATCTTTTCAAATGTTTGTGTTTATGCAAATAACCACTGTAGATGACTATGACAAAGCAAAACAAGTTTTACACTGACTTCAAATTGGTTGAAATTATTTTTCGAGATATTGTTGAAAAATAATAGGCTGGAGCCCCGTGTACCAGCTGCTATAACAAATCAACGACAAAAACAATCTGTATCGGCCGAAATGGATTATATTAAACGATCGGCAAATCATGTTTGCTGTAAAAAGAAACGTGATCGGGGCATCTCAAGGTTTTTATTCCATTTATTTTCTGCTGATTTTACAATCTGAACTGTGAGTTTCGTGATCCCTTGCGCCGCTCTCCTTCCTCCCTCCGAGTGGCCGATAACGAGGCTCCTCTCTTCCTAAAGGGCTTCGTACACAGACATGTCTGCTCTCAGCGCCGAGTGGGACTTCATTCTATCTTCTCCTCTCTCCCAGGTGGTAATTCAAGGAAGCGACGACATCGCCAGCCGAGCCATAGACCTGCTGAAAGAGATCTACACCAACCTCGGACCAAAACTACAAGTCAATCAGGTACATTGGCCGTTCTGTTTCAGGTAGAGCAGAGGTTTAAACTAGTTCTTGTCTTTCCTGTCCAGATGTATTTGTCAACAAACATGATCCTGTGCAGAGGTCAAGTTGCGTCTCTTCATCGTCGTACCCGTTTCCTTTCCCTTTTTTTAGGTTGAAATTCATGAAGATTTCATCCAGTCCTGTTTTGACCGCCTGAAGGCGTCCTACGACACGCTGTGTGTGTTAGATGGAGACAAAGACAGCATCAACTGCGCCCGCCAGGAGGCGATCCGCATGGTGCGAGTTCTCACCGTACTCAAAGAGTACATCAACGAGTGTGACAGCGATTACCACGAGGAGAGGACTATACTGCCTATGTCGAGGTACAGCCACAAGAATAAACGCAATCAACACTCAGAGATCGCAGTCATCTTTTATACAGGTCGCGAATTAACATTCCTTATCATTCCTTCACTGAAACCTCGAGGCAACCCGTCTTCCATTTTCTCTCCTGCAGAGCCTTCCGAGGGAAGCATATCACATTGATCGTCCGCTTCCCCAACCAGGGGCGTCAGGTGGACGACTTGGACATCTGGTCACACACCAATGACACCATCGGTTCGGTCCGGCGCGGCATCCTCAACAGGATCAAAGCCAATGCCGCGCACACCAAGATTGAGCTCTTCATCGGCGGGGAGGTCGTTGACCCAGCTGACGACAGGAAGCTGATTGGGCAGCTCAATTTGAAGGACAAAACGGTGAGTGTTGGATTGTTCTTTTGCAAAAGAAAATACGTTTGTTGAAGGTGCTGCGTTGCCTCTTTTGTGCTTTTGCATATGAATACATATAATAGGCATTTCTTTCTTTTTTACTCTTTAAACTAAGTTATCCGAACCACTGTGTCAACATCAAAAGGTTTGTTTTTAGATCAGAATTCACTTTTTTATTTTATATATAGCTGATCACGGCCAAGCTGACCCAGGTGAGTGCCAACATGCCTTCAAGCCCAGACAGCTCCTCTGACTCATCCACTGGCTCTCCTGGTAACCACGGAAACCACTACAGCGATGGCCCCAACCCTGAGGTGGAGAGCTGTCTTCCTGGTGTGGTGAGTTTATGCGCTGATACGGCATTCAATTCTGGGCTCTGCAACGTTTGAGAAAGCTAATTTAAAAGTGTTTTACCTTTTTTTTTTTTTTTTTTTTTTTTTATCCAGCCCACTTTTCCTTACTCAGAGTAGCTCTCAGCACGAGCCCCAAAAGTGGCTACATTTTGTGTGAAAGTCGTCAATCTGGCTACCCAGACAGCCCCGTCCCATGTAACCTCCCTCTAAAGCCACTCTCCCCTCCTCCCCCCCCCCAAAATTATCATATTGAACAAAAACAGCGAACATGGCTATTGTTAATGCTCACAGCTGTCAAGTTAACAGCTTGTGACTCTCGTGACGCCCAATGAGTGCAAAGTCAAGCAGGTAGGCTTAGTACAGTCCTGTGACAGCCACAGAACCTTTTAATCAGATGGAGTGTTTATCATTTTGTTTTAGTCAGTTAGGATCTTTTATTATTCATCACGATCAATGTGATTTTGACTTTTCAAAATAATGGGAAGTGGCCTGCCCTGTTCTAATCCCTGAATCAACAATGTGGTTGTTTAAGTCACCGTGTTGACCAGTATGTGAACAGCAGTCCTGTTGCCACTTTATCATTACACTTGTCACCTTCACATAATGCTTACATCCCACCTTAAAGTACTGCTATCTGTTGACTGTGCACTTTATTTTAACTTTAATTTTATATTCTACTGTAGATTTAATTGTAAATATTCATGCTCCCTGTTATTGCACTCTGTTTATTGTTAAATGTTTATTGTTAAATCTTATGCACCTCCCGCCAGGACAAATTCCTTGTATGTGAAAACATACATGGCAATAAATGGTTCTGATTCTGATTAATGCCCTCTGCCCTGTTTCACAGATCATGTCGCTGCATCTGCGCTACATCTCCTTCCTGTGGCAGGTGGCCGACCTGGGCTGCAACCTCAACATGCCACTGCTCAGAGATGGAGCTCGAGTTCTCATGAAACTCATGCCCCCAGGTATACACGCACCTGTGGAGTATTATTACTATTCAGCCGCTTCACTTGATGAAACGACACACACACACACACACACACACACACACACTCACACACTCGCACTCGGGCGAAGTTCATTCACGTTTGTGCTGTTCCCCCGTTAGACAACACTACCGTGGAGAATCTGCGAGCTGTGTGTCTGGACCACGCCAAGCTCGGGGAGAACAGCCTCAGTCCGTCGCTGGACTCGCGCTTCTTCGGCCCCTCACCCTCACAAGTGCTCTACCTCATTGAGGTGGGTCCCAGTGTGCTATTGCTACACACGTTGTGCTACATGTTGTGCACTGGTAACAATGTTTTCTTTGTTGTTTTTTCTTCATTCTCTTGACTGGCCCGTGAAGTAGTATTCGGTTATTGTGGGTTGATTGATGTTAACAGCAGTGCTAGAACTCCATTAGGAATCAGGACGTGGTAAAGTACATAAATATGTGGCCGCATATTGCAGGGCAAAACTACAAAATTAGCTTGATCACTGCAGTGACTATAAATTGTTAAAAAATGTGCCATGTTTAGAGAGTTCCTGTTTTTAAACAAAGAAACCAGGATATGCCGCTGATCCTGCTGTGTGAGATGGGCCAAAGGCTTCGGTCCCATGTCTGTTGAGCTATAAAAAAAGGTTCACGCTGTTCTTCCCCATGTCCCAGGTTGTTTATGCTTTGCTGATGCCAGCCAGTGCCACTCTGGGCGAAGACGCCAGCGACTTCCAGTACAACTTCTTGAAGAGCGGTGGGCTGCCCCTGGTGTTGAGCATGCTCACCAGGAACAACTTCCTCCCATCGGCGGACATGGAGACACGCCGCGGTGCTTACCTCAATGCGCTTAAGATCGCCAAGCTCCTCCTCACCGCCGTAGGCTTCGGGCATGTGAAGGCCGTGGCCGAGGCCTGCCAGCCCAACGCCGAGGGAAATATTCCTGTCTCACCGGTTAGGCCACACACACGGACACAATTCCCACACTCAAACCTGTATGACTAGCGCTTTCATAGTTGACTGGCATCTCTTGACATGTTTTTTTTTCCGCCATCACCTTCCATGCACCGTCTACAGATCAATCAGGCCACTCATGACCAGGCCCTGGTCCTCCAGAGTGCCCTGCAAAACATCCCCAACCCGGCCTCAGAATGCATGCTGCGCAACGTAGCCATCCGCCTAGCTCAGCAGATCTCTGATGAGGTCACAGAAAATGTAAGAAAATGGATAGAGGTTTGTAAGAATAGAATACAGTGAACTAGCGACGGTAATTCGGTTTTATCGTGAATAGTCTTTTGTAGGCACCATGTTGAGACGGATAGATGACAATCTTATGGGACTACTTTTTTCACCAGAATTTCTTCCAGGCATCGAAGTACATCCCAGACATCTGTGTGATCCGAGCGGTGCAGAAAATTGTGTGGGCATCAGGCTGTGGCACAGTGCAGCTCGTCTTCAGTTCAAATGAAGAAATCAGCAAGATATACGAGAAGGTAAGTTCCCTTTTGAATGTTGCTCTTTGTGAGAGTTGAATGGAGCATACTTACTTTCAAAAAACAGTAATAATAAGCTGGATAGGAAGCATGAGGATAATAGATGCAGGACAGTAAAGAGATCAATGTAGAACCAAGAGACAAAGAGCTCTTGATGGGCTTTGTGGACTTTTAAGGGATTAGCGATGTAAAATTGCACCGCTATGTAATTTTGCATAATGGCTTCCATTGTTCCCTTTTCTCGTTAGACAAATGCAGCTAAGGAGCCAGATGGGGAAGATGAGCAGGTGTGTTGCGAGGCCCTGGAGGTGATGACGCTGTGTTTTGCCCTCATGCCCACGGCTCTGGACACACTCAGCAAGGAGAAGGCTTGGCAGACCTTCATCATTGACTTGCTGCTACACTGCCACAGCAAGTAAGTTCACCAAGAACGCGTTCCTGCCCTCTTGCATCGCGGAGACGTCCTGAACTCCAGCCTTCTCGCAGCTCTGACAGGATATCGTGACGGTGACGTCCTCCTTTGTTTCACAGATCTGTGCGTCAAATGGCGCAGGAGCAGTTTTTCCTGATGGCAACGAGGTGCTGTATGGGCCATCGACCGCTCCTCTTCTTTATCACCCTCCTCTTCACCGTGCTGGGGGTGAGTGGCTATTGCCTCGTGTCCTTAAAGGCTATATCATTTGACCCCGGTGATGCTTTATAATAATCGAAACAGTTACATGCCCGCAAGATCCTAATTTCAAGTTCTCCATGTCCAGAGTACGGCCAAGGAGCGAGCCAAACACGCTGGAGACTACTTCACTTTACTCAGACACCTTCTGAACTATGCGTATAACAGCAACATCAACCTGCCAAACGCTGAGGTGCTGCTCAACAACGAGATCGACTGGCTGAAACGGATCAGGGTAAAACTATCACGTGTCAATCACACGTTTCATCCGATTTGTTTGTATTCTTCTCCCTGTGAAATCAATCTAGTTTAGTGTGGCGGCAGAGTTGATGACACATGAACATGTTTCATTAACTAGGATGAGGTTAAGAGAACAGGGGAGACCGGTGTGGAGGAAACCATCCTGGAGGGACACCTTGGGGTTACCAAAGAGCTTCTGGCCTTCCAGACACCAGAGAAGAAGTTTTACATCGGCTGCGAGAAAGGAGGAGCTAACCTCATCAAGGTGAAACAATCCACACCTGAAAATGTCGACATTGTCCGCGATGATCGTTTCCTTGCTCACGACGTTACTCACAGAATATTTCTCCCTCTTCTTCTTCTTGACCAGGAGCTGATCGACGACTTCATCTTCCCGGCATCTAACGTGTACCTGCAGTACATGAAGAGTGGGGAGTTCCCCACAGAGCAGGCCATCCCCGTGTGCAGCACCCCGGCTTCCATCAACGCTGGCTTTGAGCTCCTGGTAGCACTGGCCGTCGGATGTGTCCGCAACCTCAAGCAAATAGTCGACACCCTGACTGACATGTACTACTTGGGTATGTAAACGGCAGTTTGACGATTTCACTCGATGGCTCGTAAACTACATCGTGCATGAGGGCATTGCCTCTTCCCTCCGCTTTCAGGTTGCGAGACGCTGACGGAATGGGAGTACCTGCCTCCGGTGGGGCCGCGGCCCAACAAGGGGTTCGTGGGTTTGAAGAACGCCGGAGCCACCTGTTATATGAACTCGGTCATTCAGCAGCTTTACATGATCCCTCCAATCCGCAACGGCATCCTGGCCATTGAGGGCACGGGCACAGACGTGGATGACGACATGTCGGGGGATGAGAAGCAGGAGAATGAGGTACGGTGGGAGTTTGGATTGCCGCAAAGCCGCTGCCCAAACCATTACAGGCCATTACCTTTTCTTTTTTTTTTGTCTAATTTCCCCCAAGAACACAACGACATACGGTAGCAAAAAGTAATGAACATTTGTGGACGCTGGAGACATGCGAGTAATTTTTCACCCGTGCGTTTCGTCTCCACAGAGTAACGTGGATCCTCGTGATGAGGTGTTCAGCTACCACCATCAGTTTGACGATAAACCCTCCAGCAAGTCAGAGGACAGAAAGGAGTACAACATTGGGGTACTTCGCCACCTGCAGGTCATTTTTGGACACCTGGCTGCGTCCAGACTTCAGTACTATGTCCCCAGGGGATTCTGGAAACAGTTCAGGTATTTCAAAGACTCTTAGTAATTGTGGCATTTTGCCTGTTTTGGCAGTCGCTGATGTCTAATCGTCTGATCTCTGTACCGTCTGTTTTAGGTTATGGGGTGAGCCTGTGAACCTGCGAGAGCAGCACGACGCGCTGGAGTTTTTCAACTCCTTGGTGGACAGTCTGGACGAAGCTCTGAAAGCCCTGGGCCACCCCGCCATGCTGAGCAAGGTGCTGGGAGGGTCCTTCGCCGACCAGAAGATCTGTCAGGGCTGCCCCCACAGGTGAGTGCAGACTTCCCTTCGCTCGGTCACCGGAAACCGTTTCAGAATTCTAAACTTGGGTTCTTGTTACGCTACCAATAATGTGTTTTGCGTTGCCAGGTATGAGTGCGAGGAGTCGTTCACAACGCTCAATGTGGACATCAGGAACCACCAGAACCTGTTGGACTCCATGGAGCAGTATGTCAAAGGAGATCTACTTGAGGGAGCTAACGCCTACCACTGTGAGAAGTGTAATAAGAAGGTGAGAATGAACCACCCACCTGGTCGCCAGCCAATATTAGAATGTGATAATAAGGTGCGATGGAACAAATGGAAGCGGCTTTAATGGCTGTCCCTCCATGTTTTTCAAAGTTTTTCTGTTTTAGACATTCACTTAAAGGGCCAGAGAGGTAACCGGTTATGTTCGCTCTCCTCGCCAGGTGGACACAGTGAAGCGCCTGCTGATAAAGAAGCTGCCGCCTGTCCTGGCCATCCAGCTGAAGCGCTTTGACTACGACTGGGAGAGGGAGTGCGCCATCAAGTTCAACGACTACTTTGAGTTCCCCAGGGAGCTGGACATGGAGCCGTACACGGTGGCGGGCGTGGCGAAGCTGGAGGGCGACGACGTCAACCCGGAGAACCAGGTGATCCAACAGAACGAGCCCTCCGAGCCCACGCCTCCCGGCAGCTCCAAGTACCGCCTGGTTGGAGTGCTGGTCCACTCGGGCCAGGCCAGCGGCGGACACTACTATTCCTACATAATCCAGAGGAACGGGGGCGACGGCGAGAAGAACCGCTGGTACAAGTTCGACGACGGCGACGTGACGGAGTGCAAGATGGACGACGAGGAGGAGATGAAGAACCAGTGCTTCGGAGGGGAATACATGGGCGAGGTGTTCGACCATATGATGAAGAGGATGTCGTACCGGAGGCAGAAGCGCTGGTGGAACGCCTACATCTTATTCTATGAGCGCATGGACTCACTGGACAAGGACAGCGAGCTTGTCAAATACATCTCGGAGCTGACCATCTCCTCCACCAAGCCGCATCAGGTCAAGATGCCCGGTGTCATCGAGTGCAGCGTCCGCAAGCAGAACGTCCAATTCATGCACAACCGAATGCAATACAGCCTGGAATATTTCCAGTTCATTAAGAAACTTCTGACCTGTAACAGTGTCTATTTAAACCCTCCTCCAGGTATGCCTCTTTCTCTCTCTCTGTGTGTGTGTGTGTGTGTGTGTGTGTGTGTGTGTGTGTGTGTGTGTGTGTGTGTGTGTGTGTGTGTGTGTGTGTGTGTGGCTTATGAATGTATTCATTCTGCGTATTATGTGTTATTGTATATTAAGTTATTACAACTACACTTTAATCTAGGTAGCCAGTTCACCTCAACTCAAACCCTGGGTGGGGTGTCTTTAGAAGCACATTTGAAACAAACTACGACAAAAACGTGCAGAAAACGGTGGCTGTTACGACAGATATTGTGCTGGTATATGATGGTTGTGAACACAATATTTTTTTTATGAACGCAATCTGATGTTTCCTTTTATTTTTTTATTTAACCATGTCAGGCCCATTATAGTTGAAAACCTGAACTGAAAGACAGATTATACAAAATATGCATAAGAAGGATAAAATAAGCTACTAACATGCGGATCATTAACCACACAAGTAATTAGTATAAATGTCTTTGTTCTTCTGCAACACTCGTACACACCTCAGGCATCGTCAATGTAGCCGACAAGAAATCGTCGCTGCTACAAACTAGTTCAGCCCTTGCGTGTGTTGTTGTGTACAGAACAGAGTCACTCCTCCAGTCATGACTCTGCACAACAATACACCCACAGGGCTGCTTTGATCCCTTGCACAGCGAGGAAGTCGGCGTCGTAGCTCCACTGGAGAGTCCAACGCTTCCCTCTCAAAGACATAGCAGCTGCCATTATGATTTGTCTAAAAGAAAAAAAGAATATATACATTTAAAGTGATGTAAATGTGCAGCATCCCAGTGGAAATAATTGGTGGTCAGTGGCGTTTAGCGCGGGCTTCCCAGAAATGCACTGCCTCTGTAAATGCATTATTAATTGAACCAGAGCCCCGTAATGTTTCCCAGGGAAATAGATGCTTGAGGGCCGTCATCAGGATGTTTTGTTTGCTACTTTGTATCCAGTTGAGATACGATTGTATCTTTTTTTTTTTTTTTTATTAAACGCTTTTCAGCAGCAGCAAATATTTTTTTAAACAAACTTATTGTTGTAAGACCTTCACTGAGCCTTCACTCTTCATCTTAGTTCATACTGGATTGAACAAGGATAAAAAAGATTGCCAGTCAGTGTCTTTTACGCCACCATTCATGATGAGATGTTTATGTAGCACATTATTTATGTCCTCCAGCACATTGGATTATGAGGTTAAGGTGCTGCCTGCTTTACTTTAATGAGGTTTACATCTGTGTAAGCATTGTAACATTTTATTTCTAGTCCACCAATTAGGAAAATCAAAGTCTAATCAGACTTAAATAAACACCCTGAAAGCAGAAAGTCTGCTCTATAACCTCGTAGATATGATTTTATTTCGTGTGTCACGGCTGTCCGTACGGCGTGCGCTGCACGTATCCACGCCAACCCGCTGTTGATGTCAAATCAATAACGATCCAGTAATTTGATTCCAACACGAGTTAAATGTAGCTTTGTACGTTGGTCTCTTGCTTAATAGATTGTCGGCTCATGTTAAGAGTACTTTATAAGCAAATTAACGTGAAGATTGTCACCGTGTTTAGTTAAGCGTTGCGCTCTCTTTTTTCTTCTTTAATCAGGACAAGACCATCTTCTGCCAGAGGCAGAGGAGATTGCTATGATAAGTGCTCAGCTGGCTGCTAGGTTCCTCTTCAGCACAGGTTTTCACACCAAGAAAGTAGTACGGGGTCCTGCCAGCGACTGGTAAGCTCCGCCCACCTCTTGGGTTTTGGGGGGGTAAGGGGGGGGTTTCACCCTCCGTCTCGTCCTCCTCTGACCACATTCTTTGTCCTCCCCTCCTAGGTATGACGCCCTCTGCATCCTGCTGAGACACAGTAAGAATGTACGCTATTGGTTTGCACACAAGGTCCTGTTTGCTTACCCCAACCGCTTCTCGGAGTACCTGCTCGAGTGCCCGAGCGCCGAGGTCCGCGGCGCATTCGCCAAGCTCATCGTCTTCATCGCTCACTTCTCGCTGCAAGACGGCCCGTGCCCCTCCCCCACCGCCTCGCCCGGGCCCTCCACTCAGGTTGGTGCCCGACTTTAGCGGAGAATGGGGGGAGAAAAACGTTTTTGATTAAGGCTCTCTGGAAGATACTTGAAGCAGCTCGCGTCGCAGGTTGTCACCGAGGGGTTTCTCGTCCTGTGCTTCTTGTTGTAACCCTGCTGTGTCTGTTTGTTTTTGTTCCCCCCCCCCCCCATCTTTGTATATCAGGGCTGTGATAACCTCAGTCTGAGTGACCACCTGTTGAGAGCCGTACTCAATCTGCTCAGAAGAGAGGTGTCTGAACACGGCCGTCACCTGCAGCAGTACTTCAACCTCTTCGTCATGTATGCCAATCTGGGTAAGGAGCACGCGGCACTCGCACTCCTGACACGTACACCTGCGGCGCGACTCGTACGAGCAAGGTTTCTGTAAAGATGGAATGAATAATTTGCCCTCCCCTCCTCCCATTTGCAGGCCTGGCAGAAAAGACCCAGCTGTTGAAGCTGAACGTCCCTGCTACTTTCATGCTGGTCGCTCTGGACGAGGGTCCCGGCCCTCCCATCAAGTATCAGTACGCTGAGCTGGGGAAGCTCTACACCGTGGTCTCCCAGCTGGTCCGTTGCTGTGACGTCTCTTCACGCATGCAGTCCTCCATCAATGGTGAGTTGTTGTTGTTGTTTTTTACTCTTCAGCAACACAAAATGTGACACAAACTCTGCAGATGTGAGCCAGTAATAAATCGGGAAGCGGAGTCGGAGCCCAATGAGGATTTTCATCCTTTCTCATGATCTAGTGACTGAGGAACACGGCTCTCTGAGCCTCTGCTGTGCACGCAGAGCTTGGAGCTGAGGGCTCTCATAGACGGGCTGAAGATGTATATATTTGTTTGCCTTTCAGAACTGCATTTCAGAATATTTACTCTTAGTTTCCCCCTCTCCAGGTAACCCTCCCCTCCCCAACCCGTACGGTGACACCAACCTGACGACCCCGGTGATGCCGGTGCAGCAGCTGGTGGCAGAGATCTTGTTCGTGAGGACCAGCTACGTGAAGAAGATCATCGAGGACTGCAGCAACTCTGAGGAGACGGTGAAGCTTCTCCGCTTCAGCTGCTGGGAGAACCCGCAGTTCTCCTCCACCGTGCTCAGCGAGCTGCTCTGGCAGGTAAATATGTCCGACCCACTAGAATTCGGCAGGTGGCTCACTTGCACGTGTCCGCCAGACCTCAGACTATGTGTGTGTGTTGTGCGTGTGCAGGTGGCGTACTCCTACACCTATGAGCTGAGGCCTTACCTGGACTTGCTGCTACAGATCCTGCTCATCGAGGACTCCTGGCAGACACACAGGTCAGACCGATGGCTGCGTGTTTAAAGGAGGAGTGCTGCATTGTTGTTGTTTTTGCGGGGGGAGGGGCCTTGATCTGAGTTTATATCTCTCCTTTCCCCGTTTGCTCACGCAGGATCCACAATGTGCTGAAGGGCATTCCCGATGACAGAGACGGGCTCTTTGACACCATCCAGCGCTCCAAGAACCACTACCAGAAACGGGCCTACCAGTGCATCAAGTGCATGGTGGCCCTCTTTAGCAACTGCTCGGTGGCTTACCAGATCCTACAGGTACACTAGGGGCCCGGAGGATCTTTCTTTTTCCCTTTCTTTCTCCGATCTCCCTCCCTCCCTTCCCTTTTGTCTCCTTAATTACACGTCACACTGCACAAAGGAACTTGTGACTTGAAAGTGCCAGATGGCTTTGGGGAGGACGCATTTTGCAAAAAAAGACGCATCCATGTTGTAGTTCTCCTGTTGTCGGACTCGGTTACTGTTCCACGGGGAAGAGCACGTTTCTCCTGCAATAAAGTACATTTTATTTGCACTTTCTAGGGGAAATTATTAGAAATAATTCTAATAAATAAATAATAATGAACTGTTCCGTCTAAGTTTTTTCAGTTTAGTTTAACAGTAAAAAAAAAAAAAAGGTCTACCTTAAAGGTCAGGCCACCTTTTTAATTGAGGGCTAACTTCACTTTAATTAGCAGGTGGCTGGCACAAAGATTTGGGAATAGATATTTGTTCACAGCTGTAACGTTGATGCTAACTTCATACTCATCATCAGACACTCACACACACACACACACACACACACACTCACACACTATCTTGACTGGACGCCGGGCTTGCGTCACACTGGCTCAGAGTATGCTAGCAGACACACAGCTGGCAACTTTGCAGCTTAAACTAAATTGATGCAGTGGAGACTCGCTGGGAAAGTGACCCTTGTGTCCATGACAACGCACACGCAACACCATGGCGACCAACTCTCAGAAGGGTGAACTGGAGACTCAGTTTCCCGTTTTCCGCTGGTGGTTCATTTTAGATTTTTATCCTGTTTGTGCAACACCAGCAAACATTGACTGAATAAGAGCCAATGCTCTCTTTCCTTTTTTTTTTTTTTCTGTCTATGAAAATTCTAGGCCACGATTCTAATCACCGTTTCCTTCTTGTGCACGCACAGAGCAATGGTGACCTGAAACGGAAGTGGACGTGGGCGGTGGAGTGGTTGGGGGACGAGCTGGAGAGGAGGCCGTACACGGGGAACCCGCAGTACACCTACAACAACTGGTCCCCTCCAGTCCAGAGCAACGAGACCTCCAACGGATATTTCCTGGAGCGTTCGCACAGCGCACGTATGACACTCGCCAAGGCCTGTGAACTTTGTCCCGAGGAGGTAAATGGCATTGACGTTGTCCCCGTCTCTCACTCACACACACACACACACACAATGCACGTTATACATCACCCTCCAGTCTCAGGGGCGGTGCCCAGGGAGCTCAGACGTTGGTGGATAACGCTGACAGAGTGGGAGAACAGCTGTAGTTTAGAACAGCTGTTCAAAATCGATTGATTAAGACAATATGGAGGGAGGGTGTCTTTCTGTTACATGCAAATATATGAATAATGTACAGTAAACCACAGTAAAACACAGTAACGTGTAAACAATAGTGTGCAGTGGTGAAGCTAACAGATGTATCGTATGACAGCCAGATGAGCTTCTACAGAACACTGAATGCACATGACCAGCTTTTAACTGGATATATATCTGTATACATGTAACAACACTGAAGGGATTAATTAAGTACTGGATTTAAAATTCATGATCAACAGTTTGAATGATTCATTTATCGTTTTCTTTATTTCATGTCTTTATACATTGAATATCTTTACGTTTCTTGGGCTTGTTGATTTTTTTTTTCTGACATTTGATCAAATGTTTATTTTAAAGTAATTAAATATCTTGACATTGAGTAGATTAATTGGAGCCAATAATTGTTTCCAACAAACCATTCAATGTTAAATGTTCACCCTAAGCTATGACTGTTTGCTATGCTGAATATGTTTTGTCTTTTGATTCATGGCTGCAGTTCACAATGCATACAAATATCATATTATTTAATTTTTTTTTGTTATCACGTAAAATAAGTTACTTGTATTTTTATGTTGACAAATCCAGTCAAGTGACACACTTCTCCTGTAATATTCCATACACAGCTCAAGTGTACTCAGGGAAGCCCAGGGAAGGTCAGTATTTCACCACAACATAAAGGAAGGAAATGAACACAAATCTTTTTTTCTTTTCTTTTTTTCTTAAAGAAACCGGCAGAGAAACAAATGTTTAGATCACCGACACAGTGAACACTTTGTTTAGTTAGACTTGCACACTTTTGAGTTGCAGCTTAACTTGTTATCAGTGGCAGAGGCTAGAAGCATTGTGTCGTGTTGAGTCCCCATAGGTTCTTCCCATTTTGTCAACTTTGCTCCATTTTCTTTTTGTACCCTTTTTTTATTTATATGCATTTATGTGATGCAAGTGTTATGTAAATACAGGGAATTCGAGTAAGGCGCCACAAACTGCCCAGCACTTTTGAGTCGTCAACAGTTTATATTTGCAGTATATACCTTGAGATGTGTATAATTGTTGGTCTGTAAAACTCTCAAACGATGTACATGACGTGCTGGCAACACAGATTGTGACCAAAGATTAAAAACAAACTAAATTGCCGCCCTCCGTCCCGAGTAAAGGAGTAAAGGAACAGGAGGACAGGCGCTGGCTGCGTAGTGTAGCGGCATCAGGAGTTCTGTAATGCAGCTGCTTGTCCTGCTGCATTACAGACCCAGTGATTCGCCTAAAGACGCGTCAATCTAGCGCTCTTGTTTATTTTATTTTTTACTGCCAATATTTGCGTCCTCCCCAACTTAAACTGTGATGCCGCCAGCCGCCTGCGTCTGATAGGAAGCTCTTAGCTTCAGCTATACTTCAGTGTTCAGTTTACGACGTTTCAAATGTGAGGCCTCGACTGTGCTGTGCTATTAAGCGAGACTTGTTTCTCCATTATATCGTAGCCAGTATACTAAGTATGAACAGGCTCTTTCTGTTACTTAACCGTTGACGTTCTCACCTAATTAGATGGCAGAGCTACTCCTTTAGGGACAAACGGGACACACTTTGACAAAACCTCTAACAAGGATGTCAATCTTTTACATTTTATTTGCATTAAATCTGATTCATTTAAAATCTCAAAGGCAGTAGAAATTTTCATTTATTTATAGCTAGATGGATAAAGAATAGATGAGGAAGGTTTTTGTGATGTCACCAATAATGCACAAGCTTTTACATATTACAAATCTGTGTTGATAGCCTGACAGGATCGGTTGTATTTCCACTTCTGACATCACGTTAGACCCGACACCACGATCCATAGATATGTTTCACAAAAGGCTGGTGTTTCACGAGCGTAAGAAAAACACTTACTCACAGACGAGGACGTTTTATCTTCCAGCCTTGTCCTCTTTTTAAAGGTGGCACGACCTCCACAGTATAAAAGATGCACGTTCGCCTCCTGTTGGCTCTTTTCTCTAAAGAATTAGCAGCCGGCTGCTCTCGGGTGTAGAACACACATTTTAAAAATCTCATCCAAACCTTATTTACTCGCCAGCGTAACGCAGTTGGCGCCACACACACACACACACACACACACACACACAACCCCGGGAGCTTAACACTGTAGCGTTAAAACACATACTAGCGTTTCCTGCTGTGCACGTTTTTTTTTCCAATTACTTTTTTTTCCAAGTTTAAATGTAATTTGCGATAACGCCTGTCTCATGTCTGCTTAGGAGCCGGACGAACAGGAAGCGCCGGACGATCAGGACTCGTCCCCTCCCGAGGACACCTCCCTGTACCCGCACTCTCCTGGAACCACACAGTTTCAGCAGGTAGCGTGTCAGGGCTCCTGCTCGCCGCTCGCCGCCCTCATGGCAGGCGGCGGCGGCGGCGGCGTAGGAAGCGCCTTCTGGTTGCTTTCCTCCCTCGTGCGCTCTTTGGGATTGTCGTGTTTACCGTTTGCTTCTTGTCGTTGTGAAGCGCAGACGGCTACTTTAAATCTCGTAGGCCAGTCGCCGTGGCCAAAAGACATTATTTCAGGATTTGTTTTAGTTTTTAAAATTTTAATAAACAGACAGTATTATTTAGGATTATTGGTTAGTTTGTCACATTAAAACCAGTTCCACCCTAGGGTCCCCTTGTTCTACAGCTCATGACCACGATATGAATACCAGACCCTATTGTCCTTGATCTCTAACAAATCCTCAACTCCTTGCCTTTAAAAAAAAAATCATGAAAAGAAATTATGTTTGAATTTATTTTCAGCATAAATATGATCAAGAGTCTGAGCAAGATTCCCAAAAACTGACTCCTCGATTGCTCCCAGAGTTTTTTAATTGTATTGTTCGGTGCCTTCCCATCAACCCACAGAGTAATACTGCACATCTTTTTTAGAAAGATTACGACCTAAAGCATCTACATCTGCAATAATAATCACAATAAACACAAGCATTGACATGTTAGGAAGCATATTCAGTCCAAAACCATGTTAACTCAAAAAAAAGAAAAAAGTAATACCGCACGCCTCTTCTGACAAGGGTTACGGTACTTTAGGATTTGAGATAGCACAGTTTTAGTTTTGAGAAAAAAGGGCGTCAGGTTTTTACATCTTAGGTTGTGTTTTAACGTATTTAATTAAACTGGTGTGTTTACACTGATTTTTCCACTTCCTCCCCGAACAGAACAACCACCCCCACGGGCAGCCGTACACCGGGCCCGCCGCTCAGCACATGAACAACCCTCAGCGTCCCGGTCCGGCCTCCGCCCCGACTCCGGGCCCCGCCCAGACCGCCCCATCCCCCGGCCCTGGTCCCACTCCCGGCCCGGGCCCGCGAGCACAAGATAACTGGGAGAGCACCGAGGAGGTCGCCCCGACCCCGAGCCTGGCCCCGGCGCCGGCTCCGACCCCGACCCTGGTCCCGACTCCGGCCCCTGCGCAGGCCCCGACCCAGACCCCGGTGCTGGCCCCGGCCCCGGCCCCGGCCCCCACGGCTACGCCCGCGCCCTCCACCACCCCAGCGCCTGCCCCACCTAAGGAGTAACGACCCCCTCTCTCCTCCTCTGCTGTGCCTCGAGCCTCCATCGTCCCGCTCTCCTTCCTCTCATCCTTTGGTCAACAGAGCTCCTTGTCGGGCCTCTCTCTCTCTCTCTCTCTCTCTCGCTCTCTCTCTCTCTCTCCCTCTCTCTCTCTCTCCCTCTCTCTCTCTCTCCCTCTCTCTCTCCCTCTCTCGCTCTCTCTCTCTCTCCCTCTCTCTCCCTCTCTCTCCCTCTCTCTCCCTCTCTCTCCCTCTGGCCCCAGGGCAGGGCAGAGCCAGGGCTCCCATCCCTCCTCCAGGCCCCCTATCTCCCTCCGGGCGGCGCTCTCCCCTGGCCTGGGGCCGCCTGACCCGCGCGACAGGGGCCTGCTGGCGGCTGTGGAGGAGAGCGGAGTGGACAAGAGTTCTACTAAAGAAACAGATTACCCGGAGCGGACGATGCTGACGCGCTTGTCTACACGACGAAAAGGTGTACATAGTATGTTAATGTTTCTGACTGTTCAGATCCCCCGGTAGCATAACTGTGTGGTTTGCTGTTGGGAGATGTCGCAGATATTATGGAGAAAAAAGAAAAAAAACACAAAAAACTAAATGGATATTATAAATAAGAAAAATGCCCAAAAAAAACTGTAAGAAGACAACGACTCCTCTTTGTTTTATCACCCATGCTCAGCAGTAAAGTTTGTTCTGCCATCGGACGGTTAACTGGTCATTCAACTGTAGAAGGACGCATTGTTATTATCATAATTATATTATTATTCTTAAGCTCCTTGGCAACCTTACGACCCATGCCAAATCAACTCACGAGCTGTGGTTGGTTTTAGTGTGAGATATGGAATGGTCGGGTGGACTTTTACGGTGTTTTGGTTGACGTGAAAAAGCAGTGATGCAACATTGTTCTGAAACTCATTGCCTTTCTTTTTTTCTTTTTGTTTCTTTTTGTTTCTTTCTGGTAATTAATTCAATCCTTTTGGAAGCTCTAGTTAATATGCTGTAACATTTAGCATGGCTTCTCACCAGAATAGTGTAGCCCAAGGGAAGACTTGTGATCATAACAACCTAAAGCTGTTCTTAATCCACATCTCCAGAGGGGTGTTGTTACCCTTAGGTTTTTTTTTTTCTGTTTGGGGTTTTTATTTTTCTTCTTTTTTTCTACTCATCTACCCTATCTACAATGAGGGCGATATTTTGAACCAATGTATGAATAAGTGGCTTTTCAATTGCACATTATAATCCTCCAACTTCAACATTTGGCAGTCCTTTTTTTTTTTTTTTTTGGTGGGATAGACAGCTTGGCTTTCATTGTTAGGAATTCTGAAAAATGAAACACATATGCAACAGAAACGCTGCACCGGGGCCCCCCGGTGTGAATAGACTGTGGTTTGCTTCTGTCTCTTCACTAGAGCCTAGTCCTAGACAGACCCCTTGCTGCCCGGTCGGCCGCCTTTTCTGCCGTGGAGCCGGTCGGGTTCGGCGTCTCGGCCCCCGAGTTCGGGGCCGATCCCGTGGCTCCACGGAGAACCGGTCCCACGGCAGGGTTGTTCCGTAAGAATAGCGGCTGGTTAGTCATGTTGCAACTTGAGCTAATTTGTAATTCTGTAGGAGTAAAAGGTAAACATCAGTAAATACTGTATTTAATTGGTAACTTGAATGCATGTATTTTTTTTTTCGAATTCTTTCTTTCTTTTCTTTTTTTTGTTGTCTAAAACATACCAAATACTCCTGCAAATGAAAATATTCTGCCCATCGTATTATATTTAAATATTTTGCTCTTATTTTATAGAATTTATTTTGTTGTATTTCACAAAAAAAAAAATAGAATTTGATTTAAGAGGAACATTTTTGTCCTTGTGTTATTTTTAAAGGAGATATTGACTGTACAGAGTTCTGCGCCCTGTTTTTTGCCGACTTTTGTTTTGGCCATGGTGTGACGTTGAATTCTGGAGCTACAGTCGCGATGTGGACTTTCACTTTGTGAGGTTTTTTGTGCACAGAAATATAACAAAAAAAGCATTGCGCCCTTAGCAAATAAAGAACATGGAATCTTGCCCGTGTCTCATTTTTACTTGTGGACAACGACCGGCAAACGATCTGCCGAGCGACATCAGAGTTCATCCAGAAAACATGCACACAAGCTAGCAGCTGACTTTTTATTTTATTTTTTTGTACCAAGTTGGGAAGTTTTGGGTGGTTTGTTGTTTCTGCATCTGCCAATTTGGGATGAGGTCATTAGGAAGACCGAGCTGAAACTAATGCAGTCGAATACTCTGTTGTTTTTGGAGGATGTAGTTTGTGCTGCAGTTGAACTCATTTATCCGACCTCTATGGATCTACATGGGGTGGACAAAATAATAGGAACGACTAATGTACTTCAGTTCAGCAGCGTGACAAACTACATCCTCCAACATGATTTAACATTTTAAAAAGAAGAACTGAGCATGACTCGTGGTCGGATGTATTGCATTACTGTTGGATGTGACTGCGCTAGTTTTAGCTCTGTACCTAACTAACTGGCAGCTGAGGGTGTTGCGTCATTAGTTTCTGTAAATGTGACTAACCCATCCTGCAAGCTTTGAACTCGGGACATCAACCCTGCAATAGATCCTTTGGAACCTGTCACTGTGTTGCATTATGGGAAATGTAGGAAGCGTGTTTCTGGAGTTCAACAACTACTAATCTAAACTCAAGATATCTCTGCTGCTTCAGCTGTGACCGTTTTTTTTCCTTTTAAAAGGTCCGTCTGAGTGCCCCAGCATTAGATCGGACACATTTTCATCTTTCGTTCCCGACTCCAGGGAGGTGGGGCACCCTTCAAGAAAATATTGAATGCTTCTGAAATACAAAATAACTTCTGCTTGTCTCAAATTAAAACACCCCGCTCACTCTTTGCTCCACATCTTTGAGTGGGTCAAACATCTAAGCATTTCCAAAGACTTTGGAAGGTCTGCCTTATTAATCAGCCTATGGATGGATCAGCATGGGCTTGAGGGCGACAGCTATGATACAAGAGCGCCCTCTAGTGTACATGCACTAAAGACCACCGTATTGGTTAAACATTCTTGAAAGCCTACCTAAATATTCCTTAAGGCTAGTTTGGTTGAGTATTCGATACAAACCACAGCTTCAATGTATCTTAACAGAATGTCCTGTATCAGTCTACACTGTATGTACCAATACTGTCCTCCGTAAGTTACCTGCTGTAACAGCAGTTAGTTTGATTAGCAATCTCACTTTGGTTTTTCACTTATCAAGTCAATCTGTTCAATGTAAAAAAAAAAAAAATAGCCCTGAACAGCCCAAAACAAACTTATGTTTCATATTACAACTGTAAATAAATCCTGTTTGTCCACCTGGAAGCCAAAACGTGTTTTTTTTTTGTACACTGCAAACATTTTGACTCTTAATAGGCAGCAACAGGTGTTCCAGATGACATTTACATAGCGGCACTGTTGTGATTCAACTAGCATTTAATCATTACTTTCATAATTCACAGCGGTACCTGACCTCCTGTGATGTTTGGAGAGAAGGGCTTATTGTCATCTTATTGACCTGGAAATGAATAAACTGAACAGATTCTTTTAGAACACGTTTTTTTTATTATCAAGAAAGTCAGATTTAGTTCTCCTTCTCCTGGACGGTCTTTGTTCCACGCAGTCTGCCGGTACGACGGGCAGCGATGAGACCGACCTTGCGACCAGCAGGTGCGTCCCTCCTGATCGTTGAGGGTTTGCCAATATGCTGGTGGTTACCACCACCGAAGGGATGCTCAACGGGCTGCACAGAGGAAAAAGGGACGTCAGTCACAGGAACCATCATTTGTTATTGCAGTTACATCCTCTCAGAACAAGAGAACAAAACGTCCTCTTCATTTCTCTACTGTGCCGAACACGGTCTCGTTTCCAGAGCACAGACTGCAGCTCTTCAGAAAATGTGCCTTAGATTAGCTGCAGAAACCCCCATGCCAAAAACAAGCTTCTGTTTAGTGAGTGGTTCTATATTCTATATTTTTTTACATTACAGTCACAATGAGACAGATTTGGACTCTACATGTGAGGGATTCCTTTTCAAATGAAGACCCTCAGGTTAAACCAGCACCATCCAATTAGGAACGTGGTCCAGCCTCAAACATGATTCTACAGTCAAGACCACCTCTTCCATAGAGCAGTCTGAACCCACTCACCCCTACAGGCGCTCAAAATGTGCTATTTAACACGCGCAACGTCTGAAAAACCTATCCAAGATAAAAATGTACAGGTTCCCATGAGCTATTGAGAACTTGTGGGGCGCCATGTAGAAATCACAAGACGTTGTTAAAGCTTACACCTTTCACTTTGAATTACCTTGTTGAAATGTGCCATACAAATACACTTTTATAGGCCAAATGGTTGTATAGTCAAAGGTTATAGAATAAGGCCGCTTGACGGGACCAACGCAACATAAACTCAAATCCCGGCGACAGCCGTTCACAACGCAACAGAATCTATGTCGCAAAATATAAACTAAATGAAATGCGTTCATAAGCGCATCCACTAAAATCAAGATTGCCATCGGTCTACCGTTCCTCCTCCTTTGTCGACTTCATAAAGCCCGTGGTACCTGGTTTCCAGCGTAAACATAGTTGCGGTGCGCTCGTGTTCACTTACGTTCATGGCCACACCACGGACACGGGGCCAGCAGTTCCTCTTGGCCTTGTACTTGTGGTAGGCACGACCGGCCTTCAGGATGGGCTTGTCAATACGACCGCCTCCAGCAACCACACCTGTGCAAACAGGACAGAGCCGGTCAGAAGACGCACCGCTACACACGCACCCTTTGGTTCAAAACACCAAATCTGCTCATCGTCAGTTTACACGACAGAGTCGTCATCTCGCGCGGAGGATCCTTACCGACGACAGCTCTGTTGGCAGAGGAGATCACTTTCTTGGAGCCTGAGGGCAGCTTGACTCTGGACTTCTTGGTCTCGGGGTTGTGGGAGATGACGGTGGCGTAGTTTCCTGACGCGCGGGCCAGCTTGCCTCTGTCGCCGGGCTTCTCCTCCAGACAGCAGATGATGGTTCCCTCGGGCATTGTGCCAACGGGCAGGACATTGCCAATGTTCAGCTGGGCTGTGGGATAAAAAAAAAGAAAAAAAAGAATAGTCAGACACACACACACACACACATTTCTATCCAACGTGACCTCAATTTCAGTTTACAAGAACCTGCGGTGTCGGTATTCTAACAATCAATCACAGAACCTTGAAAAGGTGCTCCGATCATCATCAGCTGGTCTAAGCAGTGTATTGGTCAGACGATGCACGATTCTAATTTTAAACATTTAAGACTCAATCCAGACTTCAGGACTATAATGCTCCCCGTGGATCGGCCCCCAAAAGATCCCAATCAGAGCACCCAAAGCTACTTTGGATACAACTTATTGTCAGTTGCCAGATGCAAGATTGGAGTTTAACACAACATACGGTTTCATAGCCATCGCTTGATGGCGTGCAAACAATACAAATGCATCTGTAATGACACCGACACATCAGAACCACGGTGGGGCAAAAAATGTGAGCGCTGGGACAGAGGGGTAGTCCGCTTACCCTTCTTGCCGCAGTAGATGAACTGTCCGGTGTGGATGCCCTCTGCAGCGATGAAGAGCTCTGTCCTCTTCTTGAAGCGGTATGGGTCACGGAAGGCCACTTTGGCCAGGGGTGCACCACGGCCAGGGTCGTGGATGATATCCTGAGAGAGAGAGAGAGAGAGGACACACAACGTCAGTCTGCATTCACTGACAAGCAAGACGACTTCAATCCGCTCCTAAAAAACGTGTCCCCTAGTCCTCAGACAACTTTACCATGTGTATGCTCGTTTGGGGTTGCATTAGAGTTACTTTCCTTAGTCCACACTCCAGATTAGTGGGTGGCGGTAATGCACCCGAAAGCTGTTTGCCAACCGCCATAAAAAGCAATAGAAGAAGAAGAAGACAGCTTTACCTTCACGATCCCCTTGATGTAGCCATGGCGTTCAGCGAAGTCGATGTGACGGAGTTTAGCGGCACCTTTCCTGTGGTGGATGTGGGCTTTGAACACGGAGCCCGCACCTTTTCTCTGTCCCCTGATCACACGTCCCATCGTGTACTGCAACGGGAGGACAAGACGGTTATTCACCAGCTAACAGGCCTGTGGCTAACGGCCGACTTCATTACACACATTCCTCTTTCTGGAGATAAAGTAATCGGTCCGCTGACAGGAGTCTGCTCAGACGCAGTCGGGACTCGCTTTGACGTGAAGTTACGAACTAAAACGGCCACTGAGACGCGTTCCTGCTCCTCGCAGTGAGCTAACTTAGCTGTTGTGTGCTAACGGGACGCTCACAGCGGAACATCGGCTGACAGTGACTGCGCAACTTGCTGCCACTTTAGTAGCAGTTATTACACATTTAAATAACATTTACTTTGTCCAAGCGGCTCACGTCAGAAGATAAAACACATATCCGCCCCACTTGGAGCAGCTACCGGCCTCTGAGCCGCTAGACCCCGCCGTCACAGCACCATGTTATCACCGAGCTACTGGGAACCGCAAATAAATGCTCCCCAACATGTCTGCCAGTAAAATACTCAGTATAACGTATTCGTATACACATAGCGAATATTTAGAAGTGTGGCATTAGAGTGGATGAACAAACAAAAACATGATATACAGCAGATTGTACGAAGGGAATCGGACTGTAGATGCCATACCTAAACTCCGTTGACGGAAAGAGGAAGTGCGAGGGGCAAAGCGGAGGTTTTCTTCCGGTGAAAGTCTCGCGGTGCATGACGGGAGTTGGAGGCAGCTCAACATATCCGTGTAGGAAAAGCACATTCTGAATTTATTAAACGGCCTATTTCCTCAAACGTCCAAAAACGAATTTCCCGGTGTAGAATGTATTTAATTTATTTATTTTAATGTTAAGTTGACCACCTTTAATGTGACTGAAGAAACAGAACTCCTGCCTTGTGTCAAAACGATTTTGGATAGATAAATAAAAAATTAAAAAATGACATTCTGCCTTTTGACATTCCTCTTTTTTTGTATATGGATAATTTAAACTCATCTATTTTGTGACATGATTGATATGATCATTATGATGGGCAAATATATTCATTGTAGTAAATGGAGAAATACCAAGCCCTTTTGTGATTTTGAATTACTTTCAATCAATTACTTGTACTGTAATAAAATAGTCAGAATGATTTGCGGGGAAACATTTTGTTTCTTATAGTTTTGCCTTGTGATTATGAAATGAGTGTTTATTAATTAATTTCTATACATCATTCGATATAAATCTTATTTTTTCATTTATTTGGATAACGCTTGTATTGTAGTCTATGTATCTATTCTCTAACTTAAAAAGTATTACTGTACAGTGGACAATGTATTTTAATTTAACTTGTACAACTTCTAAATTGACATAATTGGAAATACATAAAGATAATAGCATATTACAATGTATATCTTAAAACCATAATAGTTCAATACAACAGAGGTGTTACATGAAAATTGTCTTAAAGATTGATTTTCGCTTTTCTTTTCAAGTTTTTGGAGATTAAACAATAGAACTGCATGGACATGTTACATAACGTAAAGTTAGTGTAAATTTCCATTCTATATTTAAGATTCTTATCTTGCAATGTTGTTTATTTTAATTGTCTCTATGTTGAAGAGAAAAAAAAAGATTCTATTTTAGTGCATAACGGGCATATAATCCTGATTCTGAAGTAAAGTGAAGCGAGCTTTCAGGTACCAGAAACTGCTTGAAATGTGTGCTTGTTTATTGCAGAAAATGTGGAAGAAATATAAAGCTTAAGACCCACAGGAACATTTTTAAAGAGCATACTGGGGTACTATGGTGTGAGTGGACAAGGAAGTAGACGTTTGGTGGGTTACCATAAGAGACCAGGACCCTGCAGGAGTCCACTCCCTCCAGAAGATGGCAGTAATGCATCACTAAAGAGAGCAAATGAGAGACAAGTACTGTCAGGCCCAGGAGTGTATTGTGGAGTGTAATAAGTATAAACAAGATGGTCAAAATATGCAAGAGGATCTCAGGAAAACTGGAAGTCAGGATCTTAAAATACAAACATGAGAGAACCTGTGACGTGGATTTTAGAGTCATACAAACAGGAGTACTGGGCTGGATTCAATCTCTTTGTTTAACAAGTACGTCATAGAATGCAGTATTTTTTCTGTACAGTATTTTAAGCTCATTGTGAGTCACAAAACTAGGGTGGGAGGCCTCACTTTAGTTTTCACTAAAAGCAATAAGAGTTTAAGTAGATTCCTCTTCTCTGACTCTTTCGATGGAACTGCCATTATCTTTCAGAATTTCTAACAGAGATTTTGGGGGGGTTTAATCTTCCACAGCAGATGCATGATGTCAAGAGTGTATTTCTCAAAGAGTCTCCAGCCACGCTATCAGCCCTGTGAGTCATCAGTTAACCTAAACTGCATGCCTTTGGACTGTGGGGGGAAGCCGGAGAACCCGGAGAACCCAGAGAGAACACACGGGGGAACATGCAAACTCCACACAGGAGGCTGCCCGGGATTCCCTCAGAAGAGTTCCTCAAATATTCTGTATTATATCTTTGGAGAGCGTTAAACGTTGTGCCTTCCAAAAGTCTAAATTCAGAGAAGAAATCAACTTGCTTGTCCCTCTTTAAGAAGCCCCGCCCCGAGTGATTTCAGTGTTTTATCTCTGATGTGTAATGAGTTGAGCTCAGACTTCTGGGTGTTTCCTCTCACCACAGAAGAAGAAAAGGTGTCGATCAACAGATGGTTCCCCTCCTGAGAGCAGAGCGTCCCGCAGGAGTAACTACACTGCTGTGATTAATGAGCACACACACACACACACACACACACACACACACACACACACACACACACACACACACACACACACACACACACACACACACACACACACACACACACACACACACACACACACACGGCTGACACTGCAGGTGATAAATATGTGGTTCAGTTATTATGATGCTGTATTGTTTTATACAGTCCCCCTGGTACAACATGCATATTGCACACACACACACACTCGCACACAGATGTTGTGCTGTGCTTTATCCTTTATTCTTTTCTTTCGAATACGCAGCTCTGCAGGTTTGTATTCCTGAGACGACACATATTTCAGTCTGAAAAAGATGCTCCGATTGATCACAATCAGCCGATATAGTTCTTCCAGCCTGTTATAGTCAACCTGTTTCTTTTTTCCTATTATTTGTATTCTACTGTAGAAAGTGGTTCATTTGATCTGATCGGATACATTTTAGGGCACCCTTTCCTTTCCATGAAATCTGTCAAACCCCCAAAAGTGAGACACAAGTTTGAAATCAGAATAAGAAAAAGAATCAAGAGGATGCAACATCACTGCTCTTACCTCCGCTGTGTGAAGATGTGGCTCCTGTGTGCGGTACTGTGGGCAAATAGCAGTTAAGCTAACGGTAAAGCTAACCACATTAGCCGCGGATGCTAAATGGTAATTATCTTATTTTAGTTTTACCTCGACAGCCTCTTTAGATAACTCAGTGTTATGTATAATCCGTGATAAGAAAAATAGATTATGAACCTCAATAAACATAATTTACAAATCATTTCCCACAAGCAGTTTTATTTTCAAAAACAACGATTGGTTTCTCGGTTGCGCTGTTGTGGAGCCCAGCAGCCTCCTGATGATGCTGTTGTTCAGAATGTTCAGCATCCAGATGTTGCCTTGCTGGCATAACAAAAAGATGGCTGCTTGTGTTGACATGTGACCAGCCAGCAACAGAGCTTTTTATTCTTCTTCTGAATGAAGACAGTTTCCCTTTCAAATGATTATTAAAGCCGCTCATCCAGCTTCTTGGCAGTAAAACGCACACAGCCGGTCCTGTTACTGCCGATACAACAAGCGTGGGATGTGGAGAGTGGTACTTGTGTAACTGACAGGAGTTTATATCCTGTGACCTTTGACCTCTGATTGTAGCTGCTGTGTTCCTACAGAGACATTTCCAGAATGCTTTTCTATTCACATTTTTAATTTGTTTAGATTGACAGTTTTCAGCTGCATGCAGTAAAGATTAAAGATGTTTTTTTTTTACCTCAGATGCTATAACCTGTCTGGCTCGTTAACTCCTCTTTAACGTCAGCCAGCTGAGGAAACAAGTAGAGACCTCAGTGAGAAGTAGTAAGAGAGGCTGTGATCAGATGGACAAACTAATGTAACAACCAAACAGAGAATTATCACCCGACTCTTCCACTTAGGCTATTGAGCTTGGCTTTTTTTTGGTGCTTTCTTACTGCTCTCATGAAAAAGGTCTCACAACCCACTGTACATTACCTGCTCAGCACCAAACATGCAGACAGTCACAGTTAGCGACTAACTGGTGAACATCGTGGAGCATGAAGCAGCCAAAGAGACGGATATTTCCCTCCGGAGTTGGTGGAGACCAAAAACAGAGCTAAAAATGAGTGAATTGGACTATATCTATCGGACCCAACTCAGGGGAGAATTATGTTGCTCTGTGTGTGCTGGATGGGTGAATATGGTGCTTCAGGCATGCGTCCTAAAACCCAGAAATGAGTGAGCATTTTTGCATTTGTCTCAAAGTCAGTAGGTTTTTTACATGGGCTGAAGTCAGATGCCTGAAATAAGGTCTGTGGTTAATGCAATGGTATTTAGTAACGTCTCACTTTGGAGGAAGAAAAATGTTCATGCCCCACTGCACCAACTAAATTGTAACAAAACGGTCCATGCTGAATTTTTATTTAAATAACTTTTTGTGACTCCCCCATCCATGCTTTTTCAAATAATAGAATAAAGAAAATTGCAATCACTTTCAAGTAAACCAGGTTGCTCCAACAGACAAAAACAAATAAAATGTGCAATAACTTTGTTAGAACCATGCAAACAAAGTTATATCTGTGCAAAAAAGAACTAATATTTGGCAAACAAAATAGCTATTAACCTGTAAATAACTGTTTTGCACTGAATATCTACTAAAGGATAAAAAAAATTCTGCATGAGTTAATTCATGGTGGAAACGAGCCGCCCAGTTCACGACAAGACGGTCTGTAAGAAGATAGAACATCTGTTTTTGGATTCACAGGCCTGCTCATCCTCATCTGTGCAGCAGTGTGCGCTACATGGACAAAGGAGAACGTAAACTGCAGTCACGCCGAGACTCAAGTGTAAGCTTTAAGACTTCAGTAAAGGGAGAAGCGGCTGTGGTGACCTCTGACCTTTGACCTCCCAGTGGTGGAACTACCTTTGAACTCCGCAAGAAGGAAACTGCCGAGGGCTGCAGATGTGACAACAGAGCTCCATTCTGCTGTCCAACAACTTAACGCTGCACCGTGTGTTTGTGTGTGTATGTGTTAGCCTCCTCATCATTAATACAGTTAGCTTTGTCAGATCTGGGACAAAACAGAACAATAGAGCTGAAACACCAACAACACACACAGACTGTTCTGTATATTTTACTGTTTCTGTTGCAGGAAAAACAAAAAGATCCTGTTTCTGTCCTGTTTCTCTCAGATCTAACCAGAATATGGGTTTCTGCTCCTCTCCGGCTGCAGCTCGGGAACATTATTTACAAGAAATGTAAGCACAAGTCTAATTTGAGATCACGCAGGAACAGATTTACACACTTTGTGAATGTATTTACAGAAAATGCTGGTCTGGTTCTGCTGGCCTCCCTAAAAGGTGTCCACAAGGTGAAAGATCCAGAATGAAGCCGATTGAAGTTTAGTAGGCAATGATGGAAGAAATAAAGATCCTTTACTTAAAAGGAAGCATCAATATACGTAGCAATATACCTAATACTCCATTCGAAATAAACGTCTTCCATTCAAATTTTTACTTAGAATTATTCAGGTCTTTTACTTAAGTAAAAGTAGTAATACCACAGTGCAGATATACTATTTTAAAAGTAGAAATTACTTACTTACTTAAAGGGACACTGTGTAGCATTTAGGGGGATCTATTGGCAGAAATGGAATATGATATGAATAGGTTTTATTTTTTCGTTAACTTAAAATGAGCCGTTCATGTCTAGAGTGCGTCCTCTTCACACAGCCGGCCTCCATGTTTCTACAGTAGCCCAGAACGGACAAACCAAGATAGGGACATTTCTTTTGTCATCGCAGTTTTCCTCCACACTTCGGCTCGGGAGGAGTTTCACCTCACCGCTAGATGGCGCCAAACTCTACACACTAGACCTTTAAGTAAAAGTGAAAAAGAATTGGCATGAAAATATACTCAAGGGAACAGTGTGGAGGATTGATGGGGACTTATTGGCAGAAACCAAATATAATCTTCATAACTTTGGTTTCATGGTTGTATAATTACTTGAAACTAGCGAGATGGGTTTTCTTTACCTTAGAATGAGAGGTTCTGAATGTGCGTTCTCACGTTACCTAAAGGCCACTGTAGCTCGCCGGCATGTTTGGGAAGGAGGGGTAAGAGAAAGGGTATTCCATTGTGTGCAGTCTACAACTCCACCACTAGATGGCACTCAATCCTCCACACTGCTCCTTTAAAGTACCAACGATCCTTGAGCCATGTCTGTAATCTCATCATATGTTCTGAGTGAAAAATAAAAATGTGGTAAGTAAGTATTCAGTAAAAGTGAATTGAACTTTCCATTATTTGTGCTTTATTAATTACTGCAGATTTCAGTTGAATTTAGTGCAACAAGAGGGGTCCTGCTTTTTATCTGCACATTGTGTTTGTGAGAGTGTGTATGTGTATTTGTGTTTAGACAATAAAACAATCCCCCCCCCTTCCCGTCCCTCCCACGGTCACCATGAGAACTGCGGACAGGAAGGACAAATTTAAACGTTAATTAGACATGGTATTCATACACAAACACACACAGTGTACATCCCGATTCATATTTCACATCTGACCTCGGTGCTTGTCTGTTTTCTCTGTAAACTCTTATGACTTAGTGGAACTAGTTTTGCCAGAAGTGTGCATTGATACGTTCCTCCGCAGGCGGTGAGGAAGTCCCTTCTGTCTGCAGGAGAAAAGGAGTGCATTAATCCGTTGGGTTTATTTCAGGCCATGTTTCAGCCGTGAGGATTTGAGCTCAATTATCATGAAGGTCTTGCTTTTAAAAACTTTTACAAGTCTTTTTCTACGGCTGCCTTTTAATCTAAATGTTATGTTTTGATGTATTTCTTTCATTATTTTCTTTACTGTTGCACAGGCCACTTTACTGCAGTAATCCTGCACATTTCCAAGGCTTATCTAATCTAATCTTATCTTATCTTACACATTTTCTCAAGTAACTGTAAAACTCCATCTTAATACAGCTGTTTTTGGCTTTGTCTTGATAAATCAAATGCTTGCTACACATGTTTCCCTTCAAAGGAAACCATAATGGTTTATTTGACAAGCTCACATCTGTATTGAAGCCCATTGTCTTTAGGATGAAAGCAGTATCTCATTTCCACCTACCCCCTTGGGAAATTCCTTTCTATTTAGCTGCTAAATGCTCCATACACATTCACCAGCTCGCAGACTGCTGCTACTGAACACAAGGTTAATAAGAGCATTGAGCGTAAAGTTGGGGGCCAGAAAACCCAAACAATAAACTGAAGGCTGCCAGAAAGCTCTGAGGGGAACTGCAGAATCAGGTTATAATGTGTTTCATCACTATTCAATATATTTTATTTAATCTACTGTTCAGAATTCGCTTTATTTGCCAAGCATGTGTGCACAAGGAGGAGTTTGACTCTGATCGTAAGATTCTTTCAATACTTTCAAACAAAACAATTTACAGAAAGATGGATAAAACACGTGCAGCTAAAATAGACAGACAAAGCTGAACAAAGATTATAAAAAATAAACATATAACCATTCAAATAGTGCTGGAATAAAAAGCAAGTGATTAATGTGATAGTTAAATGTAAGTAGTTGGTTATGTACAGTATCTAAATGGCCAGAAAAAGAGAACTTTCATGTGAAACTCGCCAGTCTGTTCTTGTTCTTAGAAATGAAGGCTATTCCATGCAGGAAACTGAGAAGAAACTGAAAATGTGTCTGGGTGAACCCAAACTTTTGAACGGTAGTGTGTGTATATATATATATATTTTTTTTTTTTTTGTACACTTGGGTATTGCCAAAAGAAGAAATGAAACCCATAATGATCATAGTTTGTCAGCTTTTCGACAAGTGACGCTGTTCGGCACTGACTCGCCCGCCACTGTCTCCCCCCCCCCCCCCCCCGCTGGTGTCACCTTTTTCACCCCTCATGAGTTTGCAGGTCTGGTATATGCATGTATATTTTACAGCATGGAGAGATTTAGATTATATGTACATATTTAAACTATAAACTATATCATTCATAATCTGCAGATGTGGTGGCTGTTGTAGTGTTACAGGATTATTGCATGGGGATTGTTTTCTGAAACTATATGATGATGATGATGATGATGATGATGATGAGGGTGTGTGCAAAGGAACTGTTCTTGTGTCAGGTTGTTTTGGCGTACGGTGTCCGGGTGTGACGGGTCTGAGGTAATGTTCCCTGCCCATTTCAAATACTGATCATAGCCTCTTTTATAAATTTGTGCTGACTCAGCTTGACTCAGACACAGAAGACCTGAGACTCAGCAGTATTATGAGCCAGTGTGCTGTCGTCGGTATATAATGGGAACTTGGAGGAAGTCATTAAGGGCCCAACTAATTTTGCCTCGATTTCAGCCGCCGCCGCACCACAAGAGACTGTCTCTCGCTCTTTTTCTAGGTCTCTCGCCCCTGGTCAGGACAGCTGTTTTGCTCCAGAGGCATTGTGGGTCTGTGCTGCTGTGGCAATGCCTCCAGTTACGCCAGCTGCTCTTGATGTCAACATCGCTACTGGCAACCACGAGGAAAACAACATCCCTTTCATCATCATGGTCTCTGAAACGGTCAGGAGTAAAACCCTCATTAGCATAAATACAGAATATTGTGTGTGTGTGTGTGTGTGTGTGTGTGTGTGTGTGTGTGTGTGTGTGTGTGTGTGTGTGGCGCGCTGTGTCACGGAAAACCAAAACGTCTCTTTGTCTTCTCTACTTGCTGCTACACACTAAAGGCGTTTTTTGTTTCCAAATAGAAAACAGCTGCCTTTTTCTGAGTTCCCCTCCGATGGCGTTGCGCTGACAGGAAGTGACCTCACTGCTGTTCTTGTCTCTGATTGGTTGGAGGTCATTACTGAGGCTCTCCGCTCACAGGATGTCCCATTCCTGCCATTCTGTCTCACGTCCTGTTTGTTTATTTTGACCAGCAAAATAAACATCTGAATGCGCAATTCTGGAAACTGGTTATGATTCAACACACACACACACACACACACACACACACACACACACACACACACACACACACACACACACACACACACTGTGTGCAGCTGTCAGCTGGTTGAGAAGACTCCCTTGTTGATTGTTTGGGAGAGGTTTGATAAGATTAAACCGTAGAGATGTTGTCAGGAAAACATTCAGCAAACAAATATTTGAGAGGATCCACTCCGATCAGTGAAGTTTTAAAAATAATAGCTGTGAAACATTGTGACACATGCTTATGTGAGCTGGTACCAACCAATTTCAACCGCATCCATCCATCCATCAATCAATTTGCAACTTTTAACAAAAAGAGGTGTGTGTTGAGCCGCAGTCATGCAAAGGATTTTTATTCAATTCCTTCTTGTAACTGTACACCGCTCAAATATTCGGTTTCTCTGTGGCATTCCTCCAAGTACAGAGGCAAAAGATGCTCTAACTTCCGTTTCACTGAGCCTTCTTTTTTGTAAGCCCTTCCAAAACCAAAACTACAACAGCGAAAGTGTGAGGATCGGATACGTCAATGTGTCCATTGAATGACATTTCCCGTCTTCTTGCTAAGCTAACCAGCTGATATTCGTAGCCACATATAAATCAATCTTCCCATCTCACTCTTGGCAAGAAAGCAAATAAGCAGGAAGAGAGAGGTGTGTGTGTGTGTGTGTGTGTGTGTGTGTGTGTGTCCAGGAAGTTGTTTTTTTCTTCGACGGGTGAAGGCCCTAAACTCTTATTTTGACAGGTCAGTGTTCAGTGCTTTTATTTTGTTGTCCAACAATGTTGAACAGGAGAGGCCTTGACAGAGGTGAACTTCCAGTGACGACAGGAAGAGGGAGCGACGGAAACGCAGGACGAGCCACCATATGTCGCCGGGTGCAACGGGTGCCAAAACCTCCTCAGCAACGCCCAATCCAATCTAGAGAGCCTCGCTGTCAAAAAACAGGAGAGAGAAAAAGAAGTGACGTGTGTGTGTTTGCAGACTCACTCACGTGTGTGCGTTTTCATGACACTTTTCATGACACACTTGAAGGCCAAGCATATCGTGGTCACGACTTCCCGTGTCTCAACCACGTTCTCACAAGTTCCATTGACAGCAGCATATGTTTAACATGTTTGCATGCCAACATTTGCTAATTAGCACTAAACACAAAGTACAGCTGAGGCTTATGGGAATTTGTTTTGTAGATATTTGGCCATAAACAAAAGTATTGGGACACAATCATATTTGGACCTGATGATGGCGCCAGTTGGATCACCAATGTTAGTAGAACTTATAAAGAGGTGCACGTGAATGTCTGAACCAAATGTCATGGCAGACAATGAGAGATTCTCGAGGAAGCACGAATGCGATCGCAAAATTTCCTGATAACCTGGTCAGGAGAGGCTCTGGACCAAAGTGGTCTGACGCACCGCCATCACCATCCCGAGGCTATTCGTGCATGTGTGTGTGTGTGTGTGTGTGTGTGTGTGCGCCATGTGAGTGCGTTGCATTCAGGTCGCCATGTGATTCTGTGATTCCAGAAGGACAAACAGGAGAAAGAGGCCATTTCGCTGACGAACTACAGTCTGTCTTCAGTCATGTGTTGAACGCCCTGGAGGTATTTAGGGTCACATGACAAGAAGACATGTACAGAATGACAATACACACAAGCGCATCAACAATCTGACCGGTCTCCGTCACTGATTTAGACGAAGATTATAAAAACAATATAAGTAAGTGACTTATGCTATTTCATGTTAATTAAAAAAGTTTTGGACCGATTGTTGTCCTGCTGAAGAGGCACCAGATGAGAAAACGCTCTTTTGTGTCGATCTGGAGGACATTTAGCTACAAATGAGGTGGCTTGTAAGTGCGTGGGGTAGTTTTAAGCTTCATAGCACAAGCAAACCCACAACAGTTCAAAGTGAGCCATCTGATGTGGCCAGAAGCCTTGATTGGGCCGTTATGTCACCCACCAGGGACACGCCAGTGATGTCACTTCCCTTTGAGTAGATCGCCTTTCATGACGCCATGTGTCAAAGCATACCGAGACACATTTTAGAGGGCGGACATAAGAAAGCAGCCGTAATACAAAGCGGGACAAAGTCAGGAGAAAGAAGCTTCGCTTCCTGCAGTCTGTTAATTAATCATCAACAGTTGGAAACCAGTCAGAGAGCTGTGGGAGACAGCACAGCTGCTAATGGGATAGTGTGTGTGTTTGCAGTTAATGACACGGCAGTCTCTGTGTTAATGCTGACATAATCATTTCCCAAGCCGAATAAGGTTGAGGATGAATGACTAAAAGAGGGCTCCCAGTCGATGAAGGGAACCTCTGATTTGTCAAAGTGAAGGTCAAATTTGTTTTAATTGTTCCTTCATAGTTTTTCACAGTGTGTCATTTTCATCCGGCTCTTCACTTCACACCGACGGCGTGAACCTACTGTGTAATGATGCCGACCGTGCACTATTCAGTCACTTTAATTAACTTCATGTACTGCTCTGTAATACCAGATCGTACAAGATGTCGATCACACTGGGCTCGTCACAGGTTGCAGGTCTAAAAGGGTCTGCATGCAAAGTCAATGGACAATTCAAATGGGCACACAAAGACTTCCATTCAGGTTGAAGGAAGGAAGAATAAATAAATGATTGTGGGTATGACCTCAGTGTTGATAGGAATAGAACAGAAGGTCAGAGGTTCAAACCTCGGTCTGGCCGATTAAATCTGGGAGAGGAAAGTGAGACAGTAGTATTAGTTTTATGGAATACTTCCTTATCCAGCTATGATACCATTGGATGGTCGTGGATTAAACACACTTCATTGACATGAGACCAAGAGTCTTTCATATTAAACTACAAAGTAGTTTGTTTGTCCATACCATCTAGATTCTAGAACAACACACAAGTGTTTTTCGTTAGATTCTAGGTTTCGTCAGGTGTTTCTACATAAAGATAGTTGTGAATACTACAGCACTATACAGTCTGAGACAACTGTAGTCCTACTTCTAAATTGTTGAATTTTTAAACTCACCATCTGCTGTCAATCTTCATCAAACTGCTCGTATTCTCTTCTGATCAGATACTAATGAACATCGTACTGGTTTACAATGTTTTCCAGCTTTGATGCTTTAAATTGTGCATTCGTCAACACAAACCTGACTTCATTCCCCTGAAATGGAGGATGTCCTCCATCTGCCTGTCTCCCTCTGAGCTCATTCAGACATACACACGCACACACACACACACACACACACACACACACACACACACACACACACACACACACACACACACACACACACACACACACACACACACACACACAAGCTTCATTAGAGATGATATTAGTGTGAACCCGTTATAGCTTCCTTCCCCCAACAGCGACCACAGGAGGTCACAGATATGAGGCAAACAGCTGGATCTAACACACACACACACACACACACACACACACACACACACACACACACACACACACACACACTGCACACACTGCACACACGCACGTACACAGACACACAGATCCTTTCCTGTCTGGCAGGAGACCACCAGTGGGACAAGGTCTTGAATGTGTGTGTGTGTGTGTGTGTGTGTGTGTGTGTGTGTGTGTGTGTAGTTGTCAGAGATAAGCGTGTCATGGCCACAGAGATAAAATTCAGGATGAAGGCCCCCTCCACACACACACACACACACACACACACACACAGTCTCTAACTGCCGTTTGAGCCAATCAGATTGCCTCTCACCCGTCAGCTCGTTAACGGACTATCAGTTCCCCCCCCAGGGGGAGACTTTATCTGCAGCTCATTAACATAATTAATTGCTGCTCGTTAGCTTAATGAAGCTGCAGGTTAGCAGACAGAACAAAGTCCTTCGTGCTCCGCTCAGATCTCGAGTCTGATTTCCACCAGCATAATGAATAAATAAACAAACGTGTAAACAATCAGTGACAAATTAGCTCTCATTAACAGTGTGGCAGTCATGTGAGCGTCATCGCCGGTGACTGTGAAAAAAGATACAATAGATCAGTGATTCTCAACTGGTGGGTCGTGACCCACTAGTGGGTCGCGGACCCGTTTTCAGTGGGTCGCAGGCCTTTGCCTAAAAAAAAAAAAAATGCAAAAAAAAAAAAAAAGCGGAGTGTCGTTATTTTGCCGGCTCTGGTTTCAACTGGTTTTGCACTTGTCCCTCCATGTTTTCAGCAGCATGTGCCAGGTTGGTTCAAACCATCCTGATATGAGGGAGACTCTGGGTTTTTAGGATAATTAAATTAAACAGCCTACTGAATATAACATTGACAAATGATGGCCCTGCCTGCATGACAGGAAAAAACTCTGGGGTTGGGAGGAGAATTGAGTGCTGCTTAATTTTCTGTAAAGCACAATGTTTTTCAGTATTTACTGATGAGGTAATCACAAGAGAAGTTAATGTTGTATATATGAATACTTTTGAATTCCACTTTTGTTTAATTTATTTTGAGTTAGTGGAAAAGCTGCTCCTCAACACAGTGACGTGTTCCACAGTAAAGTGTTTGTCATAGATTCGGTGAGTGTGTGTTGTCAGTTAAAGTTAGGTCATTTCAGTCTTTTTGAAACTACTTCTTAGTTGTTGGACTGTTTGTGCATGAAAGCTGTTGAGTCTGTTTAAAAATAGCTGAAGATTCTGAATTGTTATATATGTTGTAATACCTCGTGTCCTGAAGATGCAGTTTTTGTTTTTTAATTAAAATGCAGCTAATTGAGTGTAAAAGGGAATAGTTCCCTCTCTATCATCGCCACCAGCTGCTCGTTTTGGTTATTAAACTTGTTTTTGTGTTAGCATACATATTCTGTACTATCTCAGGTTCAAACTGCACGATCTTTTCATTAAATACATTTGAGAAGTTGAGAATGTTCCTCGATTTGGGTCGCGGCTTGTCATTCAGGGGTGATGGTGGGTCCCGGAGCCAGACCAGTTGAGAACCACTGCAATAGATGATCAAAATACACACGTACACACTAATACTAAATACTAATACTAAAACTATGGAGACCGTTTTCATCAATGGTGGAATTAAACTAAGTATTTACTCAAGTACTGAAGTACAAATTTGGTTTACTTTATACTTTTCTATACTAGTCTTTTAGTTTTATGGCATTTTTTACACAAAAACATGTGTATGGTTCCAGCTTCACAAGGTAAAGATTTTCTGTTTTTCTTCCTTTTTTAATGATTGAAGGGGTCACCTTGGGCTCTGGGTAATTGGGACAGCATTTCTCGCTATTTTCAGAATTTCGAACCAAACAGTAAATCAATCTATTTAATGATGAAAATAATCAGCAGGATAACCTGTAACAAAAATAATCATTAGTTGCATATACTTGAAGTATATTTTTGCTGATTATGCTGCTTACGTACTTCTACTGAAGTACCGTTGTCAGTGCAGGACTTTTACTCGTAAAAGAGTATTTTTGCAGTGTACTGTTTTTCATTAAACTGATTTGATGTGCAGACTAATAATAGTCTGGGGAATGTTTTGTCTGTTACACAGACAAAACTCCATTGTTTCTAATGTAAACACGACGGCAGTGGTGAGGAGAGCGAGGACGACTGCCGCTATTCATTGCTGCCGCCCGAGTTATCGATGATCGAAGTTTTTTAACTTTTTTTCCAGCAATATGAGGAGAAAATGACCTCAGAGCAAAGTATCAGAGTCTGACTATCCAGTCTTGGACGAGTAACTTATGACATGAGTGAACTTAATTTGACTGTATTAACCATGTGTCGTGATGTGTCTCATAATGCTAAACATTTCCTACGGTTTTATACGACAACCCGCGGACTCTGTGGTAACGTGGTGAGGTGAGAGTCTGTGATATCACCAACTTGTACTGCGTGGTAACGGTCCTTGATGGGATCGGATGCAGCAGCGGTTGCAGCCGGTTCTCAGCTCCCAGGGGCTTCAAACACCGGCGCTTTGTCACATCCCTCAAGCGTCAATAAAACGCTTTTGCATCTCTACTCAGTGAGATTCAAGTACCTCAATCAACCCGCGTCGTTATTGGAGGCTCAGAGAAAAATGCTCGGGGAGTGTTATGACCTAGTACTGACCCCCCAAAACAAGAAAAAACACACAGTTTGGATAAGAAGCCGGGTGTTTGGAGACCAGTTGTTGTGTTATTTTGACGTTAAATGACGGCCTTTCTTTAGTCTTTAAGTCTTTAATAAGGGTATGAAGATGAACTGATACATATTGGGGAACTGCTACAAGAGTTGGAGATATCGATCAAAACCACAGATATAAAATTTGTCAAATCTTTTGTCAAAAACAGTTGTCAAAGGCTTGCTTTGAGTCAGTCAGGGAAAAAAACAGAACATCGTACCGCCGTGAACTTAACGCGTTCGCACCGGGTCGTGGATCATCTTACATGTTCATGGAAGGAGCCTCTGCTCTGCGTTGGTGTGAACATACAGTTAAAAAATACTGTCACGGGTGATGGATCTTCATCATGACTCTTCCTGTTGAACAGCAGTTATCGGCGTCAGACCGCACTGACTGACCCTCGGCGGGAAGAACGAACCGTCGGCGGGAAGCTCGCTTCCTGGGGAGCACAATGGCTGTTGTTCCAGACAGGATGTGACATCATCGTGAAGGACTTCGGGACAGGAAGGAGCTCTCGTGGGTGAAACTCGGTGACTCCTTCTCTGGGGTCGTATCTGTCCACCCATCTTCTGATCGGATCGACTTCCACATCGCCGGGTCTTGTTTGGTATTCAAACTAATCCTGTTTACATTCTCATTCTCTGTGTGGATAAGAGCAACGATCACAATAAGAGAGGAAGGTTTATAGAAATAGTATTTACAGTTATTTTAATGCATTTAAAATAGATATAGATAACCAAAAACTGTACGTTCATTTCATAATTTACCAAAATAAATCTCAATATTATGGGAGTTTCTTACCATCTATTCTATCTTTTTAATACAGAGACGTTTGGAATGTATTACTTTTTTTTAATTTTAATACATTTTCCAGTTTTGGAAGTTGTTCAGTTTTGGAATGCCATAAATGTCTTCTCTTTTTTTTTTTACTGCTTTCTTGTCTTCACAGTCGAACCATTCAAAATCAGGAATACGGAGCGGAAAACCCAAGCAGTCCCAGCTGACCAATCCCAGCTCTCCTCCTCTCCGCGGGGCGTCCCTGCAGAGGTGTTGTTACAGGTTTGAGCTGCAGTCTTCACACAGAGTCTGACCCGGGAGGATAACTCCAGCTGTTTTCAGTTAAAAGTGTGAAGGCTCACTGTGTGCTCGTCATCACCGTAAAAGACTGAAGACAATCGTGAACACACCAGACTTGAGCTGTTCAGACTGAAAAAGGTTTTCATATATATATATATATTTTAAAAAAAGGCATCTTTACATGTGATCTTTATGTGATGATACTTTTAAATGTATGTCACATAAAAGCCATGACTCAAATGTCAAGCCCTCTGCAAGCCTCTGTGCATCAATGTCACGGTGTAATGTCATCAGCGAGCCAATTCTGCAGCCTGTTTTATAATATCCATGCATGTCATCCTGCTGAGAGGGGCGTCAGATCAGATATGTACTGAATTTAGTTGAGAACATTTTTAACTCACGGCTGTCCTTCTCGTGCTCCGGGCGCATATATACTAATATGATCCTCTTTCTGTAAGTGTCCTGTCGTGTCTGGATAACATTTACGTAAGGGGCACCTATCTGAATGACAACAATGTTACAGATCCCAGGTCTGTAAAGGGGCTTCAGTCTGGAGGGTCGTTAGTTGAACTCCTCGGATGTTCCTCTTGTGATTGTTCAGTAGCTAAATCTTTTTTTTCTTCTTCTTCTCGAGGACAGTGTTATGAAAAGAAAGAGCTGCTAAAAGGTCTCACTGTGTGTAGTAGAGTCATTTCCTCAGTCAGTGTGTGTGTGTGTGTGTGTGTGTGTCCACAGGCATCTTCTTCAGTAACAGCTTGTGTCGCCTGTGGGACAACACACACACAGAGAGTCTAACTGCTGCAGGCCTATAGCTCATTACTGATTCAACATATGGCCACACACACACACACACACACACACACACACACACACACACACACACACACACACACACACACACACACACACAGTAAACAGCCTCTTTCCTCTAATTTTGTCATTCATTACTGTTGTATTTGAAATAAGACAGACTGACGATATGAACTCTAACCCAGTTCACTGGAGGGAGTTTATTTATGTTGAGTTACAGAGTCGGGACTCCTGCATCGTTCTGTGATGAGTTTTCTGCCGATTTCCTGACTGGTGACAAGTCCCAGGCATTTCATAACTTTCTTTTTAAATTCTATCTATTTTTGGCACGTTTTCCATGTTTCCGCTCATTCTGTAACATCCAGTCCTCTCACACTGCAGCCCTTGTCTCCCTCTGAAGGCCCCGATGCACTCCGAGCGGCCTTGTTTATGCTGCTGCACACAGGCACACATGTGCTGTCGGTTTGTACGGTCTGCGCGGTCACGAGGTTTGTGGACGTCCAGACACGGGCAGATGACACAATCTACATCGCTCCTCCGCGGATATAGAACTTAAAGACTCAGAGAGTCGGGCGAGGAGATTGATACCACGCTCGTATTTATCTGTTCAACATGAAGCAACCGCCAGGAGCCTGACATAAAGCAGTGGAAAGTAACTAAGTACATTATTCCCTCGAGTCTGGTTTTGTGGTGCTTGTGCTCCACTGGAGTTTCTGAAATTCCTGCTACTCCACTACAATTCAGGGGAAAATATTGGAATATTTACTCTACATTTGTTTGATAACTTTAGTTACGAGGAGTTTCGGATTAATAATACTTCATATATATTATGATGCAATACTATAAATTAAGCCGCCTCTCATTATTTTAAGATCCTAAAATTAGCCCCAGCTTTACCAGTTCACTGTGGTATTTTACTTAAGTAAAGGATTTGTTACTTCTTCCACCATTGATGTATACATAGGTGCCACTACCTGGACTTTTAGAGAGTTGGTGAGGTCACATGTCCGAGTGGTCCGAGTCAAAACGGATCAAGGTGAATTGGTGTGAGACCACCTGCGAAGGATGTCGGGACACAGCGTCACACTCTCCTCCCTCCACTTCGACCCCTTCGGCTGCATCCTGCGCTCCAAAGTGGTGACCG
>JBAMJR010000154.1:8617500-8742500 GCA_038501785.1 Myoxocephalus aenaeus | reverse complement strand
CGTAACTGCTAAAATGCTGGATATTGAGAAAATTGCTTTCTGGGTGTTGCCAAAGCCACTCCTCTAAAAACTGTGATACATCTGTGTTTTAGGAAAACTGAAGAACAGAAGAAGAAAAAAAGTCGACTCTTTCTGAAAGCAAAGACAAACCTTAGGAACAATAGTTTTTAGGTTTACTCTCCCTGGTCTAAATAAAGACTGGCCCATCAAATGCCTCGCCTCAAGTCAAGGATGCGCTTACACAGTTGCCAGTTTATTAGGTACACCTAGATGAAACTGATGCAGCCTAATAGGCAAGTTTATATTTGTATAATGTCACAAATTTGCGTCAAGGGGTTTTAGTAATAATACGACAGTCCTGCAATTCCTCCCTTTATTTAAGGTTATAATGTTCAGTGTTTCTTAAACCGTATTGTCATTTTGGAGCATGTAGCATCGAATTGTGTTACTGCTACTGACGGATGTTTCAATTTAAACCCACATAGGACAACGTCCATCTCCATTTTTTACCCTGAACACCCCACAACACCAAGCTAGAGGTCTAAGATCTATACTCTTCTGTAAATAGCTCAGAAAGTTCAACTGGGACTGTGTGAGAAAAGAGAGAAGGAAACGAAAGAGAACGGAGGAAGTGTCGAAGCTGCTCGTTCAATCTGAAACAAACAGCCACTTATATTTCACAGGATGACTGTATGACTGACAACTGCTTTCTCGGCGCCTAACTGTTTGAACTGCTTATGTTAACTGGTCTGACTGGTAGCGCGCTTTCAATCCTTTCAGAGTGAAAAGGCACAGAAATATAAATAGGAGGGGACGTGTTTTTATCTGCTTCCCATCTTCTGTCCTCCCATCCAATGACTGTCTGACCTCTGACCCCCCTGATTGCTGGCTGAGGTTCACAGTGACCTCAGTGGAACCTGCTCACGGCTAAAGGGATGCTAGCAGGAACACTTCAGGCAGCCGCTCTGTGTGTGTGTGTGTGTGTGTGTGTGTGTGTGTGTGTGTGTGTGTGTGTGTGTACAGCACAGCTCCAGCTGATAAAGTCCGCTATAACAGTTCTCATCTCAGCCAAAAAAACTATTATTTCCAGTTTTAAGAGTTGGTGTCTTATAGAACACGTTTTTGTTTGTTTTTGTTTTTAATTCAAATTGTTTTATATATCTCCAAAAGCAGTATGAGTATAAAAGCCACATTTTATAGAGCCTGAGCTGCCATGTCTGTGATCGGACTTCAAATGCGCCATCGCCACCAAATTGTCCTGTTTTAGATGACATGTCATCCATCTTATTACTTGAGAACTTTATGCTGATCTCATCTGAGTTTGTCACTGTATGTCATGACTTCACACCCAGCAGGTGTATTGCTGGGGACACAAGGAAGTGCAGAGTTGAGTGTGAAGTTACTTGGATGAGTGGTTCTTCGAGAAAGCTGCAAGCAGAAACACCCGGCCATCGGCCGAGCGGGTACCACATAGTGACAACAAACACCCTTCAAAACGTGGAGGAAACGGTTTTTCTTTTTTTAGACATAAGGGGCCTCAGAGTGTGTGGGAGGGTGGGAACAGTAGCTGGTCAGATTCCAGCATAATAACTGCAGGGTCATTAACAGGAAATACCAACAAACACAGTGCGTGGACGTGTATATGTGTGTGTTTGTTTGCGTGTAGTTCCTGTCCGCCATTCACGCAAACTGTCTGCTCCTCAACCGTCTTTCTGTCTGGGGCTATTTATATGCCGATGACTTTCCGTGAAAAAATGTCGTACAGATACTCCAAATAAACTTGAAAAAGTTTGAACGTTTTAAAAAACGCTCCCCCTCTTTTATTTTCTCCGTGTCCCTCGATCTGGTTTATTTACTGAGGGCCGGTCGGAGGCCTGGAATGAATCACAGTTCATCAGCGACTATTTCAGGACAAATATTCTTCCCCTTGAACTTCATCTGCTGTTCACCTCGTCAAACTACTTATAAAGTCATTGTTTACTGAGTCCAGTAACACTGAATTAAGACTGTTTGGATCACACAAAGTAGTTCTGTGTAAATATTCCCTTAGAATAGATTCTAAAGAAGAACCGCTGGATCAGGTGACTGACTGACTAACGGCCAACACAAAAGGACTGATACGAGGATGGAGGATGGATTGCACTTCCCAACTGGACTACTACCTTTTCTACTTTTATTCTATTGTCCCCTTCTACTTTCATTGCTGAGCTTTTTGGCTGGGTATTAGACAAAATAAACAACATAACAACCTACAGTCATGCTAGAAACTCTATGAGGCTGGACCATACACAATCTGTGAGGCTTCATTTGGGAATCTTGGCGCTTTGAGCTAAATGCTAACACTAGCATAATAACAAAGCTATTATATTGTTTAAATATAATATATATAGTTTGAAAAGTAAAATAATTCGCTGCTAGAGTAGTTATAATCACTCTCTATTTATTATGTATGTACAGTATGTATTTATTTTGATTTTGTAAATTACGTGTAGAATAATCAGGCAATGCTAAAGATGATATAAGCGTATATACCTAGTTAAACAGTGAATGAGTGACGTGAGTTTTTCTTTTTTTTTTACCCACAACCCTCTGCATCAGGACCCCCGCTGTTTCACACAACGCTAATGTTGCCCTGAACGCTGCGATGATTATATGTTGTACTACAAGGAGTGTCACTTCAGCTGAGCAGGATTACAGACCACATGACGGCCGTGACGTCACCCTGAATGTAAATCAACTTTAAGTGCACTCTCTGTACACTTTTAAAAACGGGTTACGTCCTCCTGCTCACATCTCTCACTAGAATCTTTTCGGTAAAAGCAGCAATTTTGCACACTGTGGACATACCTTGTTAGAAGTTAAAGTCCTGCGAATATTCTACAATGTAAAAAAGTACCAATAGTAAATAAAATAAGGCTACTTATTACAGAATGGCCATTTTAGAATTGCTAGGTATTACTAGGTAGGGATATATAAGCATTATGCTTCTGCCAATACCTTTTCAGTCATTTTTTGTGTGTATTAGATTGTGGCTTTACTTATTGCATTGTATGTAATGATTGACTGAATAAAACATAGACTCATACTCATACTCATATTATTGAGCCAAATATAACGATGGGAAAATAAGTGAAATCACGATGAAACAATAAACATTAGTGTCCAATAGAAACAAAAACTAAACGGTCACAAATACACTGCACACAACAAACACACACACACACACACACACACACACACACACACACACACACACACACACACACACACACACACACACACACACACACATAGGCTGCATTACTTGGGGCTGATTTTCTGCTGAGTTGTTTAAGCTAGAATGATATATATATATATATATATATATATATATATGTCATAATGTATCTGTTAATTATACTTCGTATTATTTATCTAAGACTGCAAAGTGACTTAAGTTATCAAATACCTGTGGTGCAGTAAAAAGCAGGCTGAAATGTGTCCCTCCGAAATGTAGAGTAAGTTTGGCAAAACATGGACATGATAAATACCTTCAATAGGCATCCCAACATGTGCTCCATTGTCACATATGTGACATCTATAGCAGCTCCGACCAATTTAGTCCGATTGAAGATATTTATGACATTTGTCTGTTTGTGTTGTTCTTAAAGTTGTATATTGGAGTCGGGCACTATGTGTCCCAGCGTTCAGACAGTAGACATCAGATTAGAGCCACGCTGAGTCCATTCACACTGTAGTGATAACTGAAAAGGAAACACCCCGACACACACACACACACACACACACACACACACACACACACACACACACACACACACGCACACACACGGAAACGCGTGCACACCCTCGCGCGCGTAAGTGGACATTGCGGGGGTTGGAGAGGAAACACCGTTAAGTACACGCACGCACGCACGCGCACACACTCTACACTCACGCGCGCGCCGAGGCAGGGAGGAGGGTCTCCGCGCGCTCACTTTTCAGTTTCATTGACTTCATCTGAAACTCATATGAACTTTAGTTTAGTTTTTTTCTTCTTCTATTCCCCTTTTCTTCCGCCCGGCTTCACTTTTTCTGTCTGTCACAGACCCAGAGCCTCGTGCGCTCCTCCAGCCCGGTTTCACGCACGAGACGGGTTCACGGACCGTGGAGCAACAGGAGGTTTCCACGCGCGCGTCACGCCGGGAAACCAGACGGATTTAGCGGAGACTTTGTGGAAGACACTGCGGCTGTTTGGTTCTGGGTTCACATCTGGCGCGCGGAGGAAGCCCACGGATTCCACATCTGCCCGGTATCCCACAGTCTGACCCGGGATATCTGCCGTCTGACTCGGGATAGCGGTACGGTAAACCTGCCGTTAGTTAGACATGAAACGAGGGCGGTTATTTGGTTAATGAATTATAGTGTCCGGGAAAAAGACATTGTGACTGACAGAGTTGATGAAGAAAAGTTTTCAGTCATAAAACAAACATTCTCTCCTTTTAAACCCATTTAATCTAAATGTTTTATTTAGGGATTGTTCCTCAGATTGAAAAAGGAGTTCAAATACATCCAAACTGTGTTTTTTTAATAATGGACATTTTAGATACAGAATCGTCATTGATTAATCCATGTTAATCTGTAAATATAGCATATTAATAAGACCATGGAAGGACATTTTGGTCCAGTAAGAGAACCACAATGGAAACAATATCAAAGTCCTGATATCAAACTTTCATGAGTACAAATACAGTTGAGAAGAGTTCCTTTGACAGGGCCGGACCAAGACGTTCGGGGAACCTCTGCCATAATTTTACTCTGATTTATGTATCGATTAAAAAAAACATGTTGAAGGGTCACTTCGGTACTTCTCAATTTGGACCCTATTTAATGTTTTCCCATGTTGCGTGTCCACATGACTAATGGAGTCAACAGTTTTTGGAAGGGGTCCAGCATTGAGGGGTAAAGCTGCAGTAGGCCGCCGCTCAACGGGCTGCAATGTAATCTCTCGGGAGGCAACTCCCCAAACTCAATGTGCTTCCTCTAAAAATGATCGTTATTATCAAAGTCTGACAACATTATAGAAAGGATCCGACGAAGAAAGGAAAAGGTCTTCTTCTCCTTTTCGCTTGATCCGGCCTGTTTGATAATTCCAAGTTGAAATCAAATACATATTCAGCCATGTCACGGAAGACAACACGACTCTCTCCAACTCTCACTCACGTTTCCACCTTTGTGGAAACAGCCGCGCGTTGAAGGTTGCCCCGATCGATAACATTGCAGCCCGCTAAGTGGCCTCCATATTGGTCCTGGGACAGAAAATGAACACAAAACATGTGGAAATAAGGTCCAGGTTGAAAAATATTGAAGTTGCCATTAAATTAGTGAGATCGATAGATTGTGTTACTTTTGGACAGAGCCAAGCTAGCCCCCCTGCTTTCAGTCTTTATGCTAAGCTAGGTTCACCATGGCTGAAGCTATATGATGTTTACACTGAGATGAATATTAAATCACAAGACTTTGCAACGTTCCATCAAATAGATATTTACAAGTACATTCAGACTGACATATTTGGTACCTTTAGGAACTTCAAAATTGTCACTAAAATTTAAATAAAGTTGTGTGATTTGAGACAGAACCGAGACAGATGACACGAGAATCTCCGAAAGATGGAGACGGAAAGATTGGAAGTTTGTTCTGATCTCATGCGTGTTGATTACTGATGTGTGTCTCTCGTGGTGTCCCTGCAGTCTGTCCTCCATCATGCGTCCCTCAGCGGGCAGCATGTGTGCGCGCTGCAGCCTGGTCCTGGTTCAGGTCCTGGTCCTGGTCCATGTCCATCCCGCAGCAGGATACAGTCTGGATCAGGACCACAGTCTGGGGTTCAGCGGCCCGTCCTCGTCCATGTTTGGATACTCGGTCCTGCTGCATCGCCATGGAGCCCATAGCTGGTATCGATCTACCCTTGAACTTATTTTAAACTACTATTGATCCTTTGTTCATCGTCTATTAATATTTAGTTAATCCTCTATTGATCTGCTTGTTGATCCTCGTTTGACCTGCCATTGACCCTTTGTTGATCTAAAAGAGATCAGTACATTTAGATCCCTTTGATTATGTTAATGCCCTCTATTAGCTGCCACGCTCACAGAAGGGCTGTGTCTGCGTGTGTTGGTGTGCGCATGCTAATTAGCCCGTCCTTGTCAATGAGAGACGCTCTTTGATGCTTCACACACAGATGCCATTCAGACACTGAGCAGACACAAAGACAGATCCTGTCTAACTGTCTCCGTGTCTCTCTCTCTCTCAGGTTGGTGGTTGGAGCCCCGGTGGCAAACTCATCCTTCAACGCGTCGATTCGATCTCCAGGAGCCGTGTACCGCTGCAACATCACCGCCGAGCCCGGCCACTGCCACCCCATGCGCGCTGGTGTGTTTCTGTCTGTGTGTGTGTGTGTGTGTGTGTGTGTGTGTGTGCTGTTGGGTCTTTTCTCCTGCATGTGAAACTCTTAAAAGCATAATCTCAAACATTTCCTAACAACGCAAAATAAGGTCTATACTGTACAGTATAATAAGGTATACAATAAGGTAAATAATTCAGAGATCTTACAAGTAGTACAAAGCAACACACACACACACACACACACACACACACACACACACACACACACACACACACACACACACACACACACACACACACACACACACACACACACACTAAGATCCGGTCTGAACATGACTAAACACAGTATTGGATGTCTACTATGTATGTTAACACTATCAGCTGGTCAGTTGGGGCCTTTAACAGTGAAACACCAATGAATCACCCATGAAGGCTGCATGTGTGAAACTGTTGAATTAATGTATGTGTCCGTGTGTGTGTGTGTGCGTGTGTGTGTGTGTGTGTGTGTGTGTGTGTGCGCAGACGTTCCGAAGTGTGGGAAGACGTGTGATGCAGAGAGTGATCACCAGTGGCTGGGAGTCAGTCTGTCCAGACAACCTGGAGTCAACGGAGGACATATCCTGGTAACACTTTCTTTCTCTCACCAAAGTTTAAAACCAGTAATACATATATTTGTATTTTTAGATTTGTATTTTGCAAATTCTCTTGCCTCGAATTGTCCTTCGAGGGACATATATACAACATTTTTAATTATATTAAATTGACTTTTCTAACTCGATAAAGCAGCGGGCCTTCTCATTTTGACTGAGTGCTAAATGTTGTAGCAGTGACACAGCAAGTCTGTAGCCCGACACCCAGCCTGTCATGTGTGTGTATAAAGCCATCAGGGAACATTTACAGAACACAAAGCTGCATTTGAGAAGCTCATTTCAGGCCATTTCTGAAAGACGCTTTGAATTTACACACTTAGTGAAAAATTAACGGATGATAATGGTCGACACACACACACACACACACACACACACACACACACACACACACACACACACACACACACACACACACACACACACACACACACACACACACAAACAGAGCCTCTGTCACAATGACACGGGTCATGAGGATAACGACATTCTACAGCTAACTTGTGATTGTGTTATTGCCAGTAATTAAGAGTTTGTGTCACATGGCGTTTGCATGGTCTCTCTGTGTGTGTGTGTGTGTGTGTGTGTGTGTGTGTGTGTGTGTGTGTGTGCGCGCGCAGGCCTGTGCTCACCGCTGGAAGAACGTCTTCTACTCAAAGAAAGATGGTCAGAACCACAAGCTGCCTAACGGAGTCTGTTATCGCTACGGAAACGACCTGAGACACGCCCAGCCCATCATTCCCTGCTACAGAGGTACACAAGCGCTCAACAGTAATTTGGTTTCCAAATGCATTGTGACACAGAGACCCCTCCGCAATTTGATGGAGACGTGTTTCGGATGTACAGACATGTCTGGACCTCACTTCTTTCGTGTGTGTGTGTGTGTGTGTGTGGTGTGTGTGTGAACGCAGCAGCTGTTCAGCGGCAGAAGGAAAACATTTGGGTTTTATCTCCTTATTTATTTGTTCACCTTGACCCCTCGACATTTCTGTTTGTCTCTCACAGACCACCAGAGGAAGTTCGGTGAGGATTATGGGTCGTGTCAGGCCGGCATTTCCAACTTCCTGACAGAGGTCAGTAAGCGCCATTAAAATCCCGTTTGTTTTCACAGTTTCAACAGTTTCAACAGTTTCATCCCTGCTGTCTTGTGTAAAACTTCTGACGGGCATGATGTTTTTTTTTCTGTAACCGATCTGCTCTCTAATTTTTTCTTCCTCATTCTTGGAATGTAGCAGTTATTTTGTCTAAAAAGAGAACAAAGACTCTCAGCTTACTGTGTCAAAGATGAAACGGATGTTACAGAAATATGATGTTGTGATATGTAGAGAAATGTCGCATGTATTTCTATTGGTATGATAGAGCTTTATGTATGTCATGTTATATCATGTCCCTGTCCTTCTCAGGATCTGATCATCATGGGGGCCCCGGGGACGTCTTATTGGACGGGTTCAGTTCTGGTCTTCAACACGTCCAGCGGGGGGATGTCGGTGTACCTGGACGACGAAGCTGGAGCCGTCAGCTTTGGAAGCTACCTAGGTAACAGATACACCTGCTGCTGTGCACCTCTGTACTCTGTAGTCACTGCTACAGCACCACAGACACAGAACTAGTGTCCCTACCGGACAGTCAGCACCTTCTACCTTCTTCCTAAAACAAATCCCCAAAAAGGTGACTGAGTCGAAACGGGTTTTGTTTTTGTTATTAATAAATCCATCTCATAGGATGTCTACACAGGCGTTCTTAATCTTGCATATAGTGCCTATGTCTATTTTCTCCACACATAACTACAGTGACTGTGAGCTGGGCTCTGAGCGCTGCCAAAACGCCACTAAGCCCACAGCAGTCTGATTTCTACTGTCGCTGAATGCTTCTCGTGTGCCGACTGACAGACGACTGACAGAGGACTCTGACGGTGCGCTGCCTTCACTGTGTCGACTGTTTGTGATAGATAATACAACCTAGTTGCATGAGACAGTTGCTTTTCAGTTAGTATTCAGATTTTGCCTCTTCCTATTTGGCACCTGGTGCATGAGAGGAGGCGACGTCACCGCGTGGAAGGTTTAAGGATATGACAGAAGGAAGAGCGTTTTCTGTCCTCCCACATATAGCTGCTGTTAAATCCTTTAATAGTTGAATGGGAAACGGAGACTTTATCATGCAGCACCGATGTTGGTCTGAAAATGACCTTAAGTTACTGCTTATACAGACCACATTTGTATTTCTGATTCACTATAAGAAAGGCAGGTATTTGTCATCTGTCATTTTTCCGCCGCTAATCCGGTTACAGATCACGTTCATTTAATTAATTATAAGTCATAAATTATTGTTATATACCACTGGGAAGTACTGAAAAAAAATCTGATATGTTGATAAATAATTGGTGCCATATTGCCAGGTTTTTACCGGTATTAAATCGCATTCTCTGTGTTGTTAAAAAGGTCTTAAAAACCTTTCCCTTGGGGAACCCTGCAAAACCCTGCATGTAAAAAGTCACGTGTATCCATGACCGAGAGCCACGTTTATTTTAATCCAGTTTCAAGAAATCAGGATTACATGATAAGAAATGAGTTAACTGCAGCAGAAACAAAACGAAAACCAAACCATGTTTTGTGATTTTCACTCAACAGGAAGCTGAACAGAGAGGTGTGATGTTCAGATGAAGGTGTTTCTTCTCTCCCTAAACATCTTCACTGTTCTCGTCATGTCAGAAAAGACTGATGAGTGTGTGTTGTCTCCAGTTAGGAGTTGTGCACGCGTGTGTGTGTCTCGCTGATCAGCACAAGTAAACAGGATGTAGCGGTTTACATCGAAGACGGAAGCTCAGATGTTGTGGTTTAAAAGTTTCTCTTTGCGTTTTGCATTCATTTTTCTCAACCATAACCACTGGATGTCAAACTCTAACCCTAACCAGAAACCAGCTTACAACCAACGGTGTCATTTCTACCTTTCAAATCTTAGTTCCATATTTTCAGTCTGATATACTCATAATAACAAAGTGCAGATGATTCATTGATTCATTTGGATCGCCTTCAGTTATTACCATGGGCTCACATTTGAAAAGGACAATTGGACATGTGAAAGATAATGAATGGGGGGGTTTGTAGCTGCTTTTAAGTGATGAATGTATCTTCTTTTATTATAATTATTTCCTTTATATGTATGTATGTGTGTATATGTGTATAAATATGTATTTATATCTTTTTTTTTCTTCTTTTTTTTAATTAAATACAATTTAAGTAACACAAAACAAATGTTTGGGAACCAAGAGGTATAATCTTTAAATGTACTTGGTTACTTTCCGCACCTGCAGAAGTCTAAACGTGTGACACTGTGTTGTTGTTCAGGTTATGCTGTTGGAGCCGGCCCCTTTTTGAGTCCCGGTACTGTGGAGGTGGTGGGCGGAGCTCCGCAATACAACCAGAAGGGCAAGGTGAGAGCTTCTGTACCTGTGCAGCCACCCACCTGTCTGTTTACTGCACTGAAAGTCTGAATGCTGGTCGTGAGAGCAACGTCAAGACAGCCGGTCTCGCTCCCACTTCTTCTTGATGGTGTTTTGCAAAGCTGAGTTGTTGAGTTTTGGTTGATGTTGTGTAGTGTTGGGTACTTGTGATGGTTGAAGTTAGCGTGTGTCTTTGTGCTGTGCAGGTCTTCATCTTCGCTGTTGACAGGAACATGCTGCGAGTCGTCTCTGAGGTGTCCGGAAAACAGGTGAGAAGCCACTAAGCGTTAGCGTCCCCCATTCAAAACAATGGCGTACTTAGCGCTTGCCTTGTCTTTTGTTGTGCAGCTGGGATCGTACTTCGGCTCCAGCGTGTGCGCAGTGGATCTGAACGCCGATGGGTTGTCGGATCTGTTGGTCGGCGCTCCCATGGCAACAGGCGTCTCTAGGGAGGAGGGAAGGGTCCATGTGTACATCAACCAGGGGAAGGTGAGCACACACTTCAACACAAATGCTACTTTAGCACAGAACTGAGAATGTTTATTTGACCCCTGACCTTGGAGCCAACATGGCGGACATCGGCCTCAGGTTCTCGTGCTCCGTTCTACGTTTTCATCTCGTACTTGTTTGTGTCGCCTGTATCCTCACAAACTGACTCTGTCTCAGGCGAAGCTGTTGGAGCTGGAGTTTCAGCTGAGTGGCAGCGATGCCTACGCCGCCCGGTTTGGAGAGACCATCGCCAACCTGGGAGACTTAGACGACGACGGTTACCCCGGTAATGAGCGCGCCGGCACAGCCTGACCTGTCTGCTTTTATTCTGGTGGAACCACCACTACGATTCTACTAATGAGTACTCTTTTGACTACTACATTTACTACATTTGAATACTACATTTTCAGATACTACTAATAACTGCTCGTACTGCAAATACTTTACTTTTGATACTGCTAAATAGCACTGTATGCTACTACTGAAAATATTCGTTCTGTTGTTACTACTACATAATACTACCGTTGTTAGTATTAATACTAGGCTTCTCCTGCTAATTCCAATGCAAACATAAATATTGCAAATAGTATTCAGAAACTACTACTAGCATTACTTCAAAAACTTGTACTACTATCAATTCAGCTGCTTCGGTAGTAGCAGTATAACTATCTTCAGTGGGTCCCCAAAGCATTTCCACTGGAGCAGGTGGGAGTGCACATCGTTGCTCAAGGGCATCTCAACAATGGTAATTAGGGAGCTGCTCTTTTTGTTTTCTGTCCAGATCTGCTGCCTCACAAATGATCCCACAATACTACTAATACTACTACAATACTTTGATAACCGCTGCTGCACTGAACACCCAAAACACATACCGTTGTATATTTAAAAATTCTTACCAAGAGTACACATCCACCCACCGCCAACAGTAACTGCCACTTCCTGATAGCTGTCATCACTGACTTTAACACAACGCCCACACACACACACACACACACACACACACACACACACACACACACACACACACACACACACACACACACACATAGACCCCCCACCATCTGTGTGTGCGTGTGTGTGTGTGTGAGTGTGAAGGTCGGAGTGTGTTATTACGTTCATTAAAGCTGTAATGACAAACTGTTGCCGCTCTGTAGCTGAACCTGCCTTCTAATCTGCCACAGCTAGATAAGTGTGTGTGTGTGTGTGTGTGTGTGTGTGTGTGTGTGTGTGTGTGTGTGTGTGTGTGTGTGTGCGCGCACATGCTCCAGTAGCTCTATCTTTGGACAAAAAAAACCCAGAAAGTGGGACTTTCAGACCCTCACATCTTCAAAGGACTCAGGTTAAATATTAAAGGAGCAGACTGTTTTTTTCTCACGTTTGTGTACTAATCCTGGATACTTTCATCCCGCTGAGCATTTTACAACAGGGCCTTCCCAACCCTCAGAACATTTGGACCTGAAAAGACCACACTTTTTTACATATCCAAAATGTAACTAGTCTCGTATCTCGTATCACATATTTATATAATATCAATATATTGCCCAGCCCTAGATTGAGGTTAGGCTGATTGGTTAGCTAATGGAGACAGCAATGGTCCTCACAAATGCAGTAATATCTACTGTGTATATCAACTGTGTGTGTGTGTGTGTGTGTGTGTGTGTGTGTGTGTGTGTGTGTGTGTGTGTGTGTGTGTGTGTGTGTAGATGTGGCGGTTGGTGCCCCACAGGAAGACGACCTAAAAGGAGCCGTCTACATTTACAACGGCAGGGAGGAGGGCATCTCACCAACTCCATCTCAGGTACAATTAATGATGCTAATAATACCAATGCTAATACAAAATTAATTAATTATTGAATACATAAATACATACTTATTATAATGTATCATAATGAATTGTATTATTAGATTTGAGCACTTTTCAAGATACTTCAATGTACTTAAAAGACAATTGCAGTTTATTACAACTTGGCTCATAGTTTCATTCTATCAGTGTGAATTAGAATACTTTTAGATAAGTCTGTGCACACATGTGGAATCAAAAGAAGGGAGAAAGTGAATAAATAGAATAATTCGATTAAATAAATAGATGTGTGTGAAATGTAGTTCAAAGATCAATCGTATACCAGTGTTGCTCCTTCAGGACCTTCACTTTCCGTTTCCACCAAACTAAGTGATAAGTTTGATGTCATTAAAGATTAAATATGATGCAGGGCAGACAGGAAGACTAGGCTATCTCTTGATTCTCATTATGGGGAATATTGAATTTAACAAAGATTGACTTCCAGCACAAAGATGAAATTTGACTGAACTTTCTGTTCGGTGATAATAATAATGTGTGTGTGTGTGTGTGTGTGTGTGTGTTTTCAGAGGATCACTGGATCCACTCTGGGTCGTAACCTCAGGATGTTCGGCCAGTCGCTGAGCTCTGGCATTGACATCGACGATAACGGCTATCAAGGTAACCTAAACAACTGTTTCCTCTGTCACAACAGCTGTCATGTTGTACATTTAAACCAGATGCAACTCTCTGTCTCTGCAGATGTGGCGGTTGGTGCTTTCCTCTCAGACTCTGCAGTGGTCCTCAGGTAAAACCACACTGCAGCATTCTGTTCTGTTCTGTTCAGCCTCCTTTCATGCAGGTGTACAGGAAGGAAGCTTCCTTATTTTAGCTGATTTGAAAGGAAATTACACTGCAAAGGAAGCAGGACATCCTGTATAACCAAAGCTCCCCAACATAATGTGGGGAGAAATCTTTGCTTTGAATAATAATACGATTTTGTAGAAGCAGATTCCTGATTGTAAATCAAATGCATTTCAGTCCCGATGCTGTAATAATTTCTCTGAATGTATCCCGTAGGACCCGTCCGGTGATTCAGGTGAAGGCATCGCTGATTCTGCCCGAGCAGATTGACCAGCAGGTGGCGCTGTGCCACGAACACAAGACTCCAACTGTCTGCTTCAATGTTACCGTCTGCTTCAGTGTCAAGTCCAGGCAGTTCAGAGGAGCTATAGGTAATGCACACACAGACGCAACCCTCCAAAATAATGAAATGCAGAGAGTATCTCTCTTACTAAAGTAACATCATGGAGAGAAAGGCCTGCTGTGCCTGGTTACGTTTGGAGGGGTTCAGGAAATGGTCAATTATCTTGTACATAAGTGCATATGACTTGCCTCCTAAACTTGAAGATGTTCCCTCTCTCTTCAGATCTTCAATATAATTTGACCTCTGACCTCCTCCATAAACCATCCTTCCCTCATCGTTTCTATTTCCATGGCAACGGGTCATCCAATAGCACAAGGCGGGGTGTGAGAGCCCGACATGGTCAGCTCACTTGTACAACACACGTGGCTTACCAAAGGGTAAAAAAACACACACATTCACAAACGTACAGCGACTACTTTTCATTTGGCCGTGATAACACACGATGCTAATGTTGTTCCGGTTTGCTCCTCCAACAGAAAGATGTGAAGGACGTTTTTACTCCGATCAAGTTTGAGGTTTCTTACACTCACAAAGAAACAAACACCCACAAAGCCTCTTCCAAAACCTTCCCTCCATTAAAACCCATTCTGCAGCAGAGCGCAGGACACCAGAACACTATCACCAACCAGGTAACGACCAGTGCTAACATCAGCTAGCTACAGCTATGCTAACACCAACCATGTGCAGGCCAATGCTATCACCAGCTAGCAGCCACTAGAGGTTATTAAAAGGAGTGGCAAGTCGCGGTGTAATTCATTATTGGTAATGAGCAATTTGCAAATACTTGGCATTAGTTTCGAGCCATTTACCAGTTTAATGGTTTCCAGCTAAGTCAAAATTACTTTCTCAAAGGCAGTTTTTTCTGGAAGCTACATCTCAGTGCTAATATGTTATCTTGTGAATGCCTCTTAGTTTGGTCTCAATGTGATCGTGATTTGTTATTGTAGATACACATTCATTTAGGAAACACTCATTTTTAATTTGTCCCTCATATTTAATCATAGGTCATCACAAAACAGGTCAAAGTTAGACAAATTTCTCAGAGTATTAACTCTTTCTATTAGCCTCACTCATTTGTTAACCAAGTATTTACTAGAAATGAATATCAGCCTCCGGTTTACTTTTAGGTTGACTTATATTTACTCATATGTACTACTGCTGCTACTACTGTTTGCACGGTGTTGTCGCTAAATTAAGAATAATGATAACTAACCCATCAGTTTCGTGTTGGAACAGCTCCCGTGTTAGATCATTCTGTCCATCACCAAACTGATCTGTGCTAAAGGGCAGGAAACAGCCAATCTGATGTTGACGCCAGCACACACACACACTTCCAGATGTGTTTACAGCTGCAGCTCATTAAGCAACATCAGTCAGCTCATCCTGAGTCCGCACCACGTCCCACTGACTCATGAAAACAGAGCAGGATGGGTTAGCATGTAGGAATTTGCAGCTGGAGTTATTCATCAGCACATTATTCATCATTAGTGAAGAATTATGACATTCATTATTATCAACATTGATGTCACCAATAAAAACTCGCGGCTTCTTTTTCTCTGCCAGACTTGGTTTGCTCGCTCCTGTTCGCTGGTGAACTGTTCAACCAACATGCAGCTGTCTGCTCAACTAGTGCTGCCACAGTAAGAACACGGAGTCTCACACACACACACACACACACACACACACACACACACACACACACAGCCGGAAGCTGTCCAGTTAGAACACATAAACCCAGTCAGGTTTGTGTCCATGTGTGATATAGCATGTTAATTAGTGAGCTGTAAAGAGTCTGGGAGGTGTATTTTTAAACTATTGACAGGCCAGTTTTCAGTGTTCATACTAAGCTAAGCTAACTGGCTCCTGACTGCAGTTTCATATTTCGAAGTGTAATTTATTAACATTATATCGAAGTTCAGCAATTTCCCATCGGGGAAAGATTCTATAGGGGCAAATATTACAATCATTTCTATGGCCTAGTCCTGGCGTTTGTTGTTGTCATAAGTCAGCAGCTTTACTTTGATGTCGGTCTGACTGGAACATCAATGTTGTTGCTTATCGTGTTGTTGCTTGTCATCAGTCAGCAGCAGTACTTTGCCCTCGGCTCTGGACAGACGGTCATGTTGAAAACCTCGCTGCTGAACTCCGGAGACGACGCCTTCCTGCCGCGACTGACGCTGCGCTTCCCCGACAACATCCACTACATTAAAGTGCTGCAGAACGTGAGTTCACGGCATGCCATTGGGGCAGCTTGAGGAAATGATCGGTTGGGGAGTTTGCAGTAAAAATAGGATTCAAATCCTGGTGGACTTGGCGACACCTGTGGTTACCGCTGGTAACAGCAGGTGTAGTTTGATACCCAAACACTCAACAGAAGAGCAGCTGGTATATCTGATTGCAAACAAACTCACATCGTGTTAATAAAAAGTCAGCCAATAATTTGCCATTTCCCATCATCCAATGAGACACCTCGATCTGATGATGTCACGCTACAAGTTTTCAACACAATGGTTTTTGTTTTTACTGTGAGTAAAACTAAAACCTACTATGTAGAAAGGTAATTACAGAATGTAAACACAATGAATGGCTATTGCTGAAAAGAAAATCCAACAATAAATAGTATCAAAAACTAAATCTAATCTAACGAATTATAACTTGCTCACAACACAAATAACTAATTTAACAAAAGTTGTCTTGTGTGTGTGTGCAGCAGGACAATGTGGTCAGTTGTGACGTCACACAGGAAGTCAACAGCACCACGGCAGGTGTTGACTGCAGCGTCACCAGCCTCCTGCTCTCAGCCAACGCCCAGGTAAACCTCAGCCAATCACACACACCCGGATTTAAATTGTTTAGTTTAGGTTAGCGCAAAATGAATGGACGTCTGAATCAAATTTCATGTCGATCCATTCGATAGCTGTGGAGCTGTGAGATGTGAACCTCACGGTGGCGCTAGAGGAAGTCGGGGGTTCCACAAACAAGAGCAGTCATGGTCTGTGAACCATGAATGTCTGTAACTTAATTTGAAACAGTCGGTGGTCAGACGGACATTGCCGTCTCTAGAGCCGACACAGTGATTAAAATCATGCTCAGCCCCGTCTTACTCAGAGCTGCCTGTAGATCAAAAGTCAGATCTTGGGTCAGCAGATATTTGCTGTATTTCCTTTGTCGCAGTTGTTTTTCAGCGTAAATCTTGTGAAAGACACTGTTGAAATATCTGAGTTCCCCACAGAGAAAGACAGAGCAGCAGTTTTAAGGTGGATTTTTCCTCAGTGTGTAAAAAGTTTAAACCTAAAGACGAAGAGGAATAAAAACACATTTTAATATATGTATTTTTACATACATTACCAGATTAAAGTCCACAGTACAGCAAGGTTAAGTGTTTTGATCCTCTTGCAGCTGTCCACTTGAAATCCCTGACGCATTTCCCGTTTCTTGCAGTTGGATATCAACTTCCTATTGGACGTCAACCAGAACAGCACACCTGGTGACATCACCATTCACGTCAACACTGGCAGGTAAGGGCACTTCTCCTCTCGTCTAGAGGGGAAGTAAGTCCTCAAACCCTTTACACACGTTGCAACAGGAGTTAAAGTATAGAAGCCTCCACAGTCAAATACATATATTAAAATGTATTAATGTATTAAATCTGTTTCCTCTTCAGTGATAACTATGAGAGGGAAGAGTATCTCTATGACAACTCCGTCAGCCTCCTCCTTCCTCTCAAATACGGAGTCAACATTAACATCCACGGGTGAGTCTGCATTCATTACTGTTATTTCCTTTAAGGATTAATATCAGTAGTAATAAATAGCTTAGTGCGCTTTTCAAAAAGTGTTTCACACAAGGCAGCGAGTTAAAGTAAAAAAAAACGAGAGACTGGGATTGTGATTGACTGTCTGTCTGACTCTCTGACTCTCTGACTGTCTGTCTGACTGACTGTCTGACTCTCTGACTGTCTGTCTGACTGTCTGACTCTCTGACTGTCTGACTGTCTGTCTGTCTGACTCTCTGACTGTCTGACTGTCTGTCTGACTGTCTGTCTGACTGTCTGTCTGACTCTCTGACTCTCTGACTGTCTGTCTGACTGTCTGACTCTCTGACTGTCTGTCTGACTGTCTGTCTGACTGTCTGTCTGACTCTCTGACTCTCTGACTGTCTGTCTGACTGTCTGACTCTCTGACTGTCTGTCTGACTGTCTGTCTGACTCTCTGACTCTCTGACTGTCTGTCTGACTCTCTGACTCTCTGACTCTCTGACTCTCTGACTGTCTGACTGTCTGACTGTCTGACTGTCTGACTGTCTGACTCTCTGACTGTCTGTCTGTCTGACTGTCTGACTCTCTGACTCTCTGACTGTCTGACTCTCTGACTGTCTGTCTGACTGTCTGACTGTCTGACTCTCTGACTCTCTGTCTGACTGTCTGACTCTCTGACTCTCTGACTGTCTGACTGTCTGACTCTCTGACTCTCTGACTGTCTGTCTGACTGTCTGACTGTCTGACTGTCTTGCAGTTTTGTGACTCCCACCTCATTTGTGTTTGGCGATGAAGACACGACTCCGGTCGACTGCTACTCTGAAAGATTCAACTACACATACAAGGTATTTATTGAACCCAAAAGAATAGATATGCAACAGAGGTCAATGGTCCAACTCGTCTTTTGAACCATGAGAAACTATTATCCAAGCTAATGAGCTTTGTTGCTGACTAGCAACCATTTAATACGTTATAATTAAATAACTACTCTACTACATCTTAGTTTTTAATCATTGACATTTACTTAACAGTCCTTTTTTGTGTTTTGTTGATCTCTCCGGGTATATCTGTTGATTTGTTTGCCTGCAGGTGTTAAACTCTGGTCCCAGCAGGTCTGTAGATACCGTGGTGGACATCAGGCTCCCGAAGATCCTCACACCTAACCGACACAGACTGCTGCAGGTGGTGGACTGGCAGGTGCGTCCAGCGCAAGCACCAGCAGTAGTGTCGGAAGTAGAAGTAGCACAGTCCGTGTAAAAACTACTTGCAGTATAGTTGGGCTCCCTCGCAGGTTTTCTGAAGACACATTTTATGCAGATGTTTACAATTTGCCGTCGTCTTTGTCGGTTACTGGAGCCAGAGAAATTTGTTTAAAAAGTGGTGCTGGCGCAGCGCTGCGTCGGCCATTTTCCTAGCTTCCTCTCGGATGTGTGCTTGTACAATCTGGCTGGTCCCGAGGTTTTTATAAAGGTTGACGTCCAGAAACGTCTTGAACACAGTAAAATAGGAAAATACAGACAGAGGGCAGATACAGATGATTGAGAGAGTTTATTTTTTCCCAGAACGATCCCACTCATTGGGCCCTTAGCAAAAGAAGCAAGCAGCCGAATAAGAACTTTGTCATAATAGAATAGTTTGAAACCGGAATAATAAATATTAAAATGATGAAACATCTTATCAAAGAGTAAATCAACAAGACTCAGAATCCGTCTGGACATTTAAGACCAACGCTCAGAACGCTCAGCCACGGTGGTTATTGATTGCGTAGAAGTACAGTAGTAGTTGTCATGTCATGGTCACGGTAAATTAAGTGTGTGTATAACATTAATAAATTCATTTTTCTCTCTCTGCAGTCGTCTCACGGCACGTGTTCCATCAGTGACACGACTGTTTCGGTCCTCGAGGACTGTGAGGTGCCTCAAGCTTCCTTCATCAAACAGCTCATCTTCTTCTTCTCCTCCACCTCCACCCGCAGAATGGTACGCACGCCGCTAGCAGGGCCAATGCATTGTGAAGCTGCTCGAGCTGGAGTCAATGATCACCACCCCACTGTAGTATATGAACTTCAACCTTTTTCTATGTGTGTGTGCAGTTCTGTGGCCGCAGTGATGAGCTGTGTGAGCGGTTAGAGTGTCGTCTCGGTAACCTGGAGTCGGGGAGAGATGCCTTCATCCAACTGGAGATCAGACTGAACCCTGCTGTACTACTGCAAGCTCCGGTAAAACACACACACACGCACGCACACACACACACACACACACACACACACACACACACACACACACACACACACACACACACACACACCCACAAACTTGAATTAAAAGTAACCTCAGCTGATCTAGTGCTTCCTGCAGTAGCTTAAACAACAAAAGCAATTTAGTTTATTTAACGGGGAAGGCTTTCATTAAAGGAAGTTACAGGAAGTGTTGAGTTTCAGTTCAACTAACAATACTGTATCTGTCCCTCAAGGCAAGTAAAACACCCACAAACAATTCATTCACACATGAAAACACTCTCAAAATCAAGAAAAGAAGTTAATGTAACTTATCATGTCCAACAATCTCACATGCATCTTGAGAAACAGATGAAAACTCTCGACATCTGTCTCCGTCTCAGGGTCGTCACGGTGTCATGAGGCTGGAGAGCACAGCGACGATGTCACATCCCAGAGAAGGTCCGCACACCGTCTTCATCACCAAACAACCTGCCGCACAGGTACAGCACCTCCACACCTGGTCTCAACCAAGACGCTGTAGGGTCCAATACAAGACCACGTCTGGAAAGAGCTCATCTTCAACCTGAAAATGTGTTTCCTATCTATCTGCTGTGTATTCTGGATGTCCCTGGTAATCACATGCTGTATTCGGTACGTTTACAGGTGGTGGTAGAAGCTCTTTTTACCCAGAAACCCTCAACAGCAGTCAAAGTCTTCATCATCGTTGTCAGTTTAGTTTTGGGTCTGATGATCCTGGCTGCTCTCATCTGGTGTCTGTGGAAGGTAAATGATATGCACTATATCTTTTTTATATATTTTAATATAAAGTAATGGTAAACTGCAGTATTTCGCAATATAATGATACTAAAACTGCCGTATATTGCAATATAATGAATAGATAAACTGCAGTAAAATGTATTATAATAGTACTGATGAACTCCAGTATATTACAATACAATGGTATTGAAACTGCAGAATATTGTGATATAATAAACAGTTAAACTGCAGTATATTGTTATACAATAAACTGCAGTATATTATCATAGAATGTTTTGATAAACATTAGCAGCATATTTCAAAAATAATGGTCAGTGTATCATAATATAATGGCACTAACAAATGACGGTACACCGCAGCATCATCTGATAAATAAGTGTTTCTTATATAACGTTGCAGTAGGAACAGCAGCATCATTTTTCGCCTGTATGTCTCTATCTCTACCCGCCGCCTGTCTGTCCGCCTGTCTGTCCACCTGTCTAACTACCTGTGTGTCTCTCAGGCTGGTTTCTTTAAGAGGGAGTTCCAGAAGAAAGAAGAGGAGGAGTTCAAGAGAGACAGCTGGGACTACGTCCCTAAAAACAACAAAAGAGAGAGCACTTCATAACGCTGGCTGTCTCCTCTGGCCACGACCTCTGACCTCTAACCGAAAGATGAAGGAGTTCACGTTGTGACTGTGCAACAGTTTCAATGAGACATGTGTGCTGACGGATGGATGGAGTGCTGCTGCCAATTTGCCTAAAACAGTAGAACAATGCTGCTGTTCAGCGTCGTCGGCCAATGAAATCCATCCAGAGCGAGTCAGCTGATCTGACTCATAAAACAGTCTGTTGCTTTCATCACAGACCTGACCGTGAGAGTGTGACGAGTGACAACATGTCTCAAGTGAACGCCTCCTGAACGCACCTGAACCTGACCGCGACCTTTCAAAACTATTTCACCGCATGTGCCTTCACAAATACAGATGAGTTCAAAGACTTGAAAAAGACTGCAGCGGTGGATGGAGGGTTACATTTAAAAAAAAAAAAGGGAAGTGAACCTTAAACGACCTATTAAAAGACCCTGAAGCTTCCTGGAACCTAGCATCAACTGTGATAGTTATCGATGACACTGCATGCTGTCCTGACGGAAGTAGAAGTCAAGTGCTGACAGCTGGGATGTGCTGGTACAGGGCTTTTATGTGTGTGTTTTATGGACGCCGAACATCATCACTGTGTCACTTCAGCTGGTTTTTACTATATTATGGTGAGCTTTTGTCTCCAAAGTTAGGCTTGAATAGTTTCTGCTGTTTGGAGATCCATTTAATTTATGATACTTAAAGATGCTTTACGTGACAAATGAAATTCTGTAAGATACGCAGATGTACTGGAACTGATCTTGGACCTCTTGGTTCAGGTTAATCCAGATCAGACGGCAACGCCCGGTTCTGCCAAGTGAAGCCGATGCGGAAGCGTCTTAAAACTTGCGTTCTCTCTACTGACCAACAGGGGGCGACGCCTCTGGTTACAAAAATAAGTCAGATTGTATAGAGATCTATGATTTATTCCCTCAGTAAACATTGTAAACATGAGTTTATGTCTCAATCTCTAGTTTCAAGTCTTCTTCAATACAGCATGATGTTCATTTAGTAAATGATGGTCCATTTAGAGACAGACCATAAAGCAGAGGATGCTCAGAGCCGTTACGGCGTCGCTACGCCACTCCTTCGCATTCCAAATATGGTCACTGCAAAAAAGCCAAGATGGCGACGGCAAAACCGCTGAACTCGAGGCTTCATATCTTCAGTCCATGTGGGTGACGTCACGATGTCTTTGTCCACGTCTTATATACAGTCTATGGTTCAGATATACTTTCTTGGTTGTGACCTTGTAAAAAGCTTCAATGTCACCAAATTCTCCTGGATTCGGACTAAACTACCGGTGTGAAATCCCAGTAAAAGAAGCAGCCTGTCGGGGAGCAGAGCCACAGGGTTGAATGACGGAAGACGACTTGAAGAAAGGTTCAGAAGCAGTTTTAACTGTCTGTATTTTGTGAATGCAGACATTTAAAACCGCTGCTACCCTCAATTCCCTTTTCCCCATTCTGTTTAGTACAAATGCACATCACACAGAGAGATGTTTTTTATATTTTAATAAGTTTGTTCTATGTTTATGTGAAGTTGTTCTGCACTGGAGAGTCTCACTGCTTTTATCAACACTTTTCTATTAAAATGAAGGGTTTTCTATTTAAACAACAATGTTTTCTTGTTTTGTTTTGCCATCATGAATGCAGCCGTTACACAACAAAACAGCATTATCTCACAAAAAAAACATATAAAACGGCTATATTAAAATATATAACTTGTACAGTCTTTGGACACTTTGGGTTGCTGCTCGACTCACCAACAAACAAACAAACAAACATTATTTAAACAATAATCAATACACTCAAGACTCGGCTAAAGGAAAACAAACTTTCTTTTTAGCTCACGTGATTATAGTTTAAATTACTCTGCAGAATCATGAAAAAAAACTAAATGAAAAATGTAATAAAAAAAGATATACAAATAATATTAATAGAAGAGCTGGTGATTAAAATATAGTAAAATGTAAACATGAACTCTTACAAAAAACATGAATCTTCATCCTCATCAATCCGGTCTGGAAGTGTTAACCCTTTCAAAGGTCGTTTGGAGTTAAAGGAATCCTACAAGTTACCTCCTTGGTTATTAAAGCTGCAGTTATCAATAATAAAAAATAAAATACAATAAATGTACAGTTTCATGTGTCTTAGCCTCTTCGAATCGAACCTTTGCGTAAGTTCACAGTAATGAGTCAGAAGCAGCTGCAGGAGACGGTCGACTCGGCCTCGTCCACCTCCTCCCCGTACAGAGTGATGAGCTGCGGGTGGACCCTGAACGCACCACATAAACACACACACACACACGCGCGCGCACGCACACACACACACACACACACACACACACACACTGCACTTTAATAAGATATATAAGGATACAAAATAGAGCCCACTCCTTCTGCACGCCACTGAACTCAACGCAATGAATCATAACAATATCATAATAAATTATATTTACAATGCATACCTGACGAGCACTTCGTTAGCGATCTCCACCAGCTTTCCATCGATGTTCCAGGGGAAGGCGGCTCCCTCTGATTGGATGATGGGCGAGGTTTTGGACTCGCCCTCTTCCTCACTCTCCTCCTCTGACCAGCCAATCAGGGAGCGGGGGCAAATCCTCACCGCTGACACGGCTTGCGTCTCCACGAACGAGAAGCTGAACTGCAGACAGACGGTCAGACAGTGAGGAGACAGAGTGTGTGTGTGAGTGTGTGTGTGTGTGTGTCATCATAGGTCAAAGGTCAGCTGAGCTTGTTATGATCCCGCTAAGCAGCTTGATTATCTGGAGTGACTGGGTTTCTTCCTATCCACGTCCTTTACAGTCTCCACTGTAACACCATGAAGCTCCAACAGGGGGCAGTAAAGACCAACAGACAGACAGACAGAAAGACAGACTGTCTTTCTCTGTCCTTTCTCCTGTCTTTCATTAGAATAAAGCTAATAGTCTGTTTTTTAAAAATTGTCCGGTGGTGGAATATCAAGTAATAATTTACTACAGTACTTAAATACAAATTCGAGGTATATGTAATTTGCATTTCGTGGCACTTTATACTTCTACTCCCCTACATTTCTGAGGGAAATGCACTTTTGACTTCACTGTGTGAATTTGATAAAACATGAAGAACTATTTAAATTAGATGCACTGCAAAATAAACAGGTATATATAAATTTAGCTTAAATGAGTGATTCATTATTCAGTGACTATTTTTCATTGGAAAAAGCCAAGCATCTCGTGCTTGTAGCTTCTTAATTATGGTAATTTACTGCTATTTATATTTATTTTGTATACTTAAATAGTAGCAAACTAAATAATGGTGACGTTTGGACTGCAGGCATCTGAAAGTCTCATTTATCACCTCTTGGTAATAACGACGGACATTTCTCACGGTTTTAATTCGTGATGGAAGTCATAATTTGTTGCAGCCTGATATAAAATAGTAAAACATTATCTCCACCTCGACCGGCTTCAACAGTAAAATGCTGCGTAATGCGCGGTCTTGTCGTGTTTGGCTGTGAGCCGTCAGTCCCTTCACCAGGATGGAGGCTAACAGGATGTATGTCAGCGAGTAAACAGCCGGTTTACTCCGGAGGACAGTGAACGCCACGCTGTCAGTATATTTAGTAAGTGGGTCAGAGTGAGATCTCACAGGCCAGGCCAGGCCAAACCGGGCTAATCCACTCACTAATAACTAGTTTGTTTATTTTTATCTCTTTGAGGAGGCTTAAGGATGGCGATGTCAGGAGTGAGACAACACAACCCACATTAGGGATGAGTTTAGACAGCTGCCTCCATTTTGGATCCGGTAAAATACCTGGATTTGTCAAACCAGGTAGCGGCATCTCGTTTTATTAGCTGACTGTTGCTGGTTAAAGTGAAAAGGTTTTCTGGTTAATGAGGTGATTTTAAAGTAAAATAAAATAAACCAACAGAGTTGGTGACTCGTCTCTCGAGAAATGAGCCACTGATCACCTCACAACCACTGATTTACAGTTAAAGTTGTCAGCAAATAGTTGCTTATTTACAGATTATGCTGTCACGGAGCAACGTCATCATTTATTTAGTCGTCCGGTGTTGTAGTACTCCAGATCGGCCTTGGTCTCTTGACCACAATTTAAAAGGTCACGGTCTCGTCTCAGAATCAATAGCGTTTTTACTCGGCCTTGTCTCGGCCTCAGGATTTTCTTTAAAGACCAGTCAAGGCAACAACTAACAGGACATCAATGAACTGCCTGTGCGTTGTCTGATTTATTTGTTGCAACCCCAATAACTTGACTCATTTCTACTTTGAATTAGATAATTGTCAGTCAAATATTTACTCTCTTTTAGCTCTACTTTGGGTCCGCTAACTGTGAGTATTTCTCCTGAAGATAAAGCTGTGAGAGCGGTGAGAGTCAACCAAAACAGGAGGGGCTGGAGAGTCATGTGATGATTCTCTGTGAGTTCATCACTACGAGCGGCCTCTGTCACATTGTGATTTGACACACAATGCTATTGTAAAAAAACTAAAAATTATTACAGACGCTTTAGGAATCACCCAGTTTAACATAAATTCCCAACATCAGTTACTACAGCTGTTAAATAAATGCTTCAGATACAAATAAACAACGTTTCATGTTTATGTTTTTGCCCTCTCTGCCAAGAAAAAGTGATCAGACACATTTCAGTTTTAGCCTTCAGATACTTTTGAATGTTGAAAGGTAAACCTAACACGATCTGATCGGAGATTCGTAAGGATTTGGATTCCGTGAGCAGATTCAATACTTGATTTTGAACCCCATCCCTAACATTGTAAGTTTCCCTTTTGTTTTGAAAGTGACTGCTGCTCTCACCTGTCCACTAGAGCTGCTGTATCTCTTCAGATGTTTGATGAACTCTGACCTGGAAGTGTTTCCTACTGCGATCAATGCCGCGCTGCCATTTGCCAAACTGTCACAAACAGGGTGGAAGAGAACGTTCAGTAGCAGAAACACGATGACATAAACCCGCGGTGCGTTCGAGGACACAACACAGCTAACTTTAACATTCCCGAAAGGATTATCTGCTCGTTATGTACCTGGTGTTGGGAGCCAGTCCTTGAGGTGCGTGTGGACTCAGACAAGGGATGGACATGATGCTGATGCTTAGATACAGGCCCTGATTAGTCGTCCAAGACTCCTCCCCTTCTGTACCGACCAATCACAGAAAGAAAAATCTGTTAATCAAATTGGATTGACAGAGACGGAAATCTGAACCAGTTTTTTATCTCCTGCCCTGATTGGTCTCACCTGACTCTGGGTCCTGATCCTGGTTTCTGAGAAAAGAGATCTAATTTAGTTGTGAACATTAAAAAGGACAGCTGTGTTTATTCTGAAGAGAATCATTTTGACATGTATAAACAAATACACAATATTTCTCTATTGCATTAAAGTCAAACAACAACTGTTTGTGTAAATGTGTCTGTAGCTCCACTGAGATAGATAATCACCAGAGCGACTAGAAACCGCCCAAACCGCGTTGTTTTACACAGTGCTAATGTCGTGTGTGTTTCTCACCTGTTTGACTTCTTCGCAGGGAGAAAAGACAGCTGACAGTCCTCTGGTCTGAGGGAGACAGAAGAGAAAACAAGAAATGAGGAACCAGAATGAGCGCTCTGTGAGGCTGTACTGAGACACAGAGGCGCTAAAAGCTAGCAACAATGACGGCGCCAACATGTTGATCATGTCCACCATCTTAGTTTAGCCTGTTAGCATGCATACATTTGCCGGTTGGCAAAGAGGACATGAATGTCTTGCAAAAATGTCTAGGCCATCTTTATCAGATACTAGTGCTGTCAAACGATTAAAATATTTAATCGCATTTATGTCATAGTTAACTCGCGATTAATCGCAATTAATCTGATTTTTTTTTTTTGCATTTTAATGCTCTTATCAACATGAAAAAGTGGATTGGCTTGCTTTATTTTATTGAAAAACAACTGCCAAACAGGGCAGTACAAAATAAAATCACTGCAGATTTCAGGTAAACAAGGGTTTACAAAATAAAATTATAGAGTGCACCAGGCATGAAAACGGGTCAGGGGTGAAAAAGGTGAGAAGGATATTACCCCTCTAGGAGGGTCCGGGGGCATGCTCCCCCGTAAGAAACATTAAATATTCCATATTTTAAAGCATCAATCTGATGTATTTTGAGATGCTTTTTTTGCCAACCTGGGGAGAGCTGGAGAAACTTAACTTCAGCCATGAGTCAAAAATTATTATGGCCTCCTTACTAAGTATTATGCAAGCCATTTCATGCCAGCCTGTCACTGGGTCTAACATTTACAGTATATGAGGCACAATGTGGTAAGGGAGAGCATGGCTGCCTTTGTTAGCATAATTTATATCTTTGATGCAGAGAATGCATCTGGCGAATCCCTGCCTGTTGATTTTGGAGAATACATCTCCTAGATGAAAGGACACCTCTTGCCCTTTTATTGAGACCTTGCCTTCCAGTTTTAGCCACGACCAGTTCCAGCTGCATTTCAATCCAGCTGTTTAACAATGGCTGCATCCTTCTCCCCTAACACACTCATTCTGCAAAAATAATGTTTGTATTAGTGTTCACTTCTAGTTTAGCCTTATTCAGACCTGCCAACTTTGATATATAACCTATATATTGATAAGTCATTAAATACTCGTCATGCATTATATTGCATTGCATATAATGTGTGCTGGTCAATTAGTCTAAAATTAATTTTAGACTCATTTTTACCAGCGTACTTTGACGTCAAAATGCGTATCCGCTACGCAAATTGCGTACAGGTTGGCAGGTCAGCTTATTGATAGAACGGTGGACCACTTTACCTTCTGCCTTGTCAGTCCCCTCACCTCAAAATCTAACGTTACCTCCTCAAAAACGGTAGCGTTAGCTAATAATGTTCCACCGGAGCTTTAGCTAGCTGGCTAACGTTGCGTTCTCTCCTGCTGTGTTCAATGTGTTCACTCGCGCTCCCTTCTGGCACGCGCACCTGTTCTCAGTTCACTGAATATCATTCATTTTGCCGTATCGCGCTCACTGTTCATTCATTTCAAACCGTAACGTTAGCCTAGCTTCCAAGCCCGAACGGCGTGCCTATTGTTTTGCTTCCGGGTGAGCTACATCCGGCGTGGTGCTCGCGGGAAAAAAAAATTGAAAAATTAAAATGCGTTAACGCTGTTAATAAAATTGACGGCGTTAAAATTGGTTTGCGTTAACGCCGTTAATAACGCGCTAATATGACAGCACTATCAGATACTGTATCAAAGTCATGGCAACCCATCCACTACGCTGCTAGCCTGGCTGACCTTTTATTATTTTAAATAATAATTCAAGTCAATGAACAATTACAATATCCAAAATCACAATTTTGTTTTAGTGGTCTTAACATATAACCTCTGTATGACCTCCATATGACCTCCATATGACCTCCAACTTGGACCCTTGAAAAAAACCTATAACTTAACTTTGTGTGTGTGTGTTCATTTGTGTGTACGTGTGTGAGTGACCTCAGCCTCGCCAGCGTCTTCACGAGAGCGTACTCTCGGCGCCGCGACGACGGCATCCACCTCTTCTTCTCGGCCCGCGCTAAACTCCGCCCACCGAAGCCGAACATGGCAGAGAAACCGAAACGCACCAACTGGCCGAGAGACGAGAAGCTGCACATGTCCACCTGCTGCAGGTGACCTGCAGACGGACAGAGGGGGGAGAAACACCGATGAGAGATTATTATTAATTATGAATACTTATCTGGAAAATGTAGGACCCTCCACACACACACACACACACACACACACACACACACACACACACACACGCTCAGCCAAGTAGTCGTATAGTGAGAAGTTCATTAATATTCATGAGAAGCAGGACGAATATGGACGACAGAAAGAGGTCAGGCGTGTGTGTGTGTGTGTGTGTGTGTGTGTGTGTGTGTGTGTGTGTGTGTGTGTGTGTGTGTGTGTGTGTGTGTGTGTGTAATATCTATAAAGCTCAGGGGAATCACATTGCAGTGGAGTGACCGGTTGTTATTGCTCCAGTTTGACCAGACTGGCTGTATATCTGTATAGTGGGGCAGCACAATTCAAAGGACATTTACAGCAGATTTAGGACAAATGTGTCTCACTCAGTGAAAGATTAAAAGACAAGCTGTTCCTTTTAAAGGCGACATACCATAAAGAACTTTTAAAATTCTTGTTTATATATCTGGTATTGCAAAGGCGCGCCATATTTTTCTCGCAAGGCAATCAGAGCAGGCGGGGCTTTTTCGGGAGGGGCACTTAAAGAGACAGGCGCTAAATTGGAGCGGAGGGTGAATACAGGTATATTTAGACAGACAGGAAGAGAAAAATAATCTTTTTTTTTAATTTTTTTATGAGCACGTTATGTCCCCTTTAATGTTTTTTTTTCCCAAGCAGGAAGATGATTCTGACTTGAAATCTTGAAATTCTATTACAAATACATATATATGCATATATATATATGCCATTCTTTAGCATCTGACAGGGGTTCATCGCCTTGTGTTTTTATGTGGCACCTTCCCGCAGGTGTGTGAGGAGAAGTGGATGTTTGTGCTTTAGAACGTAACCACCTTCAGACAATCAGGAAATATGATTTTATTCTTCTGAGTCATGGCTTTGTTCTCACTAAGGCCGTCCCTCTCTTCATTCACTCTCTACGCTCTCTTTCCCTCTCCCCCTCTACTGGAGCCGGAGAACAGCAACCCGAAAGCTTTCAATGCTACGAGAACAGAAACAACATGAAACCAAAGCCGATGATGGCCAAGATTTGTCTGAAAACTAAATTCAGCAAATTGACTAATATGATTTCTGCCTGTGAACGCAGCACACACTGTAGAAGTGACAGGGATAAAACATATATTTACTTCATTGACCTGATTTCACCATTAAGACCATTCAGTAACATGCTCTACACACACACCCCCTCTCTCTCTCACACACACACACACACACACACACACACACACACACACACACACACACACACACACACACACACACACACACACACACACACACACATGCCATCTGGCCGCATACCTGCTGTAACCTACTGAACTGCTCTCTGCCCACCTGTCTGTCTGACTGCCTGCCCGTCTGTCTCTCTGGATAGCATTTGATTTCCTCTCCATATGGCATGTTGTCTGCGTGTGTGTGTCTGTGTGTGTATGTGTGTGTGTGTGTGTGTGTGTTTGTGTGATAGACGGCCAGTCTCACAGTCAGTGTGTCAGTGAGATCAAACCTGCAGCGCTCCTTAGAAGTGGAACCAATGTTTATTTTGGCCAGCAAGTAAAACATATTAAATATACTGGAGAGTTTGATTTACAAAAGAAATTTAAAAAAATCATACTTTTCTGTTTGTTGACTGATCTTAATTGAATACATTAGCCTGTTCGGTTCAGTAGGGGCTAAAATCGTCATTTTAGAAACGTGACATTTTATAACATGTTAATTACTGTGCTTTAGAGATGCTGGTAGGTGGATTTCATTACATTTGGATAGAGCCAGGCTAGCTGTTTCCCTTTGTTTCCAGTCTTTATGCTAAGCTACGCTAACTGGCTGCTGGCTGTACCTTCATACAGGAGAGACACAGTTCAGGTATGTTCCCCTCGGTTGTGTCGTGAATCCATCTGAACTCACCTGTAGTCCCCTGGTGTTTGTGGGAACAGCTTCCTGCCTGGGAACTTTAACTGTTTTCTATTGTTCAGGAATTAGTCTCATTTGTGCCACTGAATACTCCCATCTGTCACACACACACTCACAAAACCTAACGAGCCACCATCTCACCACAACCTATCATCAAACACAGCAGCCTGTCCTGCTGACAGCTGATTAGTCGACAGGTCTACCTGAGAGGTGAAGGGGGCGGGGCTACAGTGAGCAGAGGAGACCTGTGATTTAGAGTTAAACTGATCCTGCTGTTAGACATCTGTCTGTGTGCCGCCTCCAGAGTCTAGTCACACAGCCTGTGCGTCTGTTTGTTCTCAAACAATCTGAGTGACCATCAGCCAATCACGGCAAAGCTAACCAACAACACAAGCTCCTGATTGGCTCCCTGGGAGTTGCTTGAAGTAAAGTAAACTGTAACCATGATGGGGAGGTGACTTAAGACCTAGAACCGGTTGAATCACCCCAGGATAACACAAGTATAGATCTATAACAGGTAGAAACTAGACAGGGCGATAGATCTGGAATAGGTAGAACCCACACAGAACAATTTGACTGTTCAGAGAACACAAAACCCATCAAAGATTATTAGACAATAGATCTGGAACACGTAGAACCCACCGTAACCAATGTGATCAAAGACCTAGGATGTTGTACCTACAGACGTAGAACAGGTAGAACCTACCCAGGACGATGTGCAGGGCTGCAGTGACTGGATCTCTGACTCCATGAACAGAACAGGAAACCACGTCTGTAGAACCTGTGGAGGCACACAGACAGTTGATAAACACCACGTCTGGCAGTTTTCTAATGTGGATAGATGTGTTTCTGCACAATGTTGGTCTACAGTGTTTGGATCTATAAGGATGTGTCCGCTCTCTCACCAGCAGGAATGATTCCAAGCGGCAGCACTGGTTTCACTGGTTTCTCTGGAGAATCAGCATCCAGCTGAGCTCTGAGGACCAGAGCGTGACACAGCTCCGCCACCGACCCGTCCCCACCAACACACACCACCCTGACAGACAGGTGGACAGCCAGGTAGAGTCATAATAATGATCTGGTTCTCACTCATCCATTCGGTCCAAATTGAACAATGCTCTGGACTTTTATGGTGAAGTTGAAGACATTTTTGACAGTTCTTAACTTTGGATGGTGGACAGATAATCCATTGGTAGGCAACACTCACAAAAGAGCTTTATATTTGTTATTTTTAACAGGTATTTTCAAGCTCATGGTCATCCAGTAGGGGGCATGGCTTCTCCATAGGAGCATGGCTGAATATTTCCTTACTGACAATAGCACTCAATATGGCTGGGTATCAAGCCTCAATACTTTTTTGGTCACAACCAAAATGTGTGTGTAGTTACAAGGATCCAAAACTGTTCAGTACGTAATGCTGGAACTGTCTTTTTCACATTTGTAATCTTTTTTACTTAAACATCCCAATCTAAATACAAATTAGGCAGTTTTTTATTTAGACAAAAAAACAATTTTGAAATACTTGGCTTCTTTTGAATATATATATATATATATATATATATATATATATATATATATATATATATATATATACATATTAGAAAAACATGTTCATATTTCTTAAAGTAAGTTATCAATAAAGTATTGTTATTGCATCTGTGCTCAAACTAAAACTGGAGAAATGCTGTAAGGATGCCCAGCCATAACAATAAAAAACTAAACTTTTCCAATAAAAGTTTGAGACAGACTAAAACATAGATAGGAAGACGGAAACTAATTCAACATAAATAATTATAGACGGCTAAATGTTTAAATTTTCTTCAACCAGAAGTTACAAGAATTGCACTAGCAGTGAAAGAAAACTAGAAATATATCAAAACAAACTGAAATATGTACAGTTCTGGTCTGAGTGAACACGATGAGTTTCCATTTGAAAAGGCATCACTAACTGTTGGGGCTGTAGATAGATACCCTTGATGGCATGTCCTCTGACATTTCTGGGAATTGTGGAAGTTTACTATATATTATTACATAAAATATGTATGTACAAATTAACAGGTAGGTGGCTCTAGTCAAATGTTTCCTTTGGATTTTGGACAGGTGAGGGAGTTTTTGTATTACTTTAATACTAATTATTATTATTATTATCATCAGTAGTAGTAGGGGTAGAGGTAAGATACAATAATAATAATCACTTCTTTACTGTTTTGACAGATTGGTCGATGTTTTCACGAGGACATTAAAAAGCGAGAAGGCTCATCTTCAGAGTTCGTGTTTCCAGTAAATGTGAAGTAAACAGACTCCGCCCCCTCCTCCTGTGTATGGGATTACCTGAAGCTCCGGTCGCCACGGTGACAGCCAGCCTAATTGGCAAATGTAGGTTTCAACCAAATCCTCACCAGAGCAGCCACACACACACGCACACACACACACACACACACACACACACACACACACACACACACACACACACACACACACACACACACACACACACACACACACACACACACACACACAGCAGCAGCAGCTATCTTAGCAACGCTGAGCTAATCTGCTCTAAGCACATTAAGCTTTATGAGGGTTGATCACAAAAGCTGCTTAACACACACACACACACACACACACACACACACACACATAGAGGGACCATCGTAGATAGTGAAGATGAGAGTTTGATTAGTGTTTTTGTACTTGTAGTTATTGTCTTGTATTATTTGTCTCAGTAACATAAAATATTATTTCCACTTTTATTTCATCAGTGAGGTTAGTTAGCTCAGTTAGCAGTTGCAGTTTGACCTCACCTGTCTGCGTGTGCGTCAGTGTGTGTTTGTGTGTCAGTATGTGTTTGTGTACGTAATCAGTCTGGGTCAGTGGACTTTGGTCCGCCTCTGACCGTAAACTGCTGTTTAATTATCTGGTTCAGTTCAGACTGCTGGAAGGATGATGTCACAGTTTGATCGTAAAATGTCACCTTGCTCTTCAACGTAAACGCTGGACTTTAATCTTACAACTTAAACCTAATTTAAATTACAAATGCAGCAACCCCAGACAAAGTCACTATTTGAGATATATTGTTACATTTACTAAACACAGGTCAGTCCTCCTAAAAGTCTTTTCTCTTGCATTATTGAAGTGTATTGTATAGTTTGACATTACTAACAATAACGCATACATTTCTGTCTTGTTTGTTCATATAAACCAAACAGGGTTATGTAAGAATGAGATATGTTATGAGTAACTAGCTCTACAGTGAAATACAAGAACAGTATTTATTTTATGTCTTCTAGATATTCAGCTGGTGGGGATCCTGACTTTTAGCCTGTTAGCTTTAGCTAGCTGCGTGGAAGAATAACATCAGAATATCAGAATAAATACCCTTTCATGCATACACTACCACAACAAATTTAATTAATAAAAACTGTGACATATTTACAGCCAAGTAATCAATTTTAGATCACAAGAGATAGACAGATGGGACAACTAACCCATCATATTCATCCAGCTTGCATTCCTTCATCACTGAGAGAGCATGACCTTCCCTTTCTGTCACTGGAGAGAGAGAGAGAGAGAGAGAGAGAGAGAGAGAGAGAGAGAGAGAGGGGGGGGGGGGGGGGGGGCAGGAGGAGAGAGGGGGAAACAGATGGGGAGACATTGAGATGGACAGAGATAGAATGTTCATATATGTGTGTGGTCACAAGTACACACATGCATTTGTTCGATGGCTGCCAAAAAAAAGTGGGACAACGGATATCACACCATCTGCTTAGAGGGGGACTGGAGAAGATATGAGGACGAGGAGAGGAAAGGAGAGGGGAGGAAACCAGGATGAAAAGAAGAGAGGAGAAGATATGAGGAGGAGGAAATAAGGAGAAAATAATAGATAAATAGAGGAAGAGGAGAAGAGGAGTGGAAAGGAAAGGAAACGAGAGGAGAAAAGAAGCGGAGATGAAACAATAAAAGAACGGGATAAGGAAAGGAAATAAGAAATGAGAGGAGTGGAGAGAAGGGAAGAGGAGACAAGGAGAGGAGAGGAGCAGGTTGTCTCCCTGTCACAACAGATGGGCTAGGCTCCACCCCCTGTATCAGGTTACCTAGCGACCAGAGACTGCCATTAACTCTGACCTTTGGACCTCCTCCACACACGCACACACACACGCACACACACACACAGATTTAACATTGTCTTCTCTAATATCAATTAAGAAGGAGGGACTTTAAAAATATTAAAACCATCTGCTGCAAGTACACATTATTTTATGACCACACACATAAGGTGTGACATCATTATTACTTATAATAATAATACTGATCACTATTTTTCCTCATAAAGATGATCAGCAGATAAATAAACACGTGGGTGGACTGACCAGTGATGTCAGTGCGGACGTCGGCCATCTTGAAGAGCGGAGCCACATGTTCTCTGTAGATGTGGACGGCCTCCTTCTTGTGGCTGCTGGGGTTGATGAAAACCTTTAGATACCTGGGACGAATGCTGGACTCTGTGTGCACACACACACACACACACACACACACACACACACACACACACACACACACACACACACACCAATTTTGAAATTGCATATTTTGACTCAATCTTGGCCGATGAAGATGGGCAGTAAAGATTTTTCACACGGAGATGGTTAAACGTTGTAATTAATCCGCGGTTCAGATGACTCCCTGGTCATTTTCTATCCAAAATGTTCCCATAATGCTGATTTATGGCACATTTGGCAGATATAAAGCTGTGTTGTTTCCCTCTGGAATGTTTAAAGCAACGCTTTAGGTAAGTGGCAATATTTTCTAAAACACATCAAAACAAGCCGGTGATTTCACCGCACACACAGATGTGTCAATGCTATATAGACTTTATATAACAAGGTTAATGCAGGAAACATGACACCATAGATATCGTAGCTTCTTCAATTCTTATTTAATAATTTATATAAATAGCCAAATCGGTTAATCCCCACATTCCTAATTGCAAAGTTAGTAGTTTATATAATAAAAGAGCGATACTTGCTGAACTAAGATGGTGAATGTCGTATACCTGCTAAACATTCGTATGCTAGTATTATCAGTGTTAGCATGCTGCCGTTAGCATTTAGTTCAAAGCACAGAAGTGTCCAAATACAGCCTCTTAGCGCCATTAGCACGGCAAGACTCCGAGGATGTGTCTGTGAAAGATGTCCTTCTCAATTTGCCAGAATTTCTAGCTTCTCAAAGGCAAAGATTTGTTGCTTTTCATTATTTATCTATATTATCTTGAGGTTTTGGACTGTTGCTTTGTCCCTTTTGTCACGTAAATCCCCCCGCCAAAAACTAGCAAACGTCTGGATGATGGGTTGTAGATTGTGCTCAAGGAGATTAGACACCTGTCCACTGCTCTAACGCTGCAGAGGCCTGTTTGATGCAGAATATCCAGCGTACCGTTTCCATCCCCAACACCGGTAGACGGTGTGAGCGTGCGTGTGTGCGGTCACATGGTGTCTTCTCCAAACTACAGTCACAAGCACACACTCCAGTCCTTACCCCCCTGTACAGTTCATCATTAGGCAGATTTAGAGGCCGCATTATAAATCCCCATAGACCAGCACAGATCAATACGCACACACACACATACACATACACACACACACACCGGTTCCATTATCCAGATCATTACTATAATCTGTTCCCGAGAGGCTGTGACCTCGCCCTGTTAATGACCCCACACACACGCACACAGTGCACACCTCCTGCCATCACTCATACCCCACGGCTCTGACCAGGTTTCTCAGGAGTTCCCGTGAGGAGTTACCCAATCCCCCTAACCTCTCTCTCTCTCTCTCTCTCTTCTCTCTACCGGACCCCCACCATTACCAGAAGTTCCTCCCCTTTGGTACCCCTCCCCCCAAAGAATATGTAGACCCAACCCCAACATTAACAACATGATTCCACCACAGCATTTATAGAACTTCCTGTCCTACCCTGTTTCACAAGCGTCTCAAGGACAATAGGATGCAAGGAGCCACGGTGGCAATGGCACTTGGGACTCTGTCTACCCGACTAGGACGGGGTCCCAAGGCAGCACGAGGAGCCAGGGTGGCACCAGGACCCAATTAGCCCCTCAGGACCAAACAGTTCCACACAGTCTCTTGACTCCTGTACTAAAAGTCCCTTTTGTGCATTACTGTTTGCATTGCCTTCACATCTAAAGAACCATGAAGATTATAGCAAACAGGGCCGAGGACTGATGTAGTGTTGCTGTTTGTATTTACGTTGACTGTGACCCTGTGGTTTGAGTGGATGTGATGAATGAACGTCAACTAGAGGAGCAGAGATGGAAAGGAGACTCCTTTCCATCTCAGGGGACCACCAACCCTCCATCTTTCTCTCTCGTAACTCCACAACATGACTTTGTTTCTAAAATAAATCAAAATGATGTGACGTGGCCACCCCTCATCTAAATATTGACATTAGAGGAGCAGCCCAGCACACAGCTCATGGAGGCTATTAAGGTACTTTAAAACACTTAGCGCCCAATTGTCACAATTAGGGTCGCAATTCATACTCCTCCGTGTCACAACTCAGTCAAATGGAAACACACAGCCATGATACACACATGTTTATACTCTGTTTTACTTACACTTCCTACCATGGAAAAAAAGATGCTTGGTATATTTCCATAAGTTGCCTACGAAATTTAGGGTTTTCTTCAGTATCAAAGTAATCTAGTGATACTAATTTGCACAAACACAAACAGCTAATGGATAATTCGGCATACTTTTAAATGGTGCCAATTTGCCGTAATGTAAACAAATATAGACTCCACAAAAAAAAAACAGGGTTCGAGTTGTAGGCCACAGATAAGTAACAGACACCATGGCATCATGATACTTCCTTTTTACAGGAAGTACAATGTTTGCCTGTTTATATAAACAGATAAATAACCATGGTGTTAATGACAAAAATATTAAAATGATGTCAGAATCACTTTTATGTCACGAAATAAAATAAGGATACTGACGCCTAAACTGGGCCTCTCTTCCTCCCTCTCTCTCTCTCTCTCTCTCTCTCTCTCTCTCTCTCTCTCTCTCTCTCTCTCTCTCTCTCTAAGTGATTGGTGCATGATTGATGTTCTCTCTCTCTCTCTCTCTCTCTCTCTCTCTCTCTCTCTCACACACACACACACACACACACACACACACACACACACACACACATGCATAGTCTCATAGGAGATGAGATCATTCAATTTGTTGATATGTTTCTAAGAAGAAAGGCAGACAGGTACATGTGAAGAGATCAAGTATCCATCAGATCATCTCTCAGCCCCGGCCAGCGGCAGGTTGCTATGGCGCTGCTGTAACGTTCCCATGGTAAACAATCCCAGTGTTGTCAAGGAGAAGTGTTGAGTTTCTGACAGAGGACTGAAGCTGCTGCATGTTGTTGACAAAAAGCAGATAATATCTGGGTGCAGACGACAACGAAGGTCAGCGGACAGAAGTAATCAGCTAAACGTAGACACCGTTTACTCAGAAGGATGTTCAGTCGAAAGACGTTTTATAGACACTGGACTTAAAGCTACGGGGAGAAATGTATTTAAGCAACAGTTTCTGTTGTATTTGTGGAAATTCTCATTACATCCCGACAGCGATCAAAAAAGTCAAAGGCTCTGAATAAAGAAGAAAATAATCTGGTATCCGTGGCTGTTGCAGAAAAATTTGTCAATTAATCTGTTAGTCCAACAACAGAAAATGAATCCTCATCAATTCTGCTCATCAATTCATTAAAGTCATTTTCTTTTAACTGGTTCCAGCTTCTCCAAAGTGAAAATCACAGATTTCTCTGTGCTGGTGTTTGGCAAGTGTCATGTTTACCATTTCAGTTGAGCATGTTAGCTTGCTAGCGTTTGGTAATTAGAGTTAAACACAAATTACAGCGGTAGCCAGGTTTCCATCCAAATGGCATGCAAATTATAACTCAATATTCAGAAATCTGCATAAGAAAATGCTAACGTGTGTATTTTTCCATCCACTGCTGTTAAATGCAATATATTTGGAATTGGTTCATCGTGTTAAAACGGTGGGTGGTGCTAATCCTCCAACCAGGTGTCAGGATAATATTGCAGAAGAAGTGGGAACAACAAAATAACTCCAGCCAAGCCACAAATAGTGGGGGGAAATATAGAAAATATGACGTTGTCTGCTTCATGGACGTCATGGTTGAATTCGGCAATTTTCCTTTTCGTTTTCTCATGTTTCAATTTTTCAACTTTAAAAAAAAATATTGCGATATTTTAAAATGTTTGTAATACAATGTTCTACTGTTTGTGCTCACCTTGCACTGCAGTTGGATTCTCGCGAGAATCACTGGCTCACATATCAACCAGAAATCTATTTTGTCAAGCTTCATGTAATGCATTTGTGTCCAAGCCAGAGCACGGACCAATCAGTGACCAGCTACTGGCAGCTACGGGCGTGGCTTAACTGTGTGAGGCGACACAGAGAGGCGACTGCTGGTTCTTAATAGAAAGAGGTTAGTGTAGATGCTGTAATAGCATCAGTTATACCAGAAATTTAGAATATTAAGGCTTTTCTCGCTCTTCTCCCGACTGGCTTCTGTCAGAGTCTGATTGACAGATGGTTCATCCAATCGCCTGCCAAGTATTTGTTTTAAGTGCCTGCCCTTTTTCCAAAGGGTTTGGTACACAGAACCTCTCTGATGGTTCTGAGTGACAAACCATCTGGTTGGTCAGATTAGTTTTGAAAATTAAAAAGGCGCACACATGGGAGAGGTGGATGAAACACACCTTGATGTCAGTAGTTTTGCAGCTATTTGGTTGTAATCCAAAGTATGTTTGATATGTTTGATGGTAGGCCCTGATGGTGTGTGATGAGATGTTCAGGGATCACCAACGTTATCATTACAATTCATGAATGTCTGAACCAAAATCTTTATGGCAATCCATTTAATAGTCCAAGACATTTCACCGCAAATTATAAACATTAACCTGCCACCAGCTCTAAAGGAAAAGACAAGGGATCACCAAAGTTGGTGGGATTCATCCTCTGGGTACCATGATGGTTTGGACAAAATGTCAAGTCTGATAGGAGTTGAGATATTTCTGTCTGGACCAAAGTGGTAGACTGACTGCGACCATCATTGCCCTCCCAAAGGCAAAAGTGAAAATCTATTCAGAGCTCTAACTGTAAACCTCCCGTTCTCATGTGGACGGGTCACAAGTCCGTAGAAACCTTTGAGTTGCCAGGTTGCATCAAAAACAGTGTGCAAATGAAAGGAGGTATCAAAGGGTCGGACATCTGATACCCTCTGTATATTGATTGGGTTACTGTAATGTGTGCTGCTGTGCCATAAAGTTTGTCCTGACAAACAAAAATAAAGCCTTCAACCTGAATATGAAGGGGATGAAAAGAGAGACAGGTTTCTCCCTTCGTGTCACTATGGAGACACTTGCTGACTTCACGGAGGCCCCAGTTAATATGTAACACAGACACACACGAGGCCATAAAGCAGTTTATAGAGTCGTCCACAGACCGAACCATCTCTTCATGTTAAAGAGACTAGAAGAAGAGAGCCATCATAGCAAACTGTTATGTGCTCGCTGTGTCTTCGGTAATAAAAACCCTCAGTAAAAGCAATTACTGTGATTCCGTGTTTTATTGAATGAAGTGATTTTTACAAGGGAAAAGTCCAAATTAGAACTGAGACGATTAGTCGATCGGCAGCTGTTTCAATAATCAAACCGTCGTTTGTCATTGTTCAAGAAAAACAATTCCAGCTTCTCCATTGTTGACGATGTGTTGCTTTTCCCAGCTTTATATCAATGTAAACTGAGTAACTTTGGGTTTCGGACTGTTGCTCAGACAAAGCTAGACATTTAAAGACGACATCTTGGGCTTTCGGGAAATTATGATGAGCATTCCTTTTCTATTTTCTGCCATTTTATAAATCAATAGATGAATCAAGGAACAAAACGCAATAACAATATTATGATATTAAACCAAAAATGTGCGCGCCTGTTGGATGTTGATGTTTAATGGCCACTAGCAACTAGCTCAGATCGCCGATTTACGTTACGGATCTGGTTCATTATGGAGTTGTTTTATCAACATAACAGGCTTCTTATTTTTAGCCCAATGTTGCTTATCAAGTTGCATTGTGGGTAATGTGTGCATCAGGTTTTGACAAGAAAGAAGAATGCATGGAATAAAGAAAATGATATCTATGGTGGCTGGCTGCCTGACAGTGTTATATTAGTGCAATGTGCTCTTTAAATGATCATATCAACCCTCAACTCATAGTTGTGAATCAGGACCTTCACTATTTGGAGTAAGTAGCTTGTGGACAGTGTGCTGCAGCTGTGAATTGAATGTGTCAGATGCATTTAATGAACAGTTCATATTTTATGATGCTCGTCTCTAAAAACGGCCTCTCAGCCAAGAAATAAAAGAGATTAGAAGTCTTTGAGTTGGAGATATTTTAGCCTTGAGTTAAAAATATTGAGAGACATATATATATATATATATATATATATATATATATATAAGGGAGAAACGAGTGTTGATGGCGTCACTTTGACCTTAAGACACCTGACAGCCACCAGATCCCACTTTGTCACGCTGAACTCAAACTAACAGCTCTGTAAGCGAGCGGAGGAACTGACGTTGGATTGACAAGACAATTGATCTGGGAGGAGTCGCGGCGGCCGCTGGCGGTCTTGGCGAGCTCCGTCTGGCCGTCCCGTGAGCTCCGCCGCCACCGGCCTGTCAGTCTGTTGTGCTGTTAAACAACTGCAGTCAATCCATCCCGCCGCCTGACTGCATGTATGGAGGCAGACTCTATACAGCACCACTGCCGGCCTTTTGTCACCCTGACTGCCATTCACTCTTCGCGCGGCGTTCTGCAGCTGCTTCACACAGCCAATGGCGCTCTGGAAACAGAAAAGTGTCCGCTCTCCCGCTCGCCATTGTGCTGCTGAATGTTCTCGGACCAGAGGGTTAAGAAGTGGTGGAGGTGTCGGTGTCAGTGGAGGGACTGCCCGCTCCGCGACGCCACGATTCGCACAACAATGCGCTTTTCACACTGACCCCTGGCTGGAAAATAGGCTTAATGTCCGCACCGCAGCAGAGTGGTCGACTGTTTACCTTCCTCACACACACACACACACACACACACACACACACACACACACACACACACACACACACACACACACACACACACACACACACACAGAGGCTCCTCCGCCGAGGTGTGTAAAGTCACAAAAGCCGTCACAGTTTGATGTGTGGTGTGACCACGCGAGCTGACACGCGACCTGTGAGCCATTCATGTGTGTGTGAGTGAGTGAGCGTGCGAGCGTGAGGCCAAAGACGACACGCTTAAAAGAAGTTGTGACTCGGCTGCGGGGCCTCATGGGTAATCTGGTTTGACGGACAGGCGGACGGGACAGACAGACAGGTGACCAGCGATAACGTGTCACACCGATGCCATGGTGACGGCGCGACGGTTGCGCGACCATTTGACCTCGCCAATTTATGGATAGCTTGTAACGTCTCTGTTGCAGTGGACAGAGAAAAAAACAAACGAAATGTAAAGCGTGTTTTGTGTGAGTTAAATCCATACACACTGCACTCTAACATTTCTATTGTGTGTTCGGTGTCCGGCGCCTGGGAACTTTAGTGGCAGCAACGTCCAGAACCTGATCAGACAGTCAGGAGGTGGTTGACGCAAAAGTTGCCTGAATTCATGCAAACATTCAATGGCAGAAAACACAGAGTTTTTTTATTTTTAAAGCTTAGGTTAGCTTACATTCAGCAGAGAGGCACAAGCTGCAAAAACACATTATCAAAGTTGTTGGTGGCAAACAGCAAGAAGTGGCCTATTTACACCTATTTCTATACTTATTTCTTCCAGCAGCCACATTAGCATTCAATTTAAGTCATGTTTGTATCCACCTGATGAATTATAGTCCAATATTCACTTTATTATTAAAAACTACATCTAGCTCTTCAGCTGGTGAACGCTCCATTTTCTTCACTTTGTCTGTCTGACATGTGGTGCTGAGCAGGTAGTGTAGCGTGGGTTTATCAAAGCTTTTTCATTTATTTTTTATTGTGACAGAACACAACTGTAATGCCCTGCCGGTTAATTGTGTGTGTGTGTGTGTCTCCTGATTGTGATTCCCTTCACCTGCCCCCAGCCACTCCCATGTGTGTCCCCTGATTGTGATTTCGTACACCTGTGTTTCCCCTCTCCTATATATACTCCCCCGCTTTCCCTTGTCCCCTGTCAGACTGTCTTTGTTTCCTGTGTGTTCATGTTGTACGCCACCTCTGTGAGCGTTTGGATCTTGCCAGTTCCTAGTTTTGTTTTGAGTTTTTGACTAGTAAAGTACGTTTTGGATTTTTTTCCCCTCAAACTTGCCTCCGGTCTCCTTCCTCTGCGCCTGAGTCTCTGCGCACCACACCGGGTCTTGACAACAAGTACTCATGTGGCTAGAAATGATTGCTTGAGAGTGAAACAAAACTAACAAAACAGAGCAATGCTCAGAGCTGCATGGCTTGGTGATAATTCTCTGTGGGTTTGTTACTATGAATGGAGTGATGCCTTTTGTATTACGTAAAGGCACAAGATGTCATTGTGTGATAGTTACTAAATGTACATGGGCAGTCAATCTATAAGTGTACCTTTAGTGAGCAAACAAAGATGCTTTTGTATTAGTTGAAGCTCCTCCGGGGTCAGAGAAAATCATTTTTGCAGTTCTTTCATTATGGCCTTTAAATAACATTTTGTGCAGTACCTTTTCTTTTTATGCGATGCAAAGTCTTATACCAATCTCATGTCTGTAGTTTTTCCCAGTTTGATCCAACGGACACCTTTGGGGACGAACTAGAACACCGACCGTATCAGCGCAGGACCTCAGTAACGCTCTTGCTGGGAGCAAACCCCTGCTGGTGGAAAGTCTGAAACCAGTAGAGTGAAGGCTGACATGAAAGCAGATTAATGCCCACATTTTTTTGGGAATGACACGGTCAGCTCATCACGCACAGATGCAACGTTTTAGTGACCGCATACGTTTGGCCTTGGACTGTACATTAGTGAAGGTTTTCGTCGTGAGCTAAAGGGAATTGGACACACGTATGTGTTTGTGCAGACATTAGTTTAGCTAATCTCTCTCGCAGACGACAGGATTCAATTGCTGACAGCGCATACTGCTGAATGTGTGTGTGTGTGTGTGTGTGTGTGTGTGTGTGTGTGTGTGTGTGTGTGTGTGTGTGTGTGTGTGTGTAATATAATCTGTGTCTCTTTGTTCCGGTGGATTAGCAGATTGGCTCTACTGTCTGATGTAACTGTGACCCGCCTCATTAAACTGAGTGACGAACAGGCCGATAGGAAACAGTGAAATTAAAATCCGAGCAGCTAGCATCACAACTAATGTGGACCTGGTGCCTTTCCTTTCATGCAAATGGAGGCCGTATGCAGAGGTGAAGGTGACTTTGATTTATATCCCAGGGCAGCCATCACGGGTGCCTCTTTTCAAATACTTGCCATTGGAAAATGGTGGGGATAAACAACAACAGGTCCAGACTGGCTAACTAGTCGGATGCTAACCATAGCTGATGTTAATCACATGCACTTAAGTCCAAACTAAGCTGCACAATACAATGTCAGCTCCGTTTCATTTGAACAGGACAGTCTACAGTCCTTCTGAAGGGAGGTGCGTGAAGGGCCGTGCCACATTTAATTGCCATCCATCCAATAGTGGTCGAGATATTTGACCAATAAAATAAATGTCAACGTCACTGCGGCGCTCGCGGAGAGGTTAGAATTCATCATCTGTGAATCAATAAAGACTGCACAAAGTTTCCGTCCATATGATTCTAAATGAAATCCCAGCAGAAATACATTTAATCACTGTATTGTTTCAATATCACATCCTTAGACTGTATGGATGTGAATACTTCAATCTGTTTGTCGGTCTACAATGACAAAGACAGTTACTGCTTATTACTCAGCAGTGTGTGTAATCATCTTACAGTATGATGCTCACAGAAGTACTGAGTCATGTTTCTAGTGTATCTCAGCTCTTATGTCACACAGAAAAGCTGACAATCTCACTACTGGCCAGGATTTGTTTTTCTCAATGAGTCCATCACGTTAACAGGAGCCAAGGAGGCTCCAAACTGTTCTGTTAAACGGATGCAGACCACATCCTGGGCTGAAAAAGTGTTCAGTGCTAACATAAGTAACACTCGCAATTAGATTTTTGTTTTATTGTGCTTGCTCTTCATACTGCGTGGCCATGAATGTGTGTGTGTGTGTGTGTGTGTGTGTGTGTGTGTGTGTTTACCTGCGAGCAGTTCCTTCAGGGTGTTGTACCAGCTTTGTGTGTGTTCTGCGGAGGCGTTGTGGAGGTGCAGCGTCTCCTCCTCCAGCCTCCTCCCCTTCCTCCGGCAGCAGAACAGGGCCACGCCGAGCACGGGTCCCCCCAACAGCTGGCCCGCCGCTCGGCGGCGCTTGACCTTCACGGCAAACACGTCACGCAGCAGCAGCACGCCCGGCTGCAGCGCGCACACCTCAGCTGCAGGGAGAGAGGTGGGGTCAACACGCAGCACCTGAACACAACACGCACGTGGGTTTACTAATAAGACCAATAATATAATAGTGTAGTGAAGTGCATACTGCACAACTGTATTATTAGTAATAACACAAAATAAACTCGATCAGTTTAGAATTGTGTGAATAACATGATCTGTCCGGCTGCAAAGAGGAGGTGTTCCCTTTATTTTGTCCACCCCCCTTGTCAGTCAGGTAGTTGACTATTACATGACATAATATCATTAACTGTATTAATCACTAATCCATTAATCAGAAGAAAGTACAGTACAGTCCATGAAATCTGATTGGTCCGTGTCCGATTAATCATCCAATCCTGCGAGGATAATGTCAGAGGAGCTCAGACAGTCCACTCAAAGTTACATAACACACACACACACACACACACACACACACACACACACACACACACACACACACACACACACACACACACACACACAAAGATGTTATCCATGAGACAGTGTAATGGAGTAAGCCAGTTGTCAGTTGGTCCCAGTGGTCGACGGCGGTACTGCAACTAAAGGCAACCGCGCTTATGAAAGAAAGAAACATCGGTAAAGCTGTTGACAGGATTTCCTGTTTCCAAATGCAAACATATTACTCTTTTCTTTAATGACCTAATTATGACATCCAGACCGTAACGATCCAGTATTTTATTAAACCTTCCAAAGGAGACGGTTTGATAGTGTACAGGGCTGAAGCAACTAATTGATGAGTCGTGTTCTAAAATGAATCGTCACCTATTTTAAGACAGTGCCTTATCCGGAAGCTTCTGTTTCACTCACTCAGCATTTCTTTCATTTGTTCTTTTTGAAAAAAGTTAAAACATTGTTTGTCCTTAATATTTGAACATCTGAAGCGAGCTACACAGCAAACTGCTGAGGCTCTGCTCCGAGAATGCAATCTTATTTTCAGCTTGTTAAAATATTTACTGCCTCCAGCTTGTGAGAAGTGTGAGAATTTTTCTATTCTTCCTTTCTCTTTTCTAACATTGTAAACTAAATACATTTGAGCTTTTGATTGTCGGTCAGACAAAGTCAGACATAATCACATCAGTTTGGGTTCTGGGAACTTATAATGGACCCTTTTTGCTATTTTCTGAAATTCTTTATCAATAAATGATTCGTCAAGAAAATAAGCGCCGGATTACTTGACGATGACAATAATCATAAATTAGTCGCAACACTACTTATATACTATAAGTATATACTACTATATGCTTGACATAAAAAAAAGGCTCTTATTTTGAAGATCTAAAGAGCAGCGGGTGGACAGACATTAAAAAACAAACTACTTAATGAGATATTAATCCACTTTAATCATCAGAATTATTAAAATCATCCAGATTTTTGGCGTGGAATTATGTATTATCTTTTCAAATTAAAACCTCTCATATAGAGCTATAGAGCTGTCACTTTTTTATATTTTAAATACATTTGACTGAATTGTATGCACATTCAGTGAACAGCAATGGAGGAATGTTTTTCTTATTATTTTGTATGTTTTTTAATCTATCTAATCTGTTATTCAAATGGTTATTCAAAATGGATTTTGCTGCTATCATGGGCAAAAATGACGTCATGAAGCACTTTGTTGTGTCAATGATTAACAATCCAATGAAGTCGAGCATAAACAGGCCGCTCTTAAGACGGTGAAAAACCCTTCAGCTCCTCCACTGTTCAGCAGCTCCTCTGCCGACATACGGTGAACTGAGACAATAATGATGGAACCAAACAAACAATCCGGCACCTGCTACAGTATGAAACGCACAGCGTATACACACTCACTCAAGAGGGGACGGCTCCATCAGGAACAAGTTGTATACGATGATAGCTGATGAACTCCCCCCTCTTTGTGAAGTACTCTCCCGCTGTTATCGAACACCAAACCCCCCCCAACCTCGGCAGAGGCCTTCGTCCATATGTCAGGGTCACAGTGTGCGTGGTGGTGGTTGGCCTGGTGTTGTTGCTTCACTCTCGGCTCACTGCGTTCATTTCATATTGTAAATAATACAAGGGAGCTGTCGGCCTCTTGAGACGAGGTTGATGAAAGGTGGCGATTAAGATCCAAATGTGCCTCGAAAACAAAACTATAACCTAAAGGAAGCCCAAAAAATAAAAAAGCTTGGTTTGTTTGAGGTTTTTTTGGCCAAGATCATGATCCAGGTTCTATAATATTGGGTATCTACCAAATCCGAGTCCTGTTTGATTCTATGTTTACTTCAATTATTGAATATGAATCAGACACATTTAAATAACAGTACACCACTTAAATCTGACACAACTTCTTTTTCAGGGAGAATGGGATCCCAGAACTTGACGTGACGCGAGAAGAGAAGATGTGTCCACACTGTGGCAGGAACGCTTCTCTACTGATTGTACCGTAGCGTTACAGAGTAAAACAAAAAGATCTTTGGCTAAGTACAGAGCACACAACAGACAAGTTTCTGGCCTGTTATAAAGTTATAAATCACAAATTTAAAAGGGCTTTACAATTCGTACAGCATACGACATCCTATGTCCTTGGACCCTCGCATGGGTAATGGTAAAACTCCCCCCATAAAAATATATATGGAAAGAGAAACAGATTTTCCATCCACTCCAATAGAGATGACACTGATCTGAGCTGACGAAACCCACAGAGTTTGTGTACACACACACACACACACACACACACACACACACACACACACACACACACACACACACACACACACACACACACACAAACAGTGGCAGTCCAGTCTCATGGTGACTGCTCACTGTGGGGAGTTATGGATCATACACACACACACACACACACACACACACACACACACACACAGCGCTGCATTACTCCTCCAGTGTTGCTGGTGACATTGATCATGTAAACTGCTCTTGCACTCTGATATTGTAAATTGATTGTAAAGTGATCAGTTCCTTTACACATCTTAGTAACCCTCCAGAGATGCTTTGCTGCTGTAGGAATTCTCTGTTTTTAACCCAGAGAAAGGGAAGGTGAGTTTCCCGATTCCAAAGTAATACTTATTCTGGGTCTGTGTTCTTTTTGTGTGAAGTGGTTAAGTTTAGTAAACTACATTAAGAAAATGCAGCTGATTTATTAATGCTGGTGATGGACATGATTGGCCCTCAATGCACAGAGGTGCTTAAAACTAATTGCAGATGATTGCTTGAAAAATACTGGCGGCTCTTTTCTTGGCACTGCATTTTTTTAGAACCACATTTGTGATTTAAGTACATTTTAATTGATCATGGCAAGTGTGGAGTTCCCCTTTTAAATAACATCCTCAGTGTTCACTATCATCAACATAGAAATACAGGACTTTTCCTGGATAACGGAACGATCATAGGTTTGTTCTGCCAGTTTAAATGATTTCAACTTAGTTTCTCTCGTTTAGCAGGGCAGACTATAAATACCATACCCTTCGGCGGTCCTAGTGAACGTCTCCCCTGAACTTTTTTCATCAAAGAACAAAATATTTTCAAACACAGTTGCACTTCTTTTGCACTGATGTTTCAACCAGGACAGCTACACGCCAATCAAAGTCTTGAAGCGCTTATTCCATGATTTCATGATAATACAAAAACAGTAACACACTTTGCTTTCTTGTATATGAATTGCAAGTTGGGCTGGGTGTCGGAAATGCTTTCATACTGTCTGTCTGTCTGCTCAGGTCTCACAGACAGACAGACAGACAGACAGACAGACAGACACAGGCTGCTGTGTGGAACGGGATGAATTCATGTGTACAAATAAACAACAACAGCTGATCCATTTTATATAGAAATATCTAATCAACACACACACACAGCATGCTGACAGGCTGACTGTGCGTGTGTGAGAGTGTGTGTGTTAATCTCCTCACACTGAGAGACTCTAATAACCCCCCACGGGCCGAACCAACTGCTCTATACTACTGCCAACACACACACACACACACACACACACACACACACACACACACACACACGCCTTAATGACATTAGCTTGGATGAAATACAGGAAAACAGATTGGCTTCAACCACACACACACACACACACACACACACACACACACACACACACACACACACACACACACATACACACACACACTGTATTTACACCTTCATCCTTCTCCACTAACGAGTTTTGTCTAAATGGATTTCAACTGAAAACAATCACACAATATATTGCCAAAATAATCCCCAAAATACCATAATATACCACAGTGATACCAAAACATAACCAAAATAATATCAATATTTACGGATATTATATTGATATCCTGAAGTGAGGCTAGATATCATGTTACATGAATATATGACATGAGTGTTGTCTTTTCCTGGTTCTAAAGGCCGCATTGCAGTGAAGTGATGTTGTTTTCTGAACATAGCAGACTGCTCTAGCTGTTTATTTAGCTCTTTATTTGACATTAATTATGAAAAAATATACATCATATTATGTGAAAGCACCGTCTGCCCGACAATATCATCAGATTGTTCGTTATCGAGGTATTCGGTCTCAAATATCGTGACATTTAAATTCTCTCCATATCCCCACCTTAGACCGTGTTTATCCTATCCTCCGTTTTAGCTCCTCATGTTGCACACGCCAGAACTGTGTCTTTTCAAAGGGTGCGCTCTTGTTGTGTTTAGTTTTGGCAAGCTGCAGACGTAGCTGGCTTGATATCGAGCTTCTGCCACTTCCTGTAATCGCAGGAGAAGGGATGATCTCTTCCTGCCAGCTTCTGCTGCGATCAGAGCTGTGGGAGACCAACCGGGCTGAGGTGAGCGTATGGGGGATTGTGGTGGCCCATGATAAGAGACCTGGACCTGCAATCAGTCCAGGTGGAAGGGGTTGAGATTAAATCAAGTAAAGGACTCATGTATTCTTCTCTGAGAATACAAATATGTTGTATGTAGGTTGTTAATAACAAAACTAAAGGTCTTTTACCTTCCTGTCTGTGTCAGAACTGCCGTCCATTCAAAACGTGTCCTGACGCAATGTCTTGTTCCATAACAGTGGAGTTCGATTTGGTGAGTTACACCAACTCTCACTGCACAGTTTTCATGACATGGGTTCATTAAAGTACAACTGATAATTCCAAATAACATAATTAACTAAAGTAATTAATTAAATAGTTGAATGCATTGTGAATTGTATGAATTGTTAAGTAAGTATGCTAGGCTGTGTGAACCAATCAGGACTGTGACTGTTTACTTTAACTACTTTACAATAGTTAGCTCTATAGTGAGCAAAAAAATGCAAAGTTTAGACTCAAATTTGTGGAATTTTGCACCGTCACGGTGTAGGGTCGGACGACTGTAATTTTGGCAACAATAAAAGGTAACGCATTGAAATATTGGATCATTAGAAGACAGTAGTGTGCATGTTATGGCAAACTCAAGTAAAATGGTGGAGGGTAAATATCGTGCACTATACAGCAAATATGGGGTGATTTCTGACAAAGCCCTAGACGTCATCTTTAAAGAGGATGGATTGGATAATAAATATTGAATAGATTAATAATAAACAACAAGGTATGTGAGAGTATTTGGCCCGTAGTTTGTGTCTCGTACAGGTTTGTGGGTAACGAGGTGTTCCCCTGGTACTCGTATGTAAGCAGAGAGGCTGAACACTGCTGGAGACTTTGAGTTTGTGGGGACACAAAAAATCATTGTTTGTTTTCAGGGAGTTTTTTCGCTCCAGAACACAACACAGAGCATGAAAGTTGCATGAAATGTTCAGACGCAGCTGTTTGAGTGATTTGACATCATCCAGCTGAGTTTAAAAACAGAAAGTCACCAAAACTGAATTACGTAACACCAACAACCCTTATAACCCAAGTAATACTGTGTGTGTGTGTGTGTGTGTGTGTGTGTGTGTGTGTGTGTGTGTGTGTGTGTGTGTGTGTGTTTTGTGTCCAGATGTCATGTTTTAGGTGGTCTCAACATGGCAGAACTTCTCCATTACAGCACCAGCTGCCTCGACACACACACCCACACACCCACGCCCCCCCCCCCCCCCACACACACACACACACACGCCCCCCCCCACACACACACACACAGTCAGCCTGTCTGTCTGACATCAGGACTGCTGTGATCCCCGCGACAGCTCTGTCACCACGGTAACTGACCTGTGGGGGTCTCTGGGGTGATGGGGATCCACGTCAGTCTGGTTCGGGTGAGCAGGACGTCGTGACTCTTCTTCCCCAGTTTGAAGATCCCCCGCAACACGACACACTCACTGAGGGAAACACAACACACACACACACACACACACACACACACACACACACACACACACACACACACACACACACACACACACACACACACACACGTGCAGTTTATTTGAAACAGTCAGAAGGTTGAGATACTTTGTTGTTTAAAAATATTTATCAACAAGTCAGTCAACTTCATGGATCCATTGTTTTAGATTTACTTTGGTAAATTTTTGACTGTGGGGCTTTTACTTTGAAAGAGCTGTGTGAGTATTGATACTTTTCACTGAAATGAAGGTTTTCTTATGAGAACCAATCAGAGAACAACCCTCAGAACAAACACTCACCAGTTCCCCTCTTCCTCTTCCTCTTCTTCCTCCACCTGCTCTTCCTCCCGCTTCTCCACCACCTCCTCCTCCTCCTCCTCCTCCTTCTTCTTTTTCTTCTTCTTCGCGCTCCGTTTCTCTTTCTTCTTCTTCTTCTTCTTCTTCGTGCTGTCTCTCTGCTCTCCCTGGAGCTCCTCCTCGGGCTCCGACATGTTTACCGGCTCAACCGACGAACTAACAAACAAACAAACTCGCTTTTGTTCCTCTTTGATAAACAGAAGGTAGGAATACAGCCAGCTTGTCGCCACTGACGGGATGTGTTGTATTTCCGGGGTGTCGTCGCTATGGAGACGGGGAGCGGATTTGCGGACTGTCTCGGGCACGCGGGAGATCCACCGGTGTCTCAGAGGCGCGCGCGCTCCCGCGTTCATCCAAGCGGGAGTGCGCACACTGTTTGCAGCTGTGGGCTCAGCAAGTACATTTAATAGGTCTACTTAACTTGAGCATTTTCAATGTGTGCTACTTTAAGGCATGTATACTTGTATACACTGAAGTTAAGATTTGGCACATTTTCATACATGCATTCATTATCAGTGGAAGGGGTACTCAGATATTTTACTTAAGTAAAAGTATACCACAGTGTAAATATAGGCTTCTCTGGTTAAAGTACACTGCATTCGAAATTTAAAAACAGTATTATCATCAATATATATATATTTTTTTTATATCCTACAAAAGTAAAAGCAGCCTACTCGTTGTGTAAAACCCATTTTATTATAACATAATTATAATTATCGATAGGATGAATGTAGTATACATCTTATCTTAATGGTGCAGCTGGTGAAGGTTGGGCAACTGGTAGTTTGACCCTCTGCTCTTTGAATCAGCGAGTTGCCAGGTTGTATGGCGGGACGTCATCGTCATCTTCTTTGAGGTTTTTGGACCATTTGGTCCACTAATATTCAGAATTTCTAGAGGAGCCATGGGATTAATTTTTTTCATCCCATTCACGTGTGAAAAGCCAACAGGATTTTCGCCGGCTTCACAAAAGCAAGTATGGACATAAACCAGGAGGCCAAAAAACTTATTTTGGCTCATGCTCAATAAAGCGATTTGCATTCAAGTGACTATGCGCCATGTTTGAGTCCAGTGTTCAGTTCTAATAATGATACATCTATGATATGGCGCCAAAAATGCAGAAGCGCTTTTGCGCAGTGCGCAACTTTGAGTGAATGGACCGCCATTTGTATGTCTAACTTCCCCAACTCTTAAGAAGAGAGAACATGAAGCTGGAACTTGGAGGTGGTTAGCTTACCTTAGCTTAGCTTAGCTTAGCAATACATGGACGTATAGAGAGAACGGTTTAAGTCTATAGGCAAAACATTGTACAAAGGTTGGCTTCAAAGCATGGAGCTCTTCCTGGGGAAATAGCAAGCCTCTGTCAAAAGTTTAAAAATTGACCCCGCCCACCATACCACATATACAATCCTCCCACTATATGGTTTTAAAAGACACATGCCAACCATTCAGAGCGCATGGTGTTCCCTCGCTGTGGAATAAACACCATCTTGTGTGTGTGTGCGTGTGCGTGTGTGTGTGTGTGTTGATGGCAGATGGCGGGATTTAAGCTGCATTAATCAGTGTTATGATCAGCCAACAGACTGAAACACAAAACCTCTATCACAAAGACTACTGCTAATACTACTAGTGATGCTGCTAATACTGCGGATGCTAGTGCAGTATACTGTATTCTGAGTGTAATTAAAACATGTCCACATGATGTTTTAATTAATATATGTCTCCAAAAAACAATAGAAACAGCTGAGCTTTAAAAGAAAGAAGTTCTTTGTATTTTCTCCAGATCACCATATCTGTCCGTGCAATGTTTGTCATTAAATTTAAAGCATCTTTTCTCAGCATTGTTACTCAACACCTTGGTGTATTTGTTCCAGATATCTCACAAGATTTAAAAGAATAGTTTCTGTTCTATTGGAACATGATGGATCTTTACGTCGCCGTCGGACTTTCTCTCATTATTATTCCACTTTAACAGGAAGGCTAAATGGTGGGATATGGCCACCATATTGTCCCAGTTGACTTACACACACACACTCAAACACACACACGCACACACACGCACACGCACACACACACACACACACACACACACACACACACACACACACACACACACACACACACACACACACAGATACACACAGCAGGATATAGTGTCTATGGAGGGGGGCTCTCATGCATAAACAAGATCATTTTCATAAATTAAAATCTTGCCTGCAGAACGAACATCTGTGCCCTTCATACACACACACACACACACACACACACACACACACACACACACACACACACACACACACACACACACACACACACACACACACACACACACACACACACACACACACACTTACAGTGATCCTGGTTTTGTCCTTCAGTCTGTGAGATAATGTTGTTAACGTGTCAACAGGATTTTCTCTGTAAGAAGATATGTGTTTTCCCCTCATGTGTTTATCAATACTCTGAACCTAAAATCCACTTTAAAAACCTGCAGCACGTGGAAAAACCTGCAGCTCCAAGTTTTTCGGGCTTTCATCTTATTTACGACGACGGACGTCTGCAGGTTTGTGAGCTGGTTCTCCAAAAATATTAAAATAAGCTCACTGCCGTTTGTAGTGGATCTTCTGGCAGCAGCTGTGTGGGAAGTTGAATGTTGTAATGATGACTCATTATAATTATAATTTTATCCGCTGATAATTTTCTGGATTCATTGTTCAATGTCTTCAGTCCATGTCTTTTGACAGTCCAAAACCCAAAGATGTTCAGTTTATTATAGAACACTAAGAAGACAAATATTCACATTTGAACTACTGCAATTTAAGCATTGTTGCTTAAAAAGCTACTCAAATGACTCATTGATTACATTTGACATTACAAGTATAACTTCTCCACTGAAGATATGGTTTATTATTATTATTATTATTATTATTATTATCACAACTGTTTGTGATTTTGACATTAATATAATCCAATGAAGTAATCGGTTATTTGTTCATCTACAGTATATACCATATATAGTATATACCATACCATATTTAGCAAGATCAAAACTGATCAAACGTTTTCTTCATACATCACGTGACCGCTAAGATCTTTTTATGTTTCCCACGTAAATGTGTCGTCCAAACATTTTGATCGAACCGCTTCCGACCGCAGTGAAGAAAAGGGCATTTGTTGTGTTGTTGCTGATGAACGGAGTCTCTCGGTTGAATCACATGGAATTCCTTTTAATGAAAGGCCTTTATAAACATATATCTTATAAAATATGAACGAGAGTCACATGAAAAGTTAACAGAACGCTACAGGAACGTTATAAAAAGCAAAAAGTAAAAACCACATGAACAACATGAACATTTCGGCCCGACGCCGGCCCAAACCCCCGGCTCAGAGCCGCCTTACACACCCAAAAATAGAGAAATCTTTATTCTTTCAACATTTGGAATTATCAACTGAGCGTTGCTCAGGTTTGAACAAAATTGCATAGTTTTCTCCAGATTATTGCTCATTGATTATTGATTATTTTTAAGTGATAATATGGATAATAACGAGACATTCAGAGAGCGTCCCCTGTGGGATGAAGCGCTACAGAGAAGGTTACATCATCAACGTGACTTTGTCATCGCCGTCGCCATCGCCGCCCTCGTGAAGACGAGGAGGACGAGGAGTCGTGGAGCAGAAAGACAGAAAGAAAGGAAAGACAGAAAGAAAGACAGCTATGAAACGATAGACATACTTAGAACTGTCTGTCTCTCTAAATGACCGTCTCTGTTCTGTCTTCATCGGCCTCTCGGTCTTTCGTCCTCCTCAGGAGTCGTGGAAGATGGCGTTCAGCTGGGCGTTCATCATGCGCTCGTGGTGCGTGTGTCCGTCAAAGCCCATCATCCCGTCCACCTGCAGCTCGCTGCACCGCGGGTTGGGCCCCCCGCCACCGTAGAGGGCAGGATGCCCGCCGGCTCCTCCCGCTGCCCCGTAGTGCACGCTGAAGGAGAAGCTCTTGTCGTAGTCGGCAGCCGCCGCGGCATCGTGCTTGAAGGTCGAGAAGTTCCCGTTGATGCTGAGCGGCGGGCTGAGGGGCGGGTCGAACGCCGGGCCGTCCGACACCAGCACGCCGTCGAAGAAGGGCTCCAGCGGGCCGTAGGGCTGACCTTTGACCTGGTTGAAGACGTGGGAAGGCTCCATGGTGCCGTAGGGCGGGCTGGGCAGGCCGGCCGTCATCCCGGGGCTCTGGTAGGAGTAGTGTCCGGGATAGGTGGCGGCGCCGGCCGGGGGGAGGTGGACCGGCAGGTCGGGCGTCTGCTCCGGCAGGAAAGTTCGAGGATTCAGCTGCAGGCAGCCTGCCACCAAGTTAGTGGTCGGCTGAGACAGACCTGAGAGCAGAGAGACGATAATCAGTCAATACCGATCAATACACAGAGCTGCTAGCACAGCTGGAGACAAGTCGGCATGGTTTTCCCTCCACAACTGTTTTGTAATCTTTTTTTTAAAGTGTCAGATTCAGGTTCCAAATATACAATATGTACATGTTTTATTTGGTTTTACTGACATTTCTAAATACAAAACTCTCCCCGGTTGAGGTCACATGGTCATATAACTTCCTCTAACCAGAGACCAGGCCCCAGACTGACTCAGGGTTCTTGGTTTTAAGGTGACACTGACCTTTGCAGAGCGCCTGGACGAAGCTCATGAGGTCGGGGGCCTTGCCGGAGCGCAGGACCTCGCTCAGGGCCCAGATGTAGTTCTTAGCGAGGCGGAGCGTCTCGATCTTGGACAGTTTCTGGGTTTTGGAGTAGCAAGGGACGATTTTCCGGAGACACTCCAGAGCGTCGTTCAGCCCGTGCATGCGGTTCCTCTCGCGGGCGTTAGCTTTCTGCCGACGGACCTTAAACCTGCGGAAACGCAAAGCAAGTTCAGCGTTAGCCGCCTCGTCAATTAGCAGTGATGAAGCTAGCATCCAAGAACTTCATGCAGCAAGAGAAATGTCTGCAGCCCCAAGTCGTCAGCATGTTGGGTTCCAGGCATTTTATCAGCAATCACAGCTCAATAGATATGATATATGAATGTAGAACAGAAGAAAATGAACACCTGAGGCAATGAAAAGATGCAATTAAAACCCAGCTGGTGTAAATGGGCTGTTAGATAAACAGGTTGCTAACTTTAAAGATAAAGAAACTGACCCAAAATTAAACTTTTTGTAGTTACACATCTGCAGCCATGCTGGGAAAGTTCTGTCCTGTGACCTTCAGGGAAGACACTGAAACTCAACCTAAGGATTCACACCGGAGGGGTAATGGACGGCAGACGGTAAACTGTTGTTGACGGCCTTACGTTTGATTAATGTTCAATTCAAAATAGATGAAAATATGGAGAGGCGGTTGTTGTTTCAGATTGAACGTGGCCACGACGAGTTCCAGCAGTCAAATACCATTACGCTGCTGGGAATGTCAGGTCATCTCTTGTGGGTGTCATTCTTGTATAACGTGATGAATATAAATATATTAGCGACGAGGACGACAGATCGGAAACGTTGCTCAGATCAACTGGTGAACTGATTTGTGTTAGTTGAGTTATATTGTTGCATTCAAACATTATAACACATTTTTACACGATTTACCACAAAACACCGAGAGCCAGACTGAGACTCAAGGAACTAATCTGCAGACTAATCTGCTGAGGCTTCTGGGTAATGAAACATTGGTCCGATGGTCCTTCAACATAGTTTAAAAATGTCTTATCATATCTTTTTTAAGTTTGATTGTTCTTTTTTTTTGGTATTATCATCAAATAACAATGTTTTTTTCGCCTCCTCAGTCCAGATGTTTGGTCCCTTCAGAGGGATGATGATCAGATTTCCATCAGATCTGCTGTTCCTGCTCCTCAGAGGATGAACCCTACTCACTTTCATGACCGCATCACGTTTCCTCTAGCGCCACCCACAGGACACACTTTGCACTTTAGCTGAAAATACTATTTTTTTTTAAAAGCCGGCAATCTCCTTCACCTCTGAACACGAGCCTTCGTCATCTTCTTCTTCTTCGGCCCTCGCCTCTTGGGTTTATTCTCGCCGTCTTCGTCGTCCTCTTCCTCCTCATTGTCCTCCTCCTCGTCCTCCTCGAGAAGGTGGGGGTTGTCCTCCTCTTCTTCCCCTCCTCCTTCCCCCTCTCCTTCCATGGGGCTGTGAAGCTCCTGCTGCTCCTCCGACTCCACGGACTCCTGCTCCTCCTGCACAGACCTGGTCATGATGCTGATTCTCTGTTTGAGAGAAGAGGAAACAGAATATGTTCATTATAAAACAATTCAAAACGTGTAATCACACTTAATCTCTGTAGAAGAAAGATTATTGAAAGTAAATATTTAAACTGCCCATTAGAGGCCTGGTTATAGTATAGTTATTAAGGTTTGGCTACATATTGTAATACTATAATTATGACCCGCTTATTTGCCAATTTTTCATATATTAATGAACAGGTGGCTTTTTTATATGATATTATAACACAAGACGGTTTTATGTAACATTATTTTATTTTTTATTAAATAAAGCTTTTTTTTTTTGCTCCACACTTTATTTTTGCTTCTTTAGAATAAAGGTTCGTTGGATTTAACTGTAAAATATAAGGATTTATCAGATAGATCATGTACATGATGTGTTTATTTATTGAAGAAAAGATTTATTCCCATGGGATCGGACTCAGAATATTTGTTTCATGTCTTGAACGGAATAAAGGATGTTCTACTTTTATTTGCTTTAGACAGAAACTACAAATATATATTTAACTGAGCTGCTCTGATTCATTACTTATAAAACATACGGTTTTTTTAACAGGTTTTTTTAATGCAGCAAGTTATCTAAATCAAAACGGAATCTAAAATAAAAGAAATGTAGTCGAGTTTGAATCTTAATTTATGCGGCTTTCTGTTTTGAAAAATAAAATCAGTTCAAGTGATTCTTCATTGAGTCTGCAGGAAAAATGCAACACGCGGAGAACATCACGGTTACGGAGAAATAAACGGAGGCCTTGAGGCTAAAAACAGACGCAGACGGAGGACATTGATCTACGTTTTGCAAATAAAAGAAAATTCCCCGCAGAGTTAAGTCAATTGTATTTAATTCATACCAAAGTCACACATTTGACGCGGACGGTTGAACAATAATTAGCCCAAAACATACAAGCTTTAGTTTTGAGATTTGGCCTAATTATATATACAATTAACGTTCAGTTTAGTTTTTGATAAAATGCTCAAATCTGCGTCTTAAATGAATAGATTTGATCTATTTAATTTAAAGAAAAAGGAAATCCGTTCAAAGAAAACCTCGTCTCAGGTGATTAACGGACGTCCTGAAACGCACCGATTCACCGTTCATTAAAAGTACTTGTCTGGAAGTAATCTTTTGAATAATAATTGTCATTATTATGATAATGAGAACTGTCCCCTTCCCGCTTTGCTTACTGGTCCCATTTGTTCAACAGACCGACAGACAGGTGGAGGTGAGACAGGCGGACATAAGGGACGAACACAAATAACAACAAATAACTGAATAAAAGAGTAGAATCTGGATTAATGAGTAGAATAAACAGCTGAGGGGAACAACACATATATTTACAGGAGTTTTAAAAAGCTATTAACATTAAAATGAAAAAGTATATAATAAAAACAATTAAAAACAAATAAGACTTTAATAAAAAGAAGAAGAATCTTTGTTTATTTAGGCTGTCCGCAAAATTGTTCATAAAGATGAGAGTATAATTATTGAAGAACTGAATCAGTGTTAATGATTCTCTGATCTACATTAGCATTGATGGATCATTCAGTTGGGAGCCAAAACATAATTAATCATAATTATCCTCCTCAAGGTTATTACACAGATCACAATCCATCAGATATTATGCTAATCTTTAAAAGAAGAAAACCCTACCTGTTGTGGCAAGCCGCTGTTCGTCAGATTGCACGCATCCCGCGCGCTCTATGTGCGTGTCCGGGCGTGACTGTGCGTGATCAGCTCTGAGCTTTCTGAGGTGTGTGTGTGGGAGGATGCTGCATTTATACTCAGCACCACAAACACACACACACACGCACACGCACACACACACACGCACACACACAAGGTGGTAATTAACATATCGAGGCCACACCCTCCCGGCACGCGCCATATGGTACGAACGTCATTAAAACGGCCCCGGGGATCACGTGACGAATCCATTTGTATGAGCCAAGAGTCTCTCTCTCTCTCTCTCTCTCTCTCTCTCTCTCTCTCTCTCTCTCTCTCTCTCTCTCTCTCTCTCTTTCCCCCTCTCTCTCTCTTTGTGAGGAAAAAAGTTGACCATCTGTCGCCACGTACAGCCACGCATGCGCAGCAGCACGAATATTATGCACATCATGGAAGGTGCATGATGATCATAGTTTGTAAAGGTTTACCATAATTGTTGTTGCATGTATATGAAATGTATCAAAGTCAGTCTCCTATATGTTTCCTCCCACCTTTTACCTTTTACCTGCCCTACCTCACCTCTAACCTCATACCTGCTGATCCTGAACCCCACCTGAAGCTCGTTGGGTCTATCAGGCCTGAGCCCCAGTGGAGAGGCTCTAGAGGAGGATGTTGGTCCATCTCCAGTATACTGGATAGGTTTCCATGAGATTTACAGGCATTCATGTTCCCCAGAGGATGAATCCTCATGATTTTGGTGATCCGCTGATATTTCCTTTACACCACCAGTTGGTACACAGTAAAAATGTGGGAGTACTTTTTCCAGAGTTACTATAATTTTCCTCTAAAGGAGTAATATTTCATCATTTTGGAGCGTACTACCCGGAGCCAATATTCAGAATAAAATCTATTGGAGTAAAACAGCGTGACCACGCCCACCACGGTTCCTTAAATCCCCTTTCCGCCGCCATGACACCTCTCTCTCGCTACGCTTTTAGTTTCTTTTGTGAAATATATTGATTACTATTGGATGAACTAACAATGAATTTGTTTCAGACATTTGTGTTCCCCTCAGAATGAACATTAATATTTTTGGATGATCTTTCGTCAAAGTGTGAATCCATTCCATTGCAATCGGTTTTGTGCGAAATGTCCCTACAATAATGGATGGATTGACGCTAAATTTGGTACATACATGTATGTTCCCCTCAGGATGAACTCTAACAACTTTCAACGTTTCATAGAGGGATGTTTCATAATTTGGTGTATGACAAATTAATACTAGAAAATAATAACAACTAATGACATTCTTATTAGCCTCAGCTGTAGTGTTTAGTGCTAAATAGCATGTGTTAGCATGCTAACAAACTAAAACACTAATGGGGTAAACATAAGACGTGCTGAACATCAGCATGTCATTTTGAGAATGTTAGCATGCTGGCGTTAGCATTTAGCTCAAAGCAGCGCTACGTCAGCCTTGCAGAGCTGCTAGCTGCTATTAGTCGGGTGGTTGAACAGCTTCAGAAGCCGCCTCCCCCCGACACATTTACAACATCAGAGCAATTTTTCCTTACGACATGGCGGCTCTTTTCTAGTATAACCGTAGATTTGTAAACCAGCAACCTTCATGCTCTGCATAGTGAAGCCGATTCGGAAGCGTCTTAAAACTGCATTCTCTCCACTGGCCACCAGGGGGCGACTCCTCCGGTTGCAAAGTCTGGTTGTATAGAAGTCTATGAGAAAATGACTCTACTTCTCTCTTGATTTATTCCCTCAGTAAACATTGTAAACATGAGTTTGTGTCTCTCTAGTTTCAAGTCTTCTTCAATACAGCATGATGTTCATTTAGTAAATTATGGTCATTTAGAGCATAATAGCAGGGTAGGCTTTAGGGCGGGGCTACTGTGATTGACAGGCCGCTACCAGAGCCGTATCCAGCGTCACTACGCCACTCCTCCACATTTTAAATATGATAACTTCCGTTCATCGGTTGCAAAAAACAACAACTTGGCGACGGCCGTATTCCAAGATAGCGACGGCAAAATCACTGAACTCAAGACTTCAAAAAACGAATGGGTGATGTCAACTTCTTATGTAGTCTATGATTTAAAACTTGTAGCGGGTCGGCTACATCGGCTGAATGTTAAAAAAAAGTCAGAAGAAGATGGAGGAAACCAGTACAAGTGGCTTATCCCATCCGTCCACATCCAGTGAGTCAGTCTGGTTGCGTTTAGTCGCTCTGACCAATCGGAAAGAAGCAGCGGACTTTGGACCAGGCTGTTCTCTAGTGAAGAGGTTGCTATGGTGATGCTAAACTGGTTGCTAAGAAGTTACCAGGTAACTTCAGAGGACCGGTGTGTCGGTCCCATCAACGTGGATCCTCTGACAGATAATGGTTAACACAAAATCCATCCAGGATTAATGAATAAACTCTGTGCTGCTCATGAATGCCGAATATAACATGGGATGATGTTAACTTGTAACACTTATAAGAAGGACGACTTTATAACGTCAAGAATTAACTTGGAGTGGCCATTGGTCCGATAAATCTAAAACAAACATAAATCAAAGGGCCACCATGGGTTTGTGGTTCACGGAGGCAAAATAATGCATCGTCCAAACACAATTCTGTTTTTCTCATAATTTATTGAACAAAACAAAACAAGCAAACAAACATAAGAACGAAGGACCTCCTAATGCTGTCTCTCCTGCTCTGGTAAAAAAAAAAAAACATAAGCCCACCCAGGTGCATGCTGGTCCTGTACCTGCCTACTCCTATAACCCCAGGTGACCACAGTGTTAGCCAATTCATAAACAAATGAACCACCCAAAAAACATAGTCAACAAATAATTAAACTAAACAAAAAACTATCAACAAAAAAAGCTGTCTTAATATATATGAAAATCTAAACTAAATAAGCTAACATCTAGAATAATTAAACAATACTACTTGTGAATAAAATAACTAAATACTAGCATAAAATAAATGGCTCCTACAGAACTTAATGATATCCAAAACAGACTGAAGTCACGGTTTGATTTCCAGTCAAAACAAAGCTGGACGTGGCTTTGAATATATTTACATGTACAGTTTCAATGGATGAAGACATCCAGAGAAACTTATTTTACAGATGTTTTCAGGAGAAAGAAACAAGAATGAAGAAGAGTTTGGACTTCTGGTTAAACAGCGAAGTGACAATAATTCAAGGGAGAGAAATTACTCTAAACAAAGTGAACAAACAGAGCAACCCGCTGTTGAATAAACTATTATTCCATACTGCAGGTGGTGTGTGTGTGTGTGTGTGTGTGTGTGTGTGTGTGTGTGTGTGTGTGTGTGTGTGTGTGTGAGAAGGCCAGATTAACCTATTCATAAATAGAAGGAAGCAGCCAATGAAAACTCAACACACAGACACTTACATGGTACATCTTAGACAGACTACAGTGTCTTATAAACTTTAAATAGTCATCTTTTAAATAACATTTTACTTTAACCTCTATAGCATCTATAAGCAGTATACACAAACATTCAATAAAAGGTTTATAACACACAATACATTATAAGCAGATATACATGATTTTTTTTTTTTTTTTTTAAACACTCACATGAACAAGCTGAAAACAACATATCAGAACAAATACAATATTGAACTTATAACAAAAACAACCGAGAACACAGGACAGGCAGCCTCACAATAAGGAGGATCAAGCAGTGGTATGAAACCACAAGAAAGTATATATATATATATATATATATATACTTCCTTGTGTATATATACACACACACAGACGGAGCTATAACAACAAGGGATAAATAATTGTTTTAGGCAATGAGGATAATTACCGAAATAATATACCACTGAAGAAAAGATCAACTTGATATGATTCTGCAGAGCCAATAGTATATGACATTGGGAGGAAGACGATTGGCATTTAAATAAACAAAGGCAATGTTATCCAGTACCAGTACACGAATACACAAATTTGTTTTCTTTCCGGTGTGATTTGTGTGTGGTTTGAAAGTAAGTTCGGTATTAATCCATAATATTTAGTTTAACTTTGTGGAATTCCCTTTAATAATGAAAGTAAATAGTGCACTTTATACACTCAGTGAAAGTGATTGTGCAATACTGTTCTCACATATTCTGTGCCTTATTTTATATATTTTCTTATCCTAGCATTTACCTCCTTTTTTTTGTTTTCTTCATTTTAAATTCAATTTTTACCTTAAGCCTTAAGTTTTAAGTTATTGTAATTCTGTGTGGAAGGAGGACCTATAGAAGTAATTGTCTCATTGTACGGAGTAACTGTATGTTAATGTGAATATGACAATACAAATTACTTGAATCTTGAATCTTCTGTCCCAGTGATTCTTTTTTCTTGTTTATGAAATAACTAATGTGAGAAAACCTTTTAGTGGCATTAGTTTGGTTTACATTCAGATAACTAAACCTTGGCCGCTGTTGGATCATCAATAATTCACTGAAAGCAGCGTCTCATAAAGAAAATGGTGTTTGGTTCCATCTGGCGGTGAAATGAAAGTACTGCAGGTAAAATCTCAGGTCACAATTTCTTTCTTTCTTTCTTTTTGGAGGATACATTTATCTATCTATCTATCTATCCCTCTCAAAACATTACATTAGTTTAGTAAATCTACTAATTATTACTTAATGATATTACTATTTCCCATCACTGTGTAGCGTCACTGTTTCTGCTGCAGCAACTCACACATAATACAACAGCTTGTTTGTAACAAAAGCAACCGTTTATAACAATTATAGTATTTATTTTTTTCAACTTTTAATTGTCTTTAACTTGCAATGAAGTGGTTTTAACTCACTCAGTGGCAGACACACTAGATCTGCTTCAAGAGGTGATTGTGTCATTTCACATAGGTCAAGCTCTTTTAGCAAATCTGCATTTTCTGTGAATTCAGCAAACTCGTGGAATGCTCACACATACGCACAAAAGAAATGTACAAAACATTCAAGGAACGTCTCGTTGCCAATCAGGTGTGCAAGCATTAATGTACTGTCTGTCCTGCCTGCTTGTTTAGTGTATGTGCATTTGTACATATACCGTATGTATAGTGTTTTTCATATGTATGTATAGGGTTTTCATATTTTACTTTCTTATTATAGTGTGTTTTTATTTTCAAAACTGTCTCAGAGAGCCCTGCACAAAAAAATTGGACTGTTGGTCTGGGCACAAATAGCAAAATAAAAAACCTTGAACCTTGAACCTTTTTGTCTTGTTTAGTGTTGATGTATTTGATGTGCCTCCAGTGTGTTCTATGTGCTTATACTGTAGGTATACTTTTATTTTGCTTTGATGTGAATTAGTTTTGTCTATACGTTACTTTACTGTCTATTGACGAATCTTAGTTGCATTATGTTATTGGAATTTTTTTCTAATTTCAGGCTGCTATGAAAGAATCTGGCCAGGGACAGCAGATGCAAATTAGCCTCTCTGGCTAAATCTGTCTCACTTACAGTTTTACTGTTGATTAGTGTGCATTGACTCTGCAAAATAAAAAATAAATAAAAAAATAAATAAAAAAAAAACTAAATCAAACTGCGCCAGTATTTCCTCCATCCCCGTTTGTTATGACCGTCCCGTGTGCGCCGCCTCAGTCCGCCAGGTGTCGCTGTTTCCCCGTCTCACGCCCGCCGAGGACACGCCCCCTCTCCTCCTGCAGGTTTCAGGAAGCGGAAGCAGGAATGTTGGTGTGTTTTCAGAAAAAGTTTGGACAAGTTTGACAGTTTGGGAGCGGAGACGTAACCCGCGCGGAGACATGACGGTGAGTACCGCTCTCCGTCCACCGAGCAGCGGCTCTCTGCCGCCCGGCGGCCGGCTGCCGGCGGCCGGTCTGCCGCGGCGGTTTCGCTCCTGCGCGCGGAGCTTTACTGCTGCGGCTCCGTGCTGCGCGTCCAGCCGCAGGAACAACCGAAGCGGACAAACAAGTAGAGTCTGGGCTGAACAGAAACACCAGGAAAAGATTAAAGACACGTCGGGGTTTAATAATGTTGCTTACTTTGAATTAAATATCAGAGTAATCCTGTATTTAAAGTGAGAGCGGTTCATATCATCATATGTGTTGAAGCGTGACAGTGATGGGAGTAACTTCAATCCTCACGTCATGCCCGAAGTGCTGTAACTTTTACTTTAAGCCTCTCTCCAGTCTTTTCTTTTTTTAAATATTCTTCTATAGTCTATTATGTAATTCTCTCACAGTTTAAGTTACTTTACGAAGGAAGAGATTCGCACACAAAACCACCGGAGAACCTATGAAATGTGATGTTTTAGTTAAACAACAAACGAGTAAGCAGTTAATCAGGCAGCTATTCTGCTAATCCTGAACTCATTTTCCATGTAAACTCATTTGACGGATCATGCTTCCAATGTGAGGGTTCGCTGTTTTTCATTTAAATTATTCTGATCATTTAATGTCATTGTATTTAATTTATACTTCTGGTTTCAGTCTGTGAAGATGTGGCTTTGGGAAATTGTCCTCTGCATTTTGTTTTGTTTTACTATTTTCAATCCATCAATGTTTTTTTTTTACAGTGTGGTGTGTGTACTTTTACTTAAGTAAATGATCTGAATACTCCACCACTGCATTTTAGAGAGAAATTCTGCACTATAGTTAACTTTGAAGATTTTTCACACATGTGACCATCTTCTAGATGATGATGCATTATTAGAATAATCTGCCCAACAGTATATCAAGTAAGTAAATACCTCGATCAACTACAACATTAAAGTACTGCTGACATATTAATACGTGAGCAATTATTATCCAAAGATGTAGTGGATTTTGCATAATTAGCTCTTTTGATACTTAAAGTACATGTCTTTCCTAATATTTCTTTACTTTATTTACTTTTTAAAAGCAGGACTTTTACTTTACTTTCTATAGTGTTGTGGTTTTACTAATTTTCCTTTTACAGTAAATTATTTGAAAACTTCCTCCAAAGGATCTTTACTTGATTATCGTTATAGTTCACACACAACAAGTTTATTTTAATTATTTTATCTACCGATTATTGCATCAGTTAAAGTCCTGGGACCCTTTACTTAAGTCAAATGAATTGCACCACACTGTAAACATGTTGCATTATACGTAAATAAGTAGAACTAATTTACTATTGTACTTAATACAAATTATGGAATATTATCAGCAAAATGTACTTAAAGCACCAAAGGTACTTGTTATGCTGCAGAATGGCTCATATCTGTGTTGTATATTACATTATTAGATAAAGATTGTTTCTTTAATGTGAAACCCTTGAAGGGAACAACTGGAGCCTTCAGGTGAATTAGTGGAGTCAAAAGAACGGCCTGTACGAACCGCTTTGTTCAAGAACGAGGTCACAGTCTTAGAACAATATTCAGCTGCCAAAGAACACTGACACTGTTTTTGCTCCGGTAATACAACTGGCTGCAACTAATGATCATTACTGAATGATTCCTTTTGAGTGTTATATTATTATAAATAGTCTAAACTTCTTTATTATTGTTCCTTAACTGTTGTCCATGTTGCATAGATGTGTAAGCAAGCCATAACAAAGATATTTGATATTGATATCGAGTCTGACTCATACTCTGATAAGCTTCGACCAGAAAATGAGATAATCTAGAACCTAATTAATTGCGAAAGAACTGTTTTGTGTGTGTGTGTGTGTGTGTGTGTGTGTGTGTGTGTGTGTGTGTGTGTGTGTGTGTGTGTGTGTGTGTGTGTGTAATATCAGCAGCATGCTCTGCTAGTCGATGTGTCCTTGGGCAAACCCTTAACGCCAAATTGTGCCTACTGTGTATGAATGTGTGAGAATGTTAGCTACTCCTGATGGCAGGTGGAACCTTAGCTCCTCCCATCAGTGTGTGAATGGGTGAATGATGACAAGTCATTCACCCAGTGTGAAAGTGCTTTGATTGGTCGGAAGACTAGTACAGCTCCATTTACCATTTACAATATGACACACCTTGTTTTTTTGTTTTTTATAAGCTCCTCGATCCAAATACCGAAGGCTCTGATTCAAAACGTCAAAACGATCATTTAAAGTTCAACTGGCAGAACGCTGCCACCCAAAGTTGGTATGATGGGATCAGCTGATCGTTTTAAGAGAGAAGATGTATCACTCTGTTGAAGTTCTTGGAACAAAAATACTTGATTGTACAATAATGTGACAGACATCCTTTACTTAAGGAAAAGTAGAAATACCACTAAAAACACAGCATTAAAAGTAAACGTCGTAAATACAAAATGTTACTTCAATAAAAGTACAGCAGTATTATCGGCTAAATGAAATGATCGCATCGTCATTATGCAGAACGGCGCCGTTCAGTGTTGTTCTTTTTTTTAATCACGAGCAAAAGCAAGAGTATTTTAATGTTGTAGTTTATCTATTGGTTAGATTAGAAGTATAGCTCTATTTCATGTTTCTTTATGTAAAAAGTAACTAGTGTCTGTAAAAGTCTAATCAATGTATTGGAGTCAAAAGTACTTGATTCATTTCTTGTTAAATCAATTATTTAGCCTGAAATTCTTTTCAGAAAATTGTCAAATGTGAGAAATGCCAATTATATACCCCCAGCTGCTGTTTTTTTTTTTTTTTTTTTTTAATTGCTTGAATAATTGAAAGAAAATCTTCAAGTCGTCACATTCACGGCTGCTGGAATCAAATCCTAATATGTTTTCTTTTGCTTGAGAAATTATTCAAACAACGAGGTCGATGAGCGAAATCCTAATTTCCTGTCCTCTTCCCTGGAACAGGTGGCGTTAATCAGTTGATTCATCCGAGTTGAAGCATCCGTACGAGCTAGACCCCCACAAAATAAAAAAAGAAAAGTAGATGTGAAGGATACACAAATGTTGCTGCAATGTTTCCCTCTGAACTGTAGCGGAGTATAAAGGAGCATGAAACGGAAATACTTAAGTACAAGTACAGCAAACAGTTTTCGAGCACTGCTCTGCGTGTCACGACTGCACGCCTTTTGTTTCGGCGTCTCTTTGATCGTCCTGGGGGACATCCTGCAGGTTCGCTGTAGCCGAGATGTAAACAGGCTCCACACTTCCACTCCGTCTCGCTCCGCTCGGTCCCCGGCAGGGAGATGGAGCGTGATGAGTTCAGGTTGCAGGAAAACGGACGGAAAGTGTGCTTTCGCTCGCACGGTCGTGACCTCTCGAGTCTGTTTTCTGTTGAGTCGGCCGTCAGTGGGTCGTCGTCTTCTCGCAGACATTCGATTCACCGTGATGTAAAACAGAGAGAAGCAGAAAGTCCTCGACGTTTTTATGGTGCCAGACAGTGGTGGAGGACGTAATCCAGGTCCAAAGTAAATGTACTAATACCACACCGAAGTAAAAGGCCTGCATTGAAAATGTCACTTCAGTAGAAGTACGTCATCAGGAAAATGTTTTTACAGAATTAAAATATGCAGAGAGACTGTGACAGTTATACTAATATGTGTTATATGATTATTATTGCTCAAGCATTATTATTAACGTTATAGTTGGTTAAGGTGTAGCAAATATGTTTACTATTGTGCATTGGACTGCGACTAATTACTATTATCTTTACGGATTAATCTTCTGATTTATTTCCCTGAATCGATGGATTGAAAAGTGATGAATGTCTTTTGAAACCAGGAGCATAAAGTCCCACATGTTTGTTTTGACCAAACAGTAGTACAAACCTCCAAAATAGACTATTAGATTACACATTAAATTAATAAAATTTTAAAAAGCAGCACAAATTGAACCATGAAAATTCTCAGTATTTTTGCTTGATGTGTGACCGTAACATAAATCAATGATAAATATAGTTTAATTTCCTGATTTGTAGTTTCTGCACCGATTTAGATGATTTGAAAGTCAAAAGTTGTCTACTTGGTTAATCTTAAAGAAGAAAAAACACAATGGTTTGTGTTAAGGTAACAACAAACAGCGTTACGTAACATAACTAGTGTCTATAAATAACAACGGCCTCTGTTATGTTACGTAGCAACCATAAAGTCAACACTGACAACAAATAAAAAAGATTTTCCAGCATCCGAGTTGCTTCCATAATTGATAGATTATAATTATAGTTGGTAATGGTTTTCTTTCCTACCGATTAGCCCGAAGCTAGCGATGGGCACAGGGCAGGCTCGCTTAAGGTGGACAGACTTTTAAGGTGGACCGACTTTTCTCACGACTAGTGACAAGCCGCTCCTCTGAGTTTTTAAACATTTGTTTTAAATTTCTTCTCACCTTTTTAACTGATGGCATCAATCCTTAAAAAATCTTGTTATCGGTTTATGGTTAACATCCCTAGTGATAGTAAATTAAATATCTTAATCCACCAAACGAGCTAACCGACGCTTTCCTCCATGTTTTTGAAGCTTTTCTCCACTAAACCTTGATAAGAGGTGAAGGACCAAAGAGGCCTGTGGGTATTAAAGAAGGTTGTGATGGACTCGCTCGCTGCACACTGTCCGTGTGTTTGTTGTTGTTTTTTGTTTTCCGACCTTCCAGTTTGTTTTGTATTCATGAGAGGAATCTAAAAATAGATCCATCCCTCCCATCTCTCTCCCTCTCTGTATCTCGGACAGGAAGTTGTTCTGTTATTCACCCTAAGCACTCGTTTCCTGCTTCACACGTTCTCATTCAAATTTGGCTGCATGCTCCTCTTTTTGTCCCCCCCTTTATGTGATCTTTTTACTGTATCCACATGTTAGTTATTATTAGCAACCACATAGCCAAATTCCCTATTATTACATTTCTGTTTGTAAACCGCGTTTGGACTTCCTCAGTAGTAAACTGTGAACTTGTTCCTGTTTGTGTCAACGGCCGGCTGATGGCCGGCTGCCCGAGTTCAGCCACCCTTTTGCCTGTGAGACTGAGCTGAGGGAGTCGTTGCCAAAATATTTGATACAGCTCCTACTAACAGATCGGCTTTTGATCGATCGGATTATGTTTACAATTAGGCAAAAAATCTTCATACATACATACATACATACATACATACATATACCGTACATACACACACACTTCTACTAAAATATCTTGTGCTGAATGGTTTCAAAATTAAAAAGTCAATCAATAGAATATTAAGGATCAGCTTTCTTTTACATTTCATTTAGCTGACGCTTTTATTCAAAGTGACTTACATTAAGTGCATTCAACCATGAGAACAACAAGAATCAAGAAAGCCAAACCTTCTTGGTAATTTATTGATTGTTTAAGTCAGTTATCAAGCAACAAGACTATGATTTTGAACTGTTTGGCATTCGCTGCTATTTTATAACTAAATATGACTAAATATCTCATAAATTAATCTTAAACCACCTTTTTAGATCATGAAAACAATCATTATTTACAGCCCCAAAAATCATATTTCTTCTTCTCCGTGATAAATCCTGTTGCATTAATGGAACGTGTGCTTCGTCGGCCACCACGGTTTACTGCTGGCTCCAAATCCTTCATCTGTGTTTACATTGACATCTTGTTTCCCATCATTTCTAAACTAAATCAACTTGCAGAGACTTGACGCTTGTTTCAGACGGAGACGATGCATCAAAGTCAACACACACGGCCCTTTATTTTCTTTGTCATCATTGCGTGGTAACTGTTCGAGAAACTCCCTGTTGGTGCGTTGACGGACACTTAGACATCTGAAAACGTGAGAGATCGGCTACTGAAAAACCTGGGCTGGAAAAGGTATTCGGAGTCTTTTGCTGAAGTAAAAGTCACAACACCACAATGTAAAAGTGCTCTAAATGTTCCTTAAATACGAGGGGCTTTTAACTGACTTTTTAACTTGCTATAACTGTCTCCGTGTATTACTAATGGCTCTATATGACTTACTTAAGTAAACCAGACAAGGCTACTCCTATGTAGTTATTCTTAATACTCGTCATCGGTGCCACTGCGTCGCATCCTGCGCGAAATCAGATAAAATCATGCAGGCTCATCAGAAAGTCCCAAATACCACCCGCAGCTCCTCAGTGTGCCGCTCTGACACATTGTGCATTGGCTGGGACCGAGACAGCTGTGTCCACAGTGCACAGGTTGATCTTTCTAAAGGCTTTTTCGTGCAGCAACCAAAAGCATGGAGGTGCATCCTTGCGTCTGCCTCTCTGTGTGCTTAAGGGGAAATCGGTTCTGTTTCTTGGTGGTGAGAGGATTAAACAAATGAAAATAAAAGATAATCAACTGGAAAAGTTTCCTCAGAGTGGATGAAAACAGACTTGAGTTAATGTCGACTACCAGACAAGTGGTTTCCACCAGCCAAAGTTCTTTCAACTAACTGTTTTGAAGTAAAGCCTTTTTCGGTAGACAACAAAACTGTGTGTGTGTGTGTGTGTGTGTGTGTGTGTGTGTGTGTTCAATAATAAAGGCCACCTCTAAACTTCCCTGCAGGCTGGAAGACGCTACTATTTATTTAGAGCTCATTTGAAGAAATCCATGAATCAGTGCTTAGCTTTGTCAGCTGGTGTTTTATAATGCCAGAGGGATTCATGTACTTTTATGTGCTGTATGTGTAGCTTGTACATTTGCATGTTGCACTTAGTACTTAATAATGCAGCACAGTGTCTTATTTAGTGCATCTATCAGCTGTAATGTGATGTATGTGCTAATTGGTATGTAGCAATGTAGTAATTATGTGATTTTGATCGTGTATATATATATATATATATATATATATATATATATATATATATATATATATATATATATTAAATACTAAAATGATATGTTTTTCTCTTTGTAATATTCTTCTGCATTCTGCACAAACTATTTCAGTAACTTAAATGTTTATGTTTTATTATTATTTTTAACTTTGTAACATCTGTCCAGGGTCTTCAGATGAAACCAGCCTTTTGATCCTGTTAAATGAATGAGATTAATGACCTTTCTCTCTCTGTCTCTCCAGGTGTTTTACCTGTTGCTAATGGTGCTGTAGAGTCCTCAGTCTCCTCTGACTGACTGACCTCAACCGGACACACATACACACACACAGACACAGGTAGACATGGAGAGTGGACCTCTGGGAATGGACACCAACATTGCTCCAGGTGGGAAATCTAACATCTAGGAAAACTCTGGCTTTGTATGAGTGCGGGTGGTGTGGGACGCTCCGCGTGCCGGTTACACAGAGAGAAGACAAACATTGTTCATTTGCACAAACCGCTCACATTGCAATGATACAATGGCGGCTGAAAACCGTTAAAAATGTCCCTTTTTAAACAGTTAGCTAAAAAAATAATAAACATAAGTAACAAATACAAAAATGGATAAACAGTCAAACAATTGATTTTAAACGGGTGGAATAATGAGCTAAAAGTAACGGATAAATAGTTGGAATAATTAACGCTAGCTAAAAGTAACGGATTAACAGTTGGAATAATTGGCCATCTTGTTAGCTAGATTTTCCGGTTGCATGGCCTCGCTCAGCTCGTCTCACCTGCTGCGTGTGTTTGTATTGAATCAGTTGCGGTTTCTGTTTGTCAGGTTGAGTCGGCCAAACCTGATTGAGGACTAAATAGTCCTGCTGTCTGACAGATTGTGTGCTTGATTGGTCCTCAGGTCCCCGAGTGCAGTCGAACTGCAGCTTAGCCTTTCTGCGGCGCCGGGCCTGGGCCCAGAGCAAAGACTCCACCTGGCAAGAATCAGAAGCAGAGAGCTGTGGCCCCCAGGGGCCCCAAGAGAACCAGGGGGACGGGGGAGAACCGAGACCCTCCGAAGAACCAGGTTAGTCTGAGCTAAACTGTCACGATGTTGTTAAAGGGGATATATTAACGTATCTTAATCATACATGTTAACTGTATTATTAAAAAGGGGAAAAGCTATGGCACCATAGCTGAGTGCTAAAGTCAGTGCTAAATAGGGCAAATTATCAAACAACTTGAAATCAGTATCGCCTGATAAGCAACAAGAAATAACAGAACAGAAAGGCCGATAGTAAATGCATTTGAGGTTACTTGGAGACAATAGCCTTATTTCAATTCACACATTGTTATGCACATTTAAAAAACCGTTCTGTTGCACACGGGTTCGATGGCCAAGGCGACTGTTTCCCCCCCGGTTTTCCACCTCTACTGCTTCTACTCGGTTTACTGGCGGATGACAGCCATGCAAGCCTATATGCTGTTTTAAGAAACCTGGGCGATATGGATTCATTCCTATTACGCGGTATATATGTGCGTAACATATGTAATATATGTTGTGGTACTACACTACTTTAATACAGTAGAAAATAGTAAAATCCAACAACACAAGATTTTCTACAGATTGAAACGATAAAGGCAGAAGCTTTAGCTTCTGAATCATGCTCCCTTTATTCAGTTCTTCATTACAACTTTTCCATAAATTCATCCCTTGAAGTTTAACTGAAATACATTAATTTTCACCCTTTGCTTTTGGCCACGCTAGAGTTGGGTTGGTTGGTCCAAAGTAGACTAAGATATCTCAAAAGCTCATGAAACTTCATACAGGCATCCTTGATGCCCACAGGATTGTTCAGGATAAATTGTAAAATTACTTTGGGGTTCCACAACTTTCCATGAAACAATACCTTGATGTATGACCTGTAAACCAAATGAACTTTCTCAACAGCCTCAGCTGTACATTGTGTCCTGTGCTAAACTGCAAATGTTATCAAAGGGAACACGCTAAACTAACACGGTGAACACGGTAACCGGTACACCTGCTAGACGGCATGTTTACATTGTCATTGTGAGCATTTAACTCGAAGTACGGCTTTGCATTAGGACATCCTCACACAGCTACTGGCATGGCGGCAGACTCTGTCTTGTTTAAAGATGCACAATCCTCTCAAGTCACTTAAGGATTTATTTCTTTAATTCCTAACAACTTTTGGATTCTTGGACTTTGATCATCAATTGTTTGTCAAAAAAGGTCAAACGTTCACTTTTTCCAGCTTTACAAAAACTGGTGCAGTGTTCGTTCAAAATGGGTTCAGAACAAACCGTTATTTCTAGTCTGTGGTGTTGCTGCTTGCAGCTTTCTCACGAGCCACTCATACAAACACCTCCACATTCCACACTGCGCTCTCCTGGGTCCTCAGCAATGCACCTGCCATGATGACATATAGTAGTTGCATTACACACCCAAGACGCAGCTACTCGCGGTCAGAAACACTGGCGAAATGCACTCCGGTTCAGGATAAAACACCAGGGCTAGACTTAACCATCATGCAAGCTTACTCTGGGTCCGGGGCCCTCAACCAAACAGCTATGGCTTCATTATGATGTGTACATTGAATGATAAGGGGGGAAAAAATGATTAGCTGCAGACAATATTCAGCGGAGATGTTGGGTTGTATTTCAAAGTCTGGCACCGCTTTAATGGTTTTATTGCATGTTGTAATTACTGTGTCACAAAGCATCTGCTGGCTTTAACGTGCTCGTCTGTCTCTCTGTGGCAGGGCGAGTTCCTAACAACATCGCCAGCTGGCTGATTGAATGCAGGTAAAGTATCTATTCCCCTCCTGATTTAAGGACCACATGTCATATGTGACTTGTCAGATCAGTCTGCACTTGATGACTTAAATTAAAGCTGAGAAATGTTGAATGCTGCCAGTTGATTTTCTGAAATGAACTGAAACCAGTGACTGCTGCTTAGAAGGAAGAAAATCAATCACAAAACTGATGGATGATTTGAAAATGATCAGCAGGGATGTACAGTAAACAGACTTGGTATTCAATGGACTGAAATATGAAGCGTAGAGGATGTGGTCCTTAATATCCTGACTGACTGATTTGCTAACTAACATCAATAAACCTATGGATGTGTTTTCCTGGTGTCTGGAGGTGTGTGTGTGTGTGTGTGTGTGTGTGTGTGTTTAGTAGCGTTCTTATCGGCTGCTGACGTCAAGCCACACTGCTAACACCTAGGCATACAAAACACACACACACACACACACACACACACACACACACACACACTCTCTCTCTCTCTCAAAGGGAGCAGACCAACGCCCAGAGATAGGGCACATGGAGCAGTTCAGGCGAAGAAGGAGGGAAAGAAGCAGGAAGAAGCTAACAGAGGACGGAAAGAAAGGCAGAAAAAAGAAAGGAGAGTAAACAGAGGAGGGGTTTCTCCTGCTGGGTCAATACTGTTATCACAAACACACACGGCGCTCGCTGCCGTCACTCACAACCCTGTGACACAAGCGCTCTGCGTGTCCTCTGTAACGTCGCCGTGGTAACATGACCGCCAGACGCAGAATCACAGGTCCCTATGGCAACGGCCGGCTTGAGGCCAACATGGCCGCCGGTGGAAAGTAGGAGGAGAAGCTAACACTGCGGCTGCGCACTGTTGCACAACCATCTGTGTGTTTTGTGTGTGTTAAATGGTGGCAGGAAGTTTTGTCCCATTGATAAGAGTGGCGGGTTGTGTAACAGCTCGGTGTTCCCAGCGTTCGGCTGCAGACAGAAGCTCAGACCCGATAGCTTACGGCCACTGTCAACTCGCCTGAGCTTTCAGCTAGTTAACCTGGGACAACTAGTCTGGTCAGTAGGACACCTGGAATGGGTACCAAAAAAAACAGCCTGGGGTATTTCATCTTGCCTGGTCAGTAGTGGACTACAATAAGTAGCCTAGTCTGACCAGGACTTAGCCTGGGATAGTTAGCCTTTGCCTGACAGGCAGTTAGCCTGTGTTACTCAGAGTTAGCCCTGCAGGCAGTTAGATAGATGGTGTTCCTTGGCTTTAACCCTGCGTTACTTAGACGTAACCCGAAAGGCAGCAAGCCTTTGTTAATTAGGCAGTTACGCTGTGTAACTTAGCCGTACCCTGACAGGAACTTAGCCGGTGTTACTTAGCCTGAGCCTGACATGCAGTTAACCTATGCTACTTAGCCTGACTTACTTAGCCTGACAAGCAGTTAGCATTGAGAAAGCTGGCTTTCACCTGACAGGCAGCTAATGTTGGGATGGTTAACCTTCGCCTGACAGGTGGTCAGCTAGGAGATCGTTTTTCCTTCTTCTGACCTGCAGTCAGTGCTGCGATACTTGCCCTTCACCTGACTGGGAGATACCTTTAGTATTGGGAAAGTTCATCTTAGTCTGACTGGCAGTGTGGGACCGTTATCCCTAGTTAGCGTAGGTCAGTACTTCACGTAGGCTAATGGGCATTGATTTGTTGTTTGCGAGCCTGTTTGGACTGTGCCTTCAGGTGTTTTGAAATTAGTAACATTTAGCAGTAAAATAATGAGCAAACACACCAGCATCAAATATGTTCTATACAAGCATGCACACTGGTGTCTGTTTATGCTTTTCATGGTCAATCTAAGTTTTGGGTTGATATATAACTCTGTCTCTTTGTGTCTTCTCCAGGACTCCCCTTGGAGCCTCTCTAGATGACCAGACTGCTTCTCCCAGTAGAGGTAATCCACATTGACTGCGTGTTGTTTATGTTACATTGTCAGGACTCAGACCTGTTAGGGCACTTTTGGGGAATCTGGTTTATGACTAAATACTTGAAACCAGCCATCACAACTTAGTTGGAATTAGTTTCAATGAGTCAGAATTGATAGTGAAATTTCTCTCTGTTACTATTGATGTGTTACTAAAGGTATTTCACAACTTTGTGTGTGTGTGTGTGTGTGTGTGTGAGAACAGGAGTGCTGAAGAACGGCTGCAGCTTTGAAGATGACCTTTCACTGGGAGCTGAAGGTCAGTACAGAGAATAACTCACAATAGAACAAAGATTACAGATTTGAGCTCATTGTTCAGAGTTTTCCACTATGTTCTAATTTTGTATTTTTACTCACACCCCAAACTTAAGAAAGACTTTGACGTTTTGGAAAATCCTCTTGTTCTACATCTTACCTAAAGTCAGATGATAACTGGATATTTTGGTAGAGCTTTCCTCCAAATATCAACGAGATGAGTCTTTAGTCAAGAAAGACAATCATTAACTGCAAACCTGACTAAGGAAAATACAAAAGTGTGACTGAAACAGAGAGCAACAGATTTGATCATTTATTCCTACCCAACAACCGCTTTATCTCCATAATACAAAATACAATACCACATGGTGTTAAGATACATTGACGTTGGGTTTTATCCGACAGGAACAGTGAGTACACATGTTGAGTGTGATACAGGACAAGTTCGTTGTCACTATCTGTTGTTAATGCAGTCCAACAATAGTCTCAACAAAAAAAATTGATTTAGATGTCACCAAACATCAACAATTCACCTTTGTAGTTCTTGGTTATCTTAAGCAGGACTAATGGGCTATGATACAAGGTAAAATTATATTTTTATGTGAAAAGTTTAACAAGGTTCAAGATTAAAGGTTCAGTTTTATTGTCATTATACAATGCAGGATATGCAAGTTAAAGTAAAACACTTGCGGTCATAAAAGTGGAAACGAGTGTAGTGCAAAGATAATGGCATTGCTTTATGCAAAAGAAGATAGCAAAGGTTCTGTGAAACATTCACAGATGCAGTGCAATGTATAGAAAAGTGTGCAATATACAAAACATGTCGATAGCTTCCATTCCCGTGGCGCAGTGCAGAGCTGGTATGGCCTCTCAATAACTCATCAGTCTTGCTCAGGAAAGCTTCCTCCGTGATGGAGTTGCACCACCGGTCGGAGTGAGTGATGAAGCAACAACATTGAAGAAGTTACAACTGTATTTGGAGAGTGTGGACACTTTGCATGTGTTTATAAAAGGAGAGCAGTGTGGGTTGATAAAGTGTGTGGTCGAGATAGAGAAAGATGCGCTTGGAGCAAACGGCTGTTGGCGATCGAAGCATCGAAGAAATAAACGGTAAAGTTGCTTTGCTTCAGTAGATGTACAGTGTAGGCTTCAATGTGTCCCTGAATAAGTGCTGTAGCTCACCAAAGTGAGCATCAACTTCGGCCCTGCAAGCTAAACAAAGTCCCCCTGTGCTTCCCGACCACTTAGTCTTGTTAGGCTTAACATCAGCATTAGAATAATCAGTTGAAAACAAATAATGAATTATAAGCTTTCTGAGTGTTAGTTGACCATTTGTGTTTTGTGCAAAAAACCAAATCCTTTGATATCATGATAATACAGCTTGATCCGATGTGTAAGAATGAAGATGTCTCACAAACATAACAGTGTCAACAGAACATAGTGTGATACACAACGATACACCGCTCCATCTTCATTCCTCAGTTTTTTTTTACGAAAGGTGAAGTCAACAATCACAGAGGTGTGTGTGTGTGTGTGTGTGTGTGTGTGTGTGTGTGTGTGTGTGTGTGTGTGCGTGTGTGTGTGTGTGTGTGTGTGTGTGTGTGTGTGCGTGTGTGTGCGAGAAGGGGCAGCTGGTGGAATCTGGAGCTGAATAGATGCTAACTAGAGCTAACTAGAAAGTGCATTTTCTATTTTTTTAAATGCATTGGAATGCTGAAAGCTTGTAGCTGAAACATTTAAAAAAAAACTACCTACTGAAAAGTGTTGAAGCCCAAAAGCATTGAACTGAACTGCTGAAAATCGACGTCAGGTGATCAGGTTGGCAGTCAGTGGTGTTACCGAGTGTCCTTTCACTCTGAACTGAGAGCTCATTCGCCAAAGAACAGACAAACTTTTAATTTGTTTTAAGTTTTGTGGTTTCTACCAACTCCTGCAGGAAATATCTGTCTCATAAGATGCTAAATGATCCAATGTGTTCAACAGCTAGTTGCTAACTGTTTTTCTCCCGTTTGTACAATGTAGTAGTGTACAGTTGTGTAAAGTTGCCCTAAAACATACTCTGCTTTATGGTTTATTTGACTCTAAATGGAGCATATTTTACTAAATGAACATCATGCTGTATTGAAGAAGACTTGAAACTGGAGATTGAGATATTAACTCATGTTTACAATGTTTACTGAGGGAATAAATCAAGAGAGAAGTAAACGGTTTCTCCCCCCCTGCTCGACATTAGAGAAAATGCAAGTTTAAGGCACTTCTGCATTGGTGTGGAGGTTGTCGCCCGGCTCTAACCTTTCATACAAGTAGTCATGTGATCCATTGCCAATATAAAAAATATTGATTATACCCCATTACGTAAATGTGTACACATGAATGTATAATGCTGTGTGTCATATAGCAACATTTACCAAATAGAAAATAATTTGATCGTGAAAAATATATTCAAATAGACAAAGGTACAATAACTGATATTAATGCATCAAATCTTTTATTTCATATCAAACTAAAGACTAATGTTGAGGCGTTTGGTGAGTGTAGCGTGACTTAAAATGTCTCCTCAGTTAATGCCACCAGGACCACAACCGTTTTCCATTTGAGCTGACTGGCTTTGTGCTTTTTCATTAGGATGAAAATGTAATGGTACCATTTTTAGATTATGGTTAAGTATTTGTAGAAAACCTATTTAGTTGAGTGGCTCCGGCTACTATTTGTCATCGGCCTAAATCTCAGCCCATGTTGCCATGTCCGGACAGTAAGTACCCTAATCATGTTGAGAATGACGAGCATCAGAAGTAGCTCTAGTGGTACAGAAGACTTTGGTTGTCATGTATGAACACATCTAATGCGCTGCAATGATGTCAAATATCATCGGGACAGGATGGGAGGGGATTAAAGTGTTACTGTGTGAATGGCATGGAAGTGAATTCATTTATTAAAGGATTCCGGGGGAATTGGATGGAAGTGAGTCGGTGAATTACACGAGGAAGGCCAGTTTTTGTCGCGTTGGCCTCCTTTTTAAACCAGAGGAAAATACTGTGGATTCAAAGGAAAGTGTGAGGAAAGAGAGCGAGACATTCAGAGAAAGACATTGACAGGACAACATGTCCCAACAGGTTCTTTTGAAATGAAAAAGAAAACAGTCACACCTGCAGTTGCTGATGACTTTCACTGACAGTATGAAAGTTAATCTTTAACTAATTTTAACTGACGACTGTTGATTATGCTCCCTGAAATGAGAACTGTGACGGGCAGTTTTTATACATTAAAGTGAGCTAGCTAATGAAGCCAACGTTCACTCCGTGAGTTAATTTAAAAAACAAATGCAGTTTTAAAACAAGAAACTTTTAAATGTGCGCTTTCATACATGATATGCTAGAAGACTGAAGTTAAAGTGGCAAACAAAAGTCACAGGGAAAAAGTCAGCGTCCTCAATTGATGGTATATGTAGAAGACGTGTAAATGAGGAAACAGCATTATTTTTGTATAGCAGAGCACAGCTAGTTGGTCCTAGCATTATAAGACTGTTGAGGGAAAATGTTGGATTGCATTATTATTGTGTTCGTCCCATCATGCCTCGGTCCCATCCGGGCCAATGAACAGATGAAAGAAAAAGGGTAATAATTGGCCATTTTTATCGCTGGAGATCCGGTCAACAGACGTCTCTTTTTACAATGGTGCTCTATGGGGAATCAGTCGTCGCAGACTGATATATGCTATGTTGTTTTTGTTGACATATGAGTAATCTTAATTTCCTTGTTTTTTCTCTGCAGCCAACCATCTTCATTCCAGAAACGGCAAAACAGAATCCTGGTGAGTTCACTTTCATTCTCAAAATTCAGTAAATTAAGTTGATATCTCCGTGCATGTGTGTTAATGCTCCCGTGTGTATGTTAATGTGTAGCTTTGGTCTTGCGGCGGATCAGAAGAGGAGTCAGTATAAAGAGAGAGCAAGAAGTATGAACTCCACAGGATCAGGGAAGAGCAGCACTGTGTCCAGGTCAGTTCACCGTCCTCTTCAGTCCGACTCACGGAGGTTTCTGCGGGAAGTAACGCAAGTAGAGATGGGGGCGGAGACACAGAGGGCTGTTGTTGAGCATCAAGCCAATTAACTGACACTGCAGAAAACTCAACCAAAAAGGACACAGGCATGTAGACGAGTCCCAGGCTGAAACCTAATGGGACACAACATGGTTAAAGAAAGTAAAAATAATGATGACGTTTTATTTTCCAGCAGTATCCACAGAGTCTATTTACATTCAGTAACTAACTCTCTATACAGTAGTTGTATTGTTAGTGGAGTCGCCATTCCTGTGCTTGTTTTGAATGGCCTCCACACATTACACGCCCAAGGGGTTTACAGTAAACAATGCAGCATGGGAGAAAGCATCACTTTTTGTCATTTTATATCATTGACTCCACTGCAATCATATCAGAGCTGTGTTATGTTACTGCTCATGCTAACCCAACATGTCCTACTGTTGCCCGTTCACACCAAAGGAATTCAACTGGCACAACATGCAGTGGCTTTTAACACAGGAAACAATAAACGCCATGTATTTGTTTGTGTAATGCATCCTTGAAAAAAAGAAAATGTAATCTCTCGATATATATCTTTTGATTTTTATTTTTTTTTACTCTCAAATATTAACGTTGGTATGGGCAGGACGACTACAGTGGGATTGGGTTCCCGCACTGACACAACGGAGCGGTAGGTTAAAAAAATATACTGCGGGTCCTGGGAAACAACTCCATGAAACAAAGAAAACAAGGAATATAACAATGTGGCTCTAATTACTGACCAAATATACCAATAAAGTTAGCGGCAATATCTTTTCTGAATCTGTCAAAGCACATAATCCACCAAAGAGTATGTGTTTCAGTATTATTCCACCTCTATTCAGACACCACTGTGTTTCTCATGGACAGAAAAGAAAAAGCAGTCCGGCAGGAGTGACATTCTCCTCACAAACAACACTCCGACACAACACATCGCTTTTCTGCCGTTTCTGTGGCGTCTTCCTGTTTTAGCAGCGTTCCCTTATCAGTGTCTCACAGAACTTCAGCTGAATTTATTATTATCATTTTGTGGGTTTTTAATCATGAAAGCCTCCCACCATCTCCCGTGCTGCAGTAGAACTTTTATGCCTCAGCCCGGGACCGCCTTATAAAAGAGGTTCAAAGCCAGTCTTGGTCGGGCTGTGGTCATGGGGAGATCTTAAGAGGTCAAAAGCAAAAAATATTGGGAACCAATCATATAAGACTGTTAGCTGTACATAAAGATTTTAATATATAAAGACTTTAACACGGTTGATTTGAGTGACATCGCTTTGCTTCTGAACAAATCTCTCGGTCTCGCTTTCTCTCTCTAATAAGTGAAGCGTCTCTCTTATGCTACTCACACCAGATGAGAACCAGACTCTTCCTTAAAGCTCCTCTCAGTGAAATTTGACCGGTTTGACTGATAACAGCTCACAGTGTCACTGCTCCATCAGAAATGTGGGGGTTAAACTGGTCAGTGAACTAATTAAATAAGTATGTTCATGTCTGAGGTGCATCATCAGCAGATTTGTGTTTGACGGCTTTACTGTTGAACTGAATCGACTGTGGTGGGAGTTCTCATGGAAGGCTGATTTATTGGTGGTGGTGTTATGAGGCTGACGGTGCCAGGGTTTTCACAGTGCTCCAGCCGTTGGAGGTGCATGGTGTGTTGTGTGTGCGTGTGTGTGTAATGGTTCCTAGTGGGCAATGGGTGGAGCATCATGGGTAATCCATCCTCCGTTTTATGTTGTTGATGTAGGGTTCGAGAGACTCCTTGGCTGTGTTCAGTGTCACAAAGTTCTGCAGAAGTTTGAAAATGTTTTCAGGTTTCTAAGTGTGCCATGAAGAAAACAAATTAATAAATGTAGAGTAATGACATGAATGAAACACCAAAGAGCTTAATTGCAAACAGCAAAATATGTAAACCTTTGCTGTCGGTGCAAGAGGACAAACCGTAGCAGCTCTTAGCAGTTTGGTGGTCCAGGATGATAATGATGATGATAATAGTCCCTCTTGGCATCTGTGAATTAAAGTACATCCAAATAATAATTGTTTTACAGTTTTTCTCATTCGGTTTGGCTCAATTCTTGATTTTTTTTTTTTTCTTCTTCAAAACAATATGTTTAAATCTTTGAACGATAAATTCAGTGTGACAGGGCCTGACAACTCCCTGGCTCTGCTTCACAGACTCTCATGCAATCATTTCAGATGTTCTTCATGTTCAGGCTAGTTTTGTGGCTTTGGAGCTCGTCAATGGTTAAACATTGTGTAATAGTGATACTATATAGAGTATAAATGAGATATATGTATGTATATAAGAAACATTGCCAAGGTTCACTGCCATGGTGAAAAACATCTAAACATTTTGATCAATGCGGCTCAAACGCTGACAAAACAACTTTTCATTTAATCGACCATGAATTAAATATATCTGGTGAGTCACTACCTATTGCAGACATGCATAACATAGAGTTGTGATCTCAACTGAAACAGTTGTAACAATTGCACTTACAGTTTAGAGAATGTTGAGAACAAATGAGCCAAAACAATTGATTAAAAACTGTAAATACACCCCGAAAAACAAAAATGTCTCAACGAATGCCTGGCAAGTTGACCAACCACCACAATGTTGCAATCAGAATCATGTTATAAAGTTAATTTATTGCCGCAAGCAGACGTTTTTCACGTTATAACAAGAACTTTTCTTGTTGTGTATGCATGCCCGAAGAATGAGCCACACTCTCTGGAGCTAGAATCATTTCTCATTGATTATCTACAGGGACACTGAAGCTCCAGTGTTTCCCATCAATTACGCTTCAGTGATCACACTTAGAACTTGTAACGTTATTTAGATTGTTCGAACAAGAACGGTTTCTTTTTGTAACGTGATGCAGATCAGTTTTTCTTCAGGTCTCTTCTGGTGTTCATCCTCCAGCCGGGTGCGGTTGGAGGTGCTGGGGAAAGGCCGGGCCTTTTAACTAAACTACCTCACTAATAGACTAACCGACTCACAAGCTGTGTGTGAGAAATACTAACTAGCTGTCTGTGTTTTCGTAGTGTTTCAGAGGTGTCGGAGCAGTCAGAGGAGCACCCTGAGGCGACCCTCCTTACCCTGCGGTTAGACTGATTAAACTAACCAGCAGACTAACTCACTCGCTAATTGACCGACTGGCGGACCAACTGACGCACTGACTGAGTGACTGACTGCCTGTGTGTGTGTGTGTGTGTGTGTGTGTGTGTGTGTGTGTGTGTGTGTCCACAGTGTGTCAGAGCTGCTGGACCTGTACGAGGAGGACCCCGAGGAAATCCTCCTAAATCTCGGTTTTGGTCGAGAAGAACCTGACCCAGCCACGAAGGTTCCCTCCAGGTTCTTCAGCAACTCCTCCACGGCGCGAGGCATCGACATCAAGGTACGGACGACAGCTGCGTGTTAGCCACTCAAAACAAACTCTAAATGACGACAAATGGGGCGTCTTCTCAAAGCCTGAACTGCTGGTGTAATATCGTTATGCTCCAGCCGAGTGAGCGGACAGACGACCCTGATCACCCACAAACATAGCCCTACACTACCGCGCAGGCCTGCCCAATTTAAACCCATCTAAACTCAATTAAATCGAGGAAGACCTCATGGTGATGATTCATGGGATCAGGAAAGTCGGGAGGGTTCATCCTCCTGGGAACATGAATGTCTGTACAACATTTCATGGCAATCCACTCAGTAGTTGTTTTAGATATTTCAGTCTGGACCCAAATGGTGGACTTCTGCTAGAATTACTGAAAAGCGCTCAGCATATTTGGTCTTCAACATCATTTTATCTGTGAGTCTGCTGCCTGCCTTGCACCGTTGATCACTGGTACTGTTTTTGTAATGACATCACTTCCTGTGGTTCCACCTGCAGGTCTACCTGGGAGCGCAGCTGCAGCGCATGGAAGTGGAGAACCCCAACTACGCTCTGACTAGTATGTGCCATACTCCATACTCTCCCATGTACTCCCCGGCATCTGTGTTAGTGTTTATGGCTGTACTCGGCTCTCCACGTTTCAGAAGGGCAACCACAGAGGCGGTTCATGTCCTGAAACTGTAGACAGTGTGTGTGTGTGTGTGTGTGTGTGTGTGTGTGTGTGTGTGTCCTGTTCCCAGTGTTATTAGGGTGTTTTGTGGGGTCCTTTTAGCTGTTCTGCCAACTGCCTGGGCAACACGACCAACAGGGACAAAGATCTGTTTGTCCCAGATACACACACACATACACACACGAGCGCATACACCACACACACAAACCTGCACTGCTAACATCCTGGCCTCTTTTTGTTTTCAAACTCGTGTTTGCATGAAGGTACTGGCTCCCTAATTGAACGAACACACACACACACACACACACACACACACACACACACACACACACACACACACACACACAGCTGATTCTCTTCTTCTTGACAGTTTAACTGTCATGGTGCTGTAAAAAAAGGATTTTCCAAAGATCCTGTGTGTGTGTGTGTGTGTGTGTGTGTGTGTGTGTGTGTGTGTGTGTGTGTGTGTGTGTGTGTGTGTGTGTGTGTGTGTGTGTGTGTGTGTGTGTGTGTGTGTGTGTGTGTGAAGACGTCCATAGATGAAAGTACTTCAGGACTGCAAACGTTTTATTTTACACTTTGATGGATGTTTTTGGCAGTTTGAAAAGTTATCACTGGTCCCAGTTTGTTTTACAAGACAGTTTGAGTGTTATTTAACAGAGTAGCTCTAAATATTTGCACATCAACGTAGAATAAATAGGTTTTAGTTCCTTTCTCTGATCTTTTTGACTTCTATGTATTTTTTGTTGTTTAGTGCAGCAGATTTGGATTTTTGCCACGATGCACCAATTTCTCCAGTCTTACTGGCTTTATGTGGGCCGCCCAATTTTTTATTTGTCCCATCTCTGGTTTTGTCTCAACATACTCTCCCTCCTGCTGGCTGTAGTAAATACAAGTAAAAAGTCCTGATCGGTTGACAGGGCCTGCCGTACGTTTGTCAAAGTGGGAACACGCGTCCATGTTTTTGAGGAGGTCATGTGACCCGACAGCACCACGTCCAGATTTTAAAAGGCCATCTTTGGTGCAAAGCCATGTTTGGCGTTAACTAGCTTACAACGAGCTTACAACTAGCTTATAACTAACTTACAACAGCTAGCTTACAACTTACAACAGCTAGCTTACAACTTGCTTACAACGAGTTTACAACTAGCTTACAACAGCTAGTTTACAACTAGCTTAAAGCTAGCTCCCTTTGTGTTGCAGCAGGAACTCACAATGATGATTTTGACAATAATGGTCTGTAATCTTATTTAACTGATTTAAACACAAACTGCTGAATATACAGTATATTTAGATGAATGGTTTAGTTTAAAAATAATCAGCTTGTCCTACAACAATAAAAAGCCCATGTCATGGTCAACAGGACTGTGTGCAATAATGTAATCGTGAGTCACCACTGTGACTTTACATTTTGAATGAAGAAATATTGTATGTGCACACATTTTGAACAGCCACTCAGACATCTATTATTATATCATATTGCTTCTGAACACATAAAACAATTAATAACATCGACCGACCCATTCTGACCATGAATATTAAAACCAAAACGTGACCAGATGATCCGAGCTGTGTGGTAACACTGTAATATGGGTCGATGTTTGTCAGACTGCTTAGATGAAGGTTTTTATTTTCTATGGCGGTCCTTCACGCTGTTCGTTATATTGTGAAACTGGTTCAATATTTGCCAAAATGCACCTGCAAGATGGTCACTAGCAGCAGATGTCCACCTACACAATGCAACACATTCCCACCTCTGGCGTTGACGGGAAGTTAAAGATAAAACTAAAGAATTGGGAGCAACTTTCTTGTGCAGATTCACTCTGATTATTATTTCTTTCCAAATGCTCAAACATCCACTTAAAAGTCTAATTAATTTATCCGACAGTATCATTGTGTCATTCAAAGGTCACCAGAGGCGTTAACCTGGATGTTGGGTTTCCAAAACAAACAAACTGACACGGTGCGTGATAGACTTTCATACATAGTGTTTCCCTATTTTAGGATCACGGCCTAATTTTATTGTTATCTGCAGATAACAACTAAATGAGTCACGCTCAGTTTGGTCGCACGCACACTGGAGCTCACTGAGTCAATAGGAGTGACTGAGTCGATAGGAGTGACGGGGGCCAACGACTCGTCTGACGGGAAGGAAAACAGCTCATGGTGTCACAATAAACTTGTGATGGAGAAGAAACTAAAAGGCCAGCTGAGAGAAAGTGGACGAACTTCAGAACGCTCTTCACTGTACCACAGATTAACATCCATCACTTGAACACACTCAGTCCAGCTTTGGCATTCCTCAGAGCTAAATATTTTTCCCAAAAGACACGTGCATGATCATTCTGAGGGACACTGATGAATGGGCTTCATACATAACCTCGGGTGTGTTTGCCCGTTTGGTTCAGATCATTTGGGCAGGTTTGAAAGCTGAAAGTCAAACGCAATTGCAAATTAAACAGGTGGGTCAAGGCCACCTGAACAGGAGGGAACTCTGGCACAGTTTGTTGGTGGTGTGAAAGCAAAAGAGAACCAAACACAGGGCCACGTTATGGCAGATTCACATGAGCGTGGCAATTGTTTGTGACTTTTTGTCAGCCACCAGAATAATCTACTATATCAAACTTCTGCAAAAAGACGAATTGAAAAGATTTTTAACCGTGGATTGCCCGGTTAGCTTGAGGTATAGTGGATTGCTTCCTGATTGAGCCTGACGTAGTGCGTGTTTGACTTTAAACGCCGAACTAACTTTATGAAAAGCTGCAGTGAATTGGATCTGTTTTTTAAAATTAGTTTAAAGGGAATCGCTCCTTTTTTTAAAGTCTCTGGTCTGTCTGTGGGTCCTGGAAGATTTTTGTTGTTCTTTTCCAGAACATTCTTGTGTGTGTGTGTGTGTGTGTGTGTGTGTGTGTGTGTGTGTGTGTGTGTGTGTGTGTGTGTGTGTGTGTGGTTTATGTAAGCTCTGTTCTCACCATCAGAAAGAATCTCTTGGGATGAAGACAGAAAAAAAGAGGGAGTACGTGTCGTTTTCTCTTATTCCTCACTTCCTGTTTTAGGATCCTTACAGTGAGCGTTAGTGCGGAGTCAGCAGTCGGCAGGAAACAGACTCACACAGCATTATATCATCTCTCACACACACACACACACACACACACACACACACACACACACACACACACACACACACACACACACACACACACGGCTGCTGTAATAAGGGGTTCATGTTCTGTAGTCACGTCCAGATGTGACTGAGAAATACTGAACTGTACGACTGACTGGTGTGTTGCCTGAACATCGTTTCCTCCGTCCCATTCTCGTGATTCTTTTAGGGACACCTGGAGAGATTTTCTTCAAATTTGGAAGAAACGGTCCTCTTGGATTCAAGAATGAACTCCTACATTTTGGTGGTCAAAGGTCAACGTCTCTGTGACCTCACGTCCATCCTGTTCTCGTGAACGCGGTATCTCAGGAACGCCTGAGGTGAATTTCTTAAAATTTGGCACAAACCTCCACTTGCACTCAAGGTTGAATTGATTTAGAATTTGGTGTTCAAAGGTCACAAATATGTTTTGGGCCATAACTCAAGAATTCCAATGCCAATGATTACAATTTACAATAAGACACTGACTAATCGGATGAAATGATGATGCAATGACATTTTGGACAGACATGGATGTGAACTGCAACGTGTGTTGTCGGAGGCAGGCGACCTCGAGGCTGTAATTCTGGTTTGCTTTTAGCTAGTTTGTTGTTGTTGAGCTGGTTTCAGCTTTGTTGTGTGTAGCTGTGTTGTTTTGGGCAAAATACCTTTTTAGTACCTCAGATCAGTATTAATAATAATAATTTCCTGTGAAGAAGGGCTGATTTGGGCCATCCTGGTAGCCTAGAGGGTAAGCTGAGTATAGTAGTTAAATATGTAGCCAGCCGAGGATCTTGCTCCTTATTCCCCTCTCTCGCCATGTTTCCTCTCCGTCTGTCTAAAATATAAGGCATTGCCTCTAAATATGTAGGAATTTTAGTTGATGTATTGGACTTTTCATTCTTGATGGCATCAGTCAGTTTAAAAACGTTTACTGATGTTCTACTGCGAGTATAAACTCACTGTAACCGTAATTAAAGTAGTCTCAGACCTTCATCTCAGATTAAATAAGAATGATGTTAGGAGATTTTCACTGGACCACAGTGATGTAAATGAAATGTCTTTTTTAGGAGTTAGAGGTCAAAATGGGATCACGGGAGAGAGAGAGCAGGTCTGTGCAATGTACTTCAGGTGGTGACATCAGAGCAAGTTTAATGGAGACAACAAAGCGACAGACAAAAGACAGAAGTCTGTGTTTCATAACAGACTGACTGCTGTATTTAGACAGCGAGGGATGGAGGGAAGGAGGGATGAGCACGGAAGGAAGGAAAGTATTGCAAGTCATCATCCTGTTAGAGACAAGACTGGCAGCTCAACTTACACAACCACAGAAGAAGAAGAAGAGGGACAGAGGGAGGAGTGGCTTTGACGTCTGTATCCAGTCCAAACATGAAGCGTTTTTTTAAATCAGTCTTTAATAGTTGATAGTTGTGCAATCCAAAATGTGTTAAATCACTTTCTTTTAAATTTGTTTTAATTATTAGTATTTTTTTATAAAGATAGTGTCATTTCTTCTTAATTCTAGTACGGTGTTTACCATATTTTTTCCAATAACATGGCAGACATTAATAATAGACCTCTATGTAGTTAATAGTGAGTGTTTTTGGACATTTCGGTCTTGTTTGAAGGCGCTGACACAGCTTCCTGGAAGAAGACAACCCGCGCTTGAACCTCACTGGTGTGGTTTATTCTGGTTTGAGAGGGGGACAAAGTCTTCATGAGGCTGAAGATGAGCCTGATTGTTAGGTGGAGGTTTTATTTTGGGGGACACAGAGACACCAGAAAACATTCACCCAGCAGAGATATCTGAACTGAATCAGAGGAAGAGCGCTGCTGGACGTGTTCAGACTTTTAACTCAGGTGCATCCTGATCTACTCGCTGCCAGTTATCACACTTAAAGGAGCAGGTTAAAAATAGCGTTCTTCAAAGATTTTAATAAGCCTCTTTTTGTCTTTCCCAAATTGTCCTTTTCCTTTGGCAACTGTGACACACTTTGTAACTGTTTTGTTTCCGTCTCTTTCAGGTCGTTTCCGTCAGATCGAAGTCTTGACCACGGTGGCCAATGAGTTCTTTCATCTCTACAGTCAAGTTTCTGGTCACCCCGTCCAATGCATCAGCTCCAAGGACCAAGGTAACCAGGGCAACCACAAATGGTCCACCGGAGGACAGCTTTTTTTTTGCCGTGGGCAAAGTGTTCTGCAACATTTCCAACAGATCCGGTGCGTCTCTACGCTCTCTATTTATTTCCCATGGAGAGCCGGAGAAGCAGAACTTTTTTGCCTGCTCTGTATTTGCATGAAGTTTAAAAATGTCACGCAAATGAGCGCTCCCAGCGGGATGCGCCTGGCTCACCAAACGTGGACCAAGCTGTCAAATAGGCATTGCGTAAAATGAAACAGGAATCAGGAGGTGCATTGTCCTATTTCTCACTTCAGAAGGACCATTTGAATTTGACTCACTTTTTGCTTGATTTGATCTGTCATGCTGTGGCCTTATTAGATGAGGAATACAATATTTATTTAATCAAATCAACTCGTAAACATTGTTGGACATTTTTATTTCTAAATTGATTTTTGTTTGATTCATACAAAATTGGAATGACATTTGAACTACATAGTTTGTTATTCTGATCTGTTCGTCTTGTAACGCTCTCAGGGGGAGAAGGAGGGGGAGATGAATCGGCTCCTCCGATGAGGAGGAGGCAAGTCGCCAAACTCCTCAAGAAGATCACACAACACAACCTGCTCGCGGCCTCCTCCGAGTCCCTTCAAGCACACACGGCTAACCAACAAACGCAGCTGAACGGACACGCCACCTCTGATCAAACCAACACCAACGGTCACACACACGGCGCTCCAGAACAGGACGGGTGCAGTACCGACCCCGACCACCAGGCGGAGGCAGTCAACCAGAATCACATGCGCAAGAAAGACAGCTGTCCTCTGGCGACAGTCGCCGAGGAAACAAACGGGGATGGAGACGACAGGTACTTCTGGGCAGACCGGTAGCTAGGGCATTCTGGACCACTGCATTGTAGTCGTCATTGACTCGTAGTCGACCAGTCCATTAATCGCAGGAGATGTCATGTTTTACGTAGGAGCTCATTTGAACCAGACGGCATGGAGGCTCTTTTCTAGTATAACCGTAGATTTGTATAAATCAGGCAGCAACCTCCTGCTCTGCAGAGTGAAGCCGATTCGGAAGCGTTTTAAAACTTGCGTTCTCTCTACTGACTCCTCTGGTTGCAAAAATAAGTCTGATTGTATATAAGTTTATGAAAAAAGGACTCTACTTCACTCTTGATTTATTACCTTAAACATTGTAAACATGAGTTTATGTCTCAATCTCTAGTTTCAAGTCCTCTTCAATACAGCATGATGTTCATTTAGTAAATTATGCTCCATTTAGAGTCAAACAGACCATAAAGCAGAGTATGCTTTAGGGTGGTCTTACTGGGATTGACAGGTTGCTGGAGACTTGCCAGAGCCAAGTCACTCCTCAGCAGTCCAAATATGGTCACTTTCGTTCATTGGTTGCCAAAAAAACAACATGGCTACAGAGAAATCGCCGAACTCATAACGGCAGTCCACAAACCAACGCGTGACGTCACTTCACTACGTCCACTTCTTATATACAGTCTGTGATTTGAACAGGAAGTAACAAGCCACCAGCACTGAACCACACATGGATGATTATTCTACTACGCACAGTGTCGACTAGTGGTTTTGATAGTTGACTCTGCGACTATTCAGTAAAACTCCTACTGGTAGCTAATGTTAGCTAGCTAAACTTTAAACCAGTTTGTCGTGGTGGAAGAAGTACTCTCGTCCTTTAAAGTTACTGTGAGGAACTCTTAGCTGGTTATTGAAAAAGTATCAATGAAAAGCCTCTGAGACCTACATAAGTAAACAAGACCATCAATGAGAAGATCGGCTATTTCTCTACAGTTATTCTTGATGATTGTCATTAGATGCCAAAGACTCTGTCAAACCCAGCTTCAGTAAAATGAGAAGTGTTATGAAGGGACTCACAAGGGACTGCCAAAAATCCTCACAAAATTAAAGTTTCTCATAGTAGCTTGAAGTTAAAGTACCAGTACAACAGTGTAAACATTCTCCATTACAAGTGAACGTCTTTACAATCCTACTCAAGTTAAAGTTCAGAATTATGATCAAGAAAATCTTAAAGTGAAGCGAATTTCGATCTGACTGCGCCATAACATCTCGCATCCCATCAGTCCTGAACAGAGCAGAACCGGACCAGCATCCAATGGGAGAACAGCGGAAGAAACCCAGGTGGAGGAGAAGATCCTGACCTCTACCCCAGAGAAAGCTCCTCCCGCCCGGCCCCGGCTCCAGCTGGCACCGCTTCGCACGGAAAACACCGACTCTTTCGACATGGAGGAGGTACGTTGTCCTCCTGGGTTCTCTTTGGTTCTTCATACTTGCATTCGGAAAGGTTCGGACTCCTCCATCACAGAGGAGGCGTAACGTTGTCCTTGGTCACAACGTTATCGCTGATTCCTTCTTAGTCATTGCTGATCATTGAAATCCCCCTACACCCGTACTCGACCAATGAAATACTTCGGCCACTAACGAATAACGATTTTGTATTCTAATCGATTACTTGGTTAACCGACAGGTGTGTTAAACTCAATCGCACAACAGCACCACTTTTAATCTTGTGTGTACCAGAGATGTGCTCATACATTTCTTGGAAATAAGTCTTTCTGCAAAAAAAGTAAACGGCATGAAAAGCATACAAACGACTAGTTGACTAAAGAAATCTTTGTTGACTGAGACCAAAATGGGGGCAGCCTAATCCTACAGGTCTTCGTGGTGTTGTCCTGACAACATTAACAACATGGTGTATCCTGGTGTGAGTTTTACATCTGCACCCTGCGTAGCCAGTAAACACTAGTTAATCCACCATGAACTGTAGCAGTCAAATTCATGCAAATACAGCCAGGAATCCTCTTCTCTGTGTATCCGAACATACTTCGACTCAGAGTTCACACCAGACCTGAAACATCGGGAGTCGTTGATGAAAGGCCTGCTGCCGTGCAACCTATCTTTCTGTCTTTTTTTATAAAAGTTGTTGTGTTGTTTGTCTTTCAGATTCAGAGTAACGAAGATGAGGCTTTGCCACTCAGAACTTCCAGAGGCACCGGTGAGTTCAACGTAACTTCTGTTTTCTTCAGAAAGAAAGTGTCCTTAACTATATTAATAAACAAACAAACGTGTTGATATTCAGTGTCACCAAAATGCTGTGTGTGTGTGTGTGTGTGTGTGTCTTCGGGATTCATCAAATGTGTTGAAGGCATTTCTTTCAACTTTTACAAAGCAGAGTATTTTTTATTTTTTGCAACATCGAAGTTAACTTGCTAGTTGTCGTCTCGTTGCTTTTCCTTCTTGGCTCATTGCTGCATTCTTTTCCAGTGTATCTATGAGCGTTTATGTGTGCAGCCTGTTTCTGTATGCAATAAACATATTTCCTGTGTCCCAGGTCACTGAGGACACACTGTCCTCTCTCTTTATGCTTCATGCTCAGCATGCATGATTCTTTTCTGCCACCATTTGGACAGACGAGGTACTGCCCGGAGTAATAATAATAATCGAGCGTCATTGTCTGCGTCTCTCCCTCAGACCTGTTGAGGACAGTCAGTCAGCAGTCAGACAGCAGTGGTTTTGCCGAGGAGCCCTCCGCTGACTCCAACAGCTACCTCAAGGTCTGTTTGTGTGCCTTTCCTGCCCTGTTTCTCAGTTTAGATCACCAACATGGACCTTTAGGTTACTTGAACTGACTCGTAAATAAAGAACAGTCTGGGCCTTATTCCACCAGAAGGAAGAAGCATCCCTGAAAATCCATAACATGTGCAATAAAAGGATTTCATGATGTGTAATGAGCATGCATGTCTGCAGCAGGTTTAAGTAACACCCTCACCCCAGTACAAGCCACTGCAATGTTTGTGTTTAGACACGTGGGATTGTCAAATTCAGGCAGATTACTACAGATCACATATTCAGATGTTTGCCACATTTGAGCGAATGCTTCATTTTGGATCAAAAGTGATTTTGTTCAGCCTTCTTTCCCTTTTTAAGAAATGGAATATAAATATATTCTGAATATAAATAGACCTTTAATCTCTTGGGGACATCAATGCTTCTGCTCCAACTTAATGAATCTTTCCCTGTAGGTTCTCAGAATGTTATTTTGGTTACTTGTTACTTTCCAGAGGGACATTTAAATAAAGAACACGCGATAAGCTAATAAAATGTCAGATGATTGTCATTTGTGAGCAGTTAAGTCAGTGATTTTTTTTAATTTATTTTTTTAAACTAATCCTAACTGCTTGATTTACACACGATGTAAATTATATTATTATCCAATATCCCCTCCAAAAATGAACATGTATATTGGGAGCACAACTTTATTTTTTATTTTCTATCTTAATAATCATCTCATGACTCTTCAGATTTATCTTGTGACCTTGTTGTTAAGGCCCCGACCTATAGATAGCACCGAATGAAACTACCCAACTGTATATTAAGTTGTTAAAAGTAGCTCCACCCCGACAAGCTGTTAACATTGACGCATCGATTGCAGATAATACTTCAAACTGTGCTTTGACTTAATAAGGAGTTTGAATGCAGGACTGTGACTTGTAATGGAGTATTTTTACATTGTTGTATCGGTACTCTTAATACTCAATATAAGGATCTGAGTACCTCATCCACCACAGGTAATTAATTGTGGATTAATTGTGACTAGGTGCAGGAGAGCAGTGACAGCTGTGACAGCGAGACCACTGTGACGTCTCACCCTTCACTCGACGTGGCCACGCCCCTCGCAATGGATCAACCAGCGTTCGAGATGCCAGACAGTCAAGAGGAAGAGGCGGAGCCTGCGGTCGCTGCCGAGGCCGATGGGAGCAGTCATTCCAGGGGAGAAGACAAGCATGATGGGAGTTCAGAGCAGGTGCCGCAGTACACAGCCCACCACCTCCCCAGGAACAGCCCGACGGGAACGCAGCAGGGTGGGACCGGGGAGGAGGAGCAGGTTGAGGGTGGAGACCAGACTGATCCAGAACCAGAACAAAAGACTTCCCAGAGTATGTCTGTTGTAGAACAAGAACCACAACCGGAATTAGTAGACACTCAGGATCAGACTGCTTCAGAACAAGAACCAGAACACACTCGGAACCCGACCGAGACCGAGACCGACACAGACACAAAACCAGCGGGTGCTGACGATGAAGCCCAAGAAGAACATGCATCCTTGTCTGATTACGGTTCACTTCCTGCTCCTTCATCTCCTGTTCTCAGTGCTCTGATCCGAGCCAAACAGAAAGAGACGACCCGGGGGGTCAACCCCCTGTCTGTTGATTTGCCCCAACTTCAGAGTCGAAGAAGACGTGGTATTTCTCTCCAGAGGTCCTCCTCCCTGCCCTCCACATTGCCCTCGCCCTCCAGGATTGTGTCCTCTGTCAGGATCCAGTTTGGTCAAGGCCAGGCGTCCTGCACTAAGCCCAGGTACTCCTTCAAATACAACCGTGATGGTGAAGGGGAAGAGGAAGAAGAAGAGGAAGAAGAGGAGGAGGAGAAAGGACAAACCAATTGTCTATCTACTCTGATCATAAACCCGGCCCTCTCGTCTGACTCTAACAACCAACCACCAAGGCTCCCCACAGAAGCTCCCATCCCACCTAAACCCATCCCACGCTACCTACTGCGGTCGACCTGTTCCCTGCATAGCTGCAGCTCTCCTCTCGACATGTCACCAGGAGACCACGGCCAGTACTGGAGCACCCAGAGCGTTCCCGATCTCACCTCCAATCGGCATCCGCCGGGCAAGTTGCAACAGAACATGAAGGCCAACCAATACCAGCAAAATTGGAATCCAGGGCAGACGAGGTTCCGTTATCCTAATCCTAATCCTAATCCCACAGCTCACTACGCAAACCCAAACCTCAATCCTAGCCCCAGCCCATACGCCTTCCCTCTGAACCCTAGTCTGCAATACCCACATCCTCTCCATCCTTACGCCAGTCTTCCTAACCTCCTTCACCACCAGAACTTGACCCACCATTCTAGTCTAGCCAGTCTCTACCAACCTACAACTCCCGCAGTCCCTCAGCACGGCAGCCTCTCCGCCTTGCATCAGCCCTCAACGTCCACGGCTCCTCACCACTACAATATGGGCAACGTGCATCCAGGAACCCCAGAAATGCACCACCAGGCGTACAATCAACTGTACGGTCATCAGTCACCTTACCATGCCACTCCTCACGGCTCACAGTTCGCATCACCCTATTTTGGTAACAATGTGTACAACATGAATCCACACCAGGCGTTTCCCTACCCCGTCACGCAGTGTCCGCCGTTGGCCCCAGAACACAGCCTCCACCCAGGGTTTGCTCCTCCTCCAGGCTTCTACCCAGGCCTGGCTGGCCCGGGTCACAGCCTCCACCCGGGGTTCACTCCTCCTGCTCCAGGTTTCTTCCCAGGCCTGGCCTCAAGTCACAGTCCGGGTCACGGCTTCCACCCTGGGCTCGCTCCGCATGCTGCTCCAAGTCCAGGACCCAGCCAGGGCCCATCCACCACTGAGATGCAGCTGAGGAGAGTTCTGCATGACATCAGAGGAACGGTTCAGAGTCTGAGCCAGGTTAGTCCTCTTTAGTCCCAGTCCCTTAAGCTCTTGTCACTTTAGCTGTAGTCCGTTGTGGTAGTAGTCCCACTATCTTTAAATTAGTTTTTTTTTCATAGCTCTTGCCATAAAGTTGGATCCAGTGGAATAACAAATGCAAGTGGTTTATCTGATCAAACAGGTAATCTAACCCAGTGTTTTTCAACCTTTATTGAGCCGCGGCACATTTTCTACAATAACAAAAATCCTGCAGCACAACAACAACTAAAAAAGTTACAAAAGTCACATTGTAGCATAATACAGTACATATGGTAGGTAATTATTGCGCTACCTACTGGCATGGAAGAGTATTTAATTACTAGGCCAGCCACTATATTGCAGGCTCAGACGCTCAACAACAATATTTTTTGGGACCAATTAAAGGAAATTGGACATTTTCCCATGGCACACCTGACGATCTCTCACGGCACACTGGTGACAGTGGTTGAAAATCACGTTCATAATGTTGTGAATCATTTCCCATTGGAACCAGTAACTTCTTTCAGTGTCCACTGGTTTCCTAAAAACGTCCTGATCAAAACATAGTTTGGCACATATCACACCTTAAGGTAGCGATTTGTTGTTTATTCACTTTGGGTTTTGTACAAATTGACCAAAAGAGATACAGCACGTTTATTTAGTGAGCTTTTGTTTTCTGTGGACAGAGACAGACAAGCTGTTTCCCCATGTTTTTAGTCTTTATGCTCAGCTAAATTAGCTGGCTTCAGGTTGTAGCTTCATATTTAGCGTAAAAACATGACGTTTCAATCTTCTCATCTGACTTTAGGCAAGAAAGTGAATAAGCATAGTTACCGAAATGTCAAACTTTTCTGTCAGCTGCGGTCGATGTCTAAAACCAACTTAGAGTTTCGGTTGTAATTTTACAGTTTACAGTTTCCCAGCACTCTGTATGTGTTGCACTTTATTCCAGTCTTAGTCTAATTGGCGTATGTTCTTTAGCAGTATTTTTCTTTAGATCTGGCCTCTCGTTCCATGGTGGTAATTGTGCGATTGAGCTGCTGTTCCCTGCTGCTCATGAACCCTGAAAACCCCTCTCCAACACCAGGATTATATTATAGACATCACCTGCAGTTTAGTTTTACTACGGTAGATTAGTGTGAATCCTTTGGTCAGCTTGTGGTGTTCCGCCTCCTGACATCACTGTCCTCTCTCCATCTAGAAACGAGTCGACACTCCTGACGCATTCAGTGAGCACCGAGCAGCGCTGCCCATCCACCAGGTACGGTCATCACTCATCACTCGTTACTTTGTGTGTTGAATCCAGCAGCGATGCTTCTGGCACTTAAAGTCTATGTGCATCTCACAATATACAGCTTTCAATGGACTTCCATGACACAAACACAAAATCCAAAGTTCCCTTTGAAGGCAGATATGTTCTCTGGGTCATTACGAAAGAGATACAATGTGAAGTCCACATTGCTCAATACTCACATATTTCCCACCACTGTGTCTTCAGATTTATATAATAAACTGGCATAGTAGCTTTGCATAATACTGTTAATTTGCAGTATAATGTATTTAGACCGTTTCCGTCTAGGAGGCCATAGTTGACTGTTGTTGGCGTCATTTAAGAGTGTTTCTCTCTTTCTCTATTTTCAGTCTTTGGCAGAGTTTCAGCAGAAGAGGCAGAGTCTGAACTTGTTCCGCAGTCAGATGACGGATCTGGAGCATTCAATAGTCCGACAGCAGGCCCTGGTCTACAAACACCTGAGCCCTGCTGACAGGTGACGAAAGCAAACAGATACATGTTTCACAGTAATCTGGAAAGTGATCAAATGCATTACAAAACTGTGTGTGTGTGTGTGTGTGTGTGTAGGATGGAGGTGGAGCAGCTTCAGTCTCTGAGGTCAGCGGTCAGAGAAGAGCTGCAGGAGCTGGAGCAACAGCTGGAAGACAGACTGATGGAGCTTACACATCACTCACAAGGGGTATGAACACACAACACAGGGTACATACACACATCACACACAACACAGGGTACATACACACATCACAACACAGGGTATGTACACACATCACACACAACAAGGGGTATGTACACACAACACAGGGTATACACACACATCACAGGGTATATACACACATCACACACAACAAGGGGTATGTACACACAACACAGGGTATACACACACATCACACAACACAGGGTATATACACACATCACAGGGTATATACACACATCACACACAACACAGGGTATGTACACACATCACACACAACACGGGGTATGTACACACAACACAGGGTATATACACACACATCACACAACACAGGGTATATACACACATCACAGGGTATATACACACATCACACACAACACAGGGTATGTACACACATCACACACAACACGGGGTATGTACACACAACACAGGGTATATACACACATCACACAACACGGTATATACACACATCACACAACACAGGGTATATACACACATCACACAACACAGGGTATATACACACATCACACAACACAGGGTATATACACACAACACTGGGTATATACACACAACACACACAACACAGGGTATATACACACAACACGGGGTATATACACACAACACACACAACACAGGGTATATACACACAACACAGGGTATATACACACATCACACAACACATGGTATATACACACAACACACACAACACAGGGTATATACACACAACACGGGGTATATACACACAACACACACAACACAGGGTATATACACACAACACGGGGTATATACACACATCACACAACACAGGGTATATACACACATCACACAACACGGTATATACACACAACACACACAACACAGGGTATATACACACAACACACACAACACAGGGTATATACACACAACACACACAACACAGGGTATATACACACAACACACACAACACGGGGTATATACACACATCACACACAACACGGGGTATATACACACAACACACACAACACGGGGTATATACACACAACACACACAACACGGGGTATATACACACAACACACACAACACGGGGTATATACACACAACACACACAACACGGGGTATATACACACAACACACACAACACGGGGTATATACACACAACACACACAACACGGGGTATATACACACAACACACACAACACGGGGTATATACACACAACACGGGGTATATACACACAACACGGGGTATATACACACAACACAGGGTATATACACACAACACGGGGTATATATACACAACACACACAACACGGGGTATATACACACATCACACACAACACGGGGTATATACACACAACACACACAACACGGAGTATATACACACATCACACACAACACGGGGTATACAGTATACACACATCACACAACACGGGGTATATACACACAACACGGGGTATATACACACAACACGGGGTATATACACACAACACACACAACACAGGGTATATACACACAACACACAACACAGGGTATATACACACATCACACAACACATGGTATATACACACAACACACACAACACAGGGTATATACACACAACACGGGGTATATACACACAACACACACAACACAGGGTATATACACACAACACACAACACAGGGTATATACACACATCACACAACACATGGTATATACACACATTACACACAACACAGGTATATACACACAACACAGGGTATATACACACAACACACACAACACAGGGTATATACACACATCACAGGTATATACACACAAGCACACACAACACAGGGTATATACACACATCACACACAACACAGGTATATACACACAACACAGGTATATACACACAAGCACACACAACACAGGGTATATACACACATCACACACAACACAGGGTATATACACACAACACACACAACACAGGTATATACACACAACACAGGGTATACACACAACACATCACATACAACACAGGGTATATACACACACATCACACACAACACAGGTATATACACACAACACAGGGTATACACACAACACATCACACACAACACAGGTATATACACACACATCACACACAACACAGGTATATACACACAACACAGGGTATATACACACAAGCACACACAACACAGGGTATATACACACATCACACACAACACAGGTATATACACACAACACAGGGTATATACACACATCACACACAACACAGGTATATACACACAACACAGGGTATATACACACATCACACAACACAGGTATATACACACAGCACACACAACACAGGTATACAGATACAACACTGTAACTGCATTTTCTTCAACCCCTTTGAGACCGTTCATATGATTCCAAACCGATAAACGTGACATGATGTGAACTGCTCTCTCCTCAGGGTCTCCATAGCGACAGCAGTTTCGACAGTCTGTCCACCACCTCTGCGCTGAGAGCCATGGAGCCGGTCAGCGCACACACGCACACGCACACACATTTGTTAGATCAACCTAAAAACGCTCACGTTTGTCTTCATGTACAACCTCTTCGTCTGTTCTCCAGGTGTCGGACCTCCTCAGAGAGCAGCTCATCCTCCAATCAGAGCTCAGCTACGGGAGCCACACCCCCTCCACCGAACCGTCCTCGCGATCCTCCAGTCCTGTCCCGGGAGGAGGAGAAGGCGAGCAGAAAGGAGGCGTGTACCGGGCATCAATTAACATCAACCCAGTCCCCGCTCCTCGAGCTAACACGCGCACTGAGGACGAGGAGAGGGAAGAGGGAGAGAGTGACGGGGGAGGAGCAGCAGAGGAGGAAGGAGCAGCAGGAGGAATCGGAGTGGGGAACCTGCAGCAGCTCATCAGAGAGGTAACAGTCTGTCAGCACTATAAAGGTCCACTCTTCATTTCTGCCATTGTGGGAATGTTTAATGTTAACTGTGTATGAGAGAAGAAAAACAGCCAATGAGAATACGTGTCCGTGGGTCCATCTTTAACATGCAGGGTTCTTCTTACGGTCATGGAAAACCTGGAAAAGTCATGGACTTTTTAAATGGTTATTTCCAGGCCTGGAAAAGTCCTTGAAAAAAATGTAATCCCAAAAGTTTTGGAAAAGTCATGGAAATGTGTTATATTCATGTGTTCATGTCGTTCATTTACGCTGAGTTTGAAATAATTAATATGTTTTTAAAAGAAAGACCTCAAAATATAAGCAGGCATCCATACAGGCATCTATATAAATGTTTATTCTTTTAATCAAACTATTGTCTCATTCATTTGTGTCATTTAAGGTTTACTGTATGCTTTGGAAGTGTCATTCTTAGTTTAAATACTACATTTTCTCACTTTTTCATGTTTACACCCAGATTTCACAAAATGTTTGGTCATGGAAATCCATTGGTCAGAATGTGTGTGAACCCTGACATGATCATGTTTTCCAATCCTTTTCCAGATTCGAGAGAGCGTGGCTCAGGAGGTCCGACAGGAGATCTACAACGAGCTGCTGGCCGCCGTGTCGCCGCGGCACCGCCCCCTTTAGTCACGGCAACAGCACCAACTTTTTCACTTCCAGCCTTCGTAACCACAGCAACACTGTGTCCGTCTGTAACACTGTATAGCTGAGTAACAAACACTGTCTGTGTGAACACTATGTGTCTGTAACACTGAACGTCTGTAACACTGGTGACCCAACATGTGATAAGCCCCGCCCACCACACCTCAGACGGGACACGTGCACTTCTACGTGTCTGTCTGTTGCTGGTGTGATGCATGCTGGGAACACCAGCTGTCCCTCAGTGGTGATGTGTCGTCGTCACATCCTGTTTCCTGTTTCTAAGCTGTTTTGATCAAAGCCAGGCCTCAAACTACTACCACTTCCACTAATACTACAAGTACTACAAGTAGTACTGCTAATAGTACTCTGCCAGTACCAACACTACTAGACCAGTCCTGTGAATTTATATTGCCCACAATCCCAGTCTGAGATCAGATCAGTGAGTATTGATGATAGTAATAATAATAATAATGATGATGATAATAATAAATCAGGCGCTTATTACTTAAAACATATTCATTAATTTGGAAGAGTTGAACCTTTTTAAAGCAACATACAAGGGAGAGACTTACCGTATGAATGCTGTGCCTTATTAATTATATTTAAATCTAAGCCCTCTTGCCTTTTTAGTTTTTGTTTGCATTCCTTAAACTTCAGTGAGAGTCAAACTGAGCTTTTACTCCTTTAAAGTTAATCATTCCATGCACATTTCACCTTCATGTAAACTGTTTAAAGAGGTTTTATAGATACATAGTTGAAGGATTATGCTCGTCCAGCTGTCCACACTCCATCGTCATCGTCATTGTGCTTCTGCTCCTCTAGCCTCATTCACGGTTTAATCTGTCACTTTCCATTTTTTCTGATTTGTTGAGCAAAACCTATTCTCAACTGAAAGTATTCAACAAACTGTTGGACTATCCCTTTAACTCTCAGCCTCTGCTTTGTGTGCACGTGTGTGTTGGTTGTTACAGAGCAGGTGATGAGGTTAGCGTGCGATGTCATTAGGTACTGCAGAGGTCAAAGGTCACTCTGCAGCAGCAGGTTTCAGTAAGTTGTCATGATGATGATGATGACGTTGATGGTCAGTAGACCATTACTGGTGGAGCAGGCAAAGTAGCCCAAATCTTCGCTGCATTAGGATGTTAGCCACGTTAGTGTGTTCGATTCCGATTGTCCGATGACAAATCTGTGCAATAATATGAACGTATATATTGATTACTGAGACTATTGTATCAGTAGATCACCGCTAACACTGCAGGTCACGCTGCTCCACTGCAGCACGACTGATGCAAACTAATCTGCAGATGTTCCTCCTCTTTGCACAGAATCTACAGAAGTGATTGATCACTGAACAATGAATTACTAATGACCATTTACTCAACATCTGTTTTCTTTAGTGTCTGCGTGGTGCCTCGCAGGTTTTGAGAGACACAATCGGTGACTGTAAACGGAAAATCTTGAGTAGCTGAGGCGACACAAGCACTCTGTACAGTCAAGTTAAAACAAACACGCCCCTAAATACCTCCTCTTCTTTCTTTTCTTCTTTTTTTTAAATCTTCTTTGTTGAAATTTGGGAAAAAAAACTGTTTTGCACAGACTCACATTAGAATTGAAATGACATATTGAGAGATGAACTATTTGGAAACAATGTATTAATTGTGTTTTTGGTCGATGTTTGGTTTTGATGTTTGGGAACAATATATGGTGAAGAGAATCTGAGCTTGAATGTAATGAGTCTGAGCTTTCAGTCACATCAGTCTTTATTCAATGCTCTAAATCACTATTAACTGGACCGCAGAACCTTTATTCTCATCATCATTTATTTACTTTGTATATGTTTAAAACTTCATTTTTTTATGATCACAAACTTTGCTCTGCTGGACCAACATTCACTGTGTAATATGTTTTTATAATTTTTGAACTGATCAAGAAAATGCTCCCCACACTTCTAATTTCACTTATCTGTCTGACTATTGGTGTCTAATAATTTCTATTGATGTGTATTAATGAGGATGTGTACTTTGTATTGATGTCTTCTCAGCGGGATGCAGGGGAGAGATCACTCTGTAGAGATGAGAATAATAAAGATGTATTTATTTTCAGTACAGATGAGTGCTGCTTAACTTTGTGCTAGTTATAATTCCACTACTCTATATTTCAAATGGAAATATTGTACTTTTTACAGATTTTACATACAAACCCAACATTATGCCTATTGTGCATCGTTATAGAGTAAACTACACTTTGACTGACATTTCAACTCCTTTCAGTGCTTGAACTTCAACCGAAACTTCATGCATTGCCTACACTTTTTAGAATAGCATTTAATTGCTTTTTCAAATGTCATTTGTATTTTGATTGCCATACACAGAAACTTTTTCACAAGTTCAAACCGCAATAGTTCATTTTTTTTTTTTTTGTCTTTTTCCCGTTTTTATGTGTATATATTTAGACCGATTTACAAAAGATATTCTAGTGTTTTCCTATAAATTAAAATCTTAATAGACGAGTCACATTGTGAAAGTAAGTATATTCACCACCAGAGGGCGATAGAATATAAAGCCATTACATTCAAGCAGCCTGTGAACTTTTATTGTGAAATCCGGAAGCTATCCGTTACCCGGAAGTATTTAAGTTATTGTAGGAAGTTTTCCGCCATAAGAACGTCACTGATTTAACGGACAAAAAAAAAGCGGAAAACAGAACGGTAAGAGGACATTAAAAGACACAGATAAACCGATAGAGTTTCTCTTCAAAGTTGGAGACTACAAAGTCTCGAGGTTTCACCGACAAATAACTAGCATCTTAGGTACCTAGCTGGAGCTAAAGTAAGATTAGCTCACTAGCTAATTTAAGCTCATCCAAACACACATGGCGATAACACAGACATGGTCTTTGGAGTTGTGGTTGAGTATAAACGGGTTATAATGTTATAATAACTGGCCCCATGACTAATTGGCGTTTTTATTTATTTAATGTGAATTATGTCGGAGACACTTCCTGGTGTTATCTTTTCCTGTACGTTAGCTACAGGTAGATCGAACAGTAAACTTTTATTAATGCATTTTAAGGGGTTGAATAGAATTACAAACATACCCTTTATACCTGCTATAGTTTGTATTTTGTAGAAATATTTGTCTCTGAGATGATGATTGGGAACAACAAAAGTGTCTTTACATGAAGCTGTGCCGATCATCCGAGTAATCGATAAAGTGATCGACAGAAAACATATTGGCAGCTATTTTGAAAATCATAAAATGAGCATTTCAAGTTAAAGACCAAATACTTGTATGATCCCAGCTTCCTAAATGTGAGAATGTAGTGCTTTCATTCTTATGCATCCTAGTAAACGGATGAACTGTCGAGTTTTTGGACTGTTCGTTGAACATAAATCTATTGTTTTTATTTTTTTTAAAGACGTCATCTTGTGCTTCAGACAGTTGTTGTGACATTTTCACTGCCTTCCAATGTCTCATAGACTCAATGAATAATCAAGAAAATAAGGAGTTGGCTTGATGTTTTGAGTTCAACAGGAGCTGATGTCATCTCAACAATACTGTTAGCCTAACTCTTCAAGTGTGAAGCTATTGTGGAAATGTATTACAACTATTAATATCTATTTAGAAGTCACATTCACAGTAGCATGTTTCCTGCTGTCTAAAATCCTCACTAGAGCTCCTGTGATGGAAAAAACCCAGCAGCCGTTGAAGTATTTTATTTTTTCAGGTATGGACTCTCCAGGCAGAAGTCCCAGTCCCATTCCTGCGCTAAAAGAACAAAGTGGTGAGTAAAAGCGGCTGTAACTGTTTTTATGTTGTAACGGTGGCAATACTCGTGGCTGTTGTTTTGACATCGATCTAATAATGCTGTCTTCAGGACCGTCAGAAGACGAGTCCAGTGCCGCAGCAGAGAAGCCTCAACAGACCGACTCGGTTGACAAAGAGAAGTCGCCTCCTCAAGCCAGTCCTGCGGGTCGCTCCCCCTCCGGGAGCCCGGCCTCCGGCAGTGGTGCCGCCAGCAGCTCAGACGACGACAGCAGCAGCAGTGAGGATGAACATAATGGTGCACTGAGGAAGTTAAGGAGCAGTGTGGCTCAGATCAAAGTAAGCAAGGGTTAATGTTGACGTTACTGGCATTTCATGTGTTTACATGCACTGCTTACGGTCGACTTCCTGCTAAGGAAGTTTGGTGCCCACAATCGGGTTTTGGGCCAGGGTTTGAACAACTTCTGCTGGAGAAACTACATTTTGTTTGGGGGGCCTCGCTGGCTTTTGGACTTTTACACTTATGCATGTACAGAAATAACATATGTGAAAGGAAAAATGTTGCTGTGACAGCAGTGCTGCAAGAAATATCATAAGACGGGATATTGGCATTGATTCAAAAGAGCCTCTAAAAATGTATCCATCCATTTTGTGCCACATATGTGCGGGCTAGAGTCAGGGGGCTGCATGCTCAGCACTGGAGTCCAGATGGCCCGCTCACAACAATGCTTTCTAGCTCTTCCTGGTGGATTCCACGGTGCTACCTGGCCAGATGAGATGGAGTCTTTGTCTCTGTCAACATTTATTGAAAAGTGATATTTGTTATCAATTCCTAATTCACAACATGTGTATATCTGAATATTCTGATAGACTTCATTTTTTTGGGTGGCATTTAGCCCTTAAAAAAAATAATGTTGCTCCCCAGCTAGTCTGCTGGCACACACCTACACGTTCAGCCCTCTTTTGTAGGCTATTCGGCATCACAAGCAAGTCCAAGTCCGGCAAGTCTATCATTCAGGGACAATCCAGATTCTTTAACATGACCAAAGACTGAAGAAATACTGCTGACACTGTTTTCTTATTTGATGTTTAGAGATCAAGATCCAAGTCCGTGTCCAGAGAAAGAGACAGATCCATATCAAGAGAGCGAGACCGATCCAGGTCCAGAGAGCGACACGGATCCCGGGGACGGGACAGGTCCAGATCTAGATCTAGATCTAGAGAGAGAGACGGATCAAGATCCAGAGGACGAGACAGATCCAGGTCCAGAGAGAGAGACTGGGACCGGGGGCGCTACGACAGAGGACGCTATACACGGTAAAGGACAGACGCACACAGCTTTTTATTGGCTTGTAAACTTCTGCTGAGTAACTTTTTATTAGTTTAACATTAGGTGATCAATATGTTCAAGACCCTGTGAAACCAGGTCATCGAAGACTTTTTCATTCATAAAACACCGTACACAGCGGCAACCTGAAAAGTGAATTGAAGTGATTGAAATGGTTAACTAATGGGATACTTCACCGTGACTACAAAACAAACACACAATATCAAACAAGGACATGCACAAAAAACACACAATTAAAAAAATAAAATAAAACAAAGTGTTGTTTTATAAAAGCATGACACGTGATCCTTTGTTACATTACTGACTGACATGTAACAAACAGCTTAAATTAGGTAGTAACTATATTGTTAATTATGCAAATTGTCTATTTAAAAAAAAAAACCGTGTCTCTTTCATGGTGACACGGCGTGGCATAAGTAAACGTGTACCGTTACCAGACCAGTTTAGACTTGAGGGTTGTTTTTAAAGTCGCTTTGTCTCCTCTTCTGTGCTCCACCCAGGGACCGCTATGATGATCGGCGTGACGATAGGGACGGACGTGACCGGTGGACCAATCGGGATGCCGAGTCGGATAACAGGAGGCGAGGACGCTCCGGCTCCCCTCCAACAGACCGGGAGGCGGCGGCGGCGGCAGAGGAGCCGGCGGTCAAGAAGAAGAAGGAGGAGATCGACCCGATCCTGACCAGAACGGGTGGAGCTTACATCCCCCCCGCCAAGCTGCGCATGATGCAGCAGCAAATCACCGACAAGACCAGGCAAGACTGTTTTTATTATACTTTTTTCTTTTTTCTTTTAAGACGCAAGGATTGGACACCACCCTCTTAGTTTTAGTTTATTAACTCCTGTGATCACTTTCCAACCGTCCCATCAGTTTGTAGATTGACTTTCTTTCTTCCAGGAAGCTATTTCCACAGTAAATATTTATGTATGACATTTCTGACACGATCTCTGACATGCGTCTGCTCCTACCGAATGTTCAGCACAGCTGAAAAAAAGGTCATATGTCAGACTATGAGAAATGTAAAATTGGCACAAACCCGACCCGATTCAAGGCAGAGGGATTATTTTGAGAAATAATAGCGAGACTCGGCCCAATTGGTTTGGGTGAATATTGTTATTTAATGCACCGCTCGGTGCCTGATTTAAAATAAAAAAATTTAAAAAAAACATGAACACACCACCCTGCAGCATAAACCCCAACAATAATGTAACACTCAGCTGCAGTTTTAATCAAACTTATAGCTGGGATGGACCCGGTTCTGCCTCTAGACCTGAGACGTGTAACTGAAATCTCGACTGTGTATTTATACGACGCCCGTATCATCTTTGTTGTGCTGTGCAGCCTCGCCTATCAGAGGATGAGCTGGGAGGCCCTGAAGAAGTCCATCAACGGTCTGATCAACAAAGTCAACGTGTCCAACATCGTCCACATCATCCAGGAGCTGCTGCAGGAGAACATCGTCAGGGGAAGGTGAACAATGGACCGCAGCAACACGAAGCTTCACATTCATACTCGATGGCTACTTTACTGAAAACGGTTGCTTCCTGATTAGCGGGATTGATAGAAGAAAGTGTATTCCGCTGGAGGTCGTGTCTCCCTTCCTGACTTCCTGCTGTACCCGTCTGCCTGTCTGTCTCCCAGGGGTCTGCTGTCTCGCTCGGTGCTGCAGGCTCAGGCGGCGTCGCCGACCTTCACTCACGTTTATTCTGCCGTCGTCGCCATCATCAACTCCAAGTTCCCTCAGATTGGAGAGCTGATCCTGAAACGCCTCATCCTGGCCTTCAGGAGGAGCTACCGCCGCAACCTCAAGGTACCTGTCTGTCTGACTGACTGTCTGACTGTATATCTGTCTATTGCTGTTAGCAAGATGTGAGGTGTTTTTTTGTTAATAGTTTAAATGCCATTACCCGGAGACTATCACGAGCAAAGCCCCAAACTCCAGGACTTGTGAACAGGACCGGCGGATCAACTCAAACCGCACCACTTCTCAAAACTTTAATAACAATAGCTTTCCCCAGAGAGAGCTTGTTACTGGAGAGATAATGTTGGTATCAACTCAGTGATGCTTAAGTTGTTCAGTAAAGTTAACTCTAATTTCATTATTCTTATACAGTCAGGAGACAGTCAGATGCTTCCAAAGTAACTGCTAAAAAAAATGAATTGAAAAGCTTTTCTCAGTTTGTCAGACAGTAGGTAACCTTCATCAACACCATTTAGCTCGACTTCAGGTTATGTTTCATAGTGCATTGAACCTTTCTGTTTATTCAATTGAGAAACTAATGGTGAGATTCCCAAACTATTCCCGCCTCTACTAAGGTGACAGAGGTGAACATTATTTATCTTGAGCAAAGTAGCCATTGAGTATGAATGTGAAGCTTCATGTTGCTGCGTTCCTTTAAATTATTCTGGAAGGTTTTGAACCCAGTCCACCGAACTCCTGATAACATCTGTACTGTCCGTCTATAAGATGTTTAAGATTAGATTCATGATCCCAGATTTGTTTTCACAGCCGGTAAAACAAAGCAACTTGCAGATACAGGCAATACATAACATCTTCATACGTACATTCATGCTCCTCCCAGTATACCGGGGTCGGCAAGGCCGTTTGTGGCACATAAACACAAACATTTGATTAAATAATTTAACACAATGGTTACTCTGAACCAATTTCAGAGACAAATAAAAAAATTATTATTTAAATGTGCGGTCTTTTCTTAACTCTTTTTTTTGTTGTTGTTTCCTATCATTATAGACTTTTACTGTATTAGTCTAAGTAATCTATTAAAACCAGTCTGTCATTTTGTTTTCCAGCAACAGTGCCTGACAGCCTCGAAGTTTGTGGCACATCTCATCAACCAGAACGTGGTACGTCCTGCTGTCTGACTTCATTTAATAATATTAGTAATAATATTAACGGAAGGTTTGAGTGTTTGTGTTCAGCTTTAATGAAGTGTGTTTACTCCTCTCTCTCTCTCTCTCTCGGCTCCGTGGTCTCTCGCCCTCAGGCCCACGAGGTTCTTTGTCTGGAGATGCTCACTCTGCTGCTGGAGCGGCCGACTGACGACAGCGTGGAGGTCTCCATCGCCTTCCTGAAGGAGTGTGGACTCAAACTGACCGAGGTGTCCCCGCGAGGAATCAACGGTAGCCACTTAAACACGGCCTTCCTCGTCTAAATCAAGCCAGGCGCCTTTGATGCATGTCTCACACGCGCGCACACACAGAGACACAAAATATCTGAAAATCTTAACTCAACCTGAGCTGTTAAACTAACGGTATTGCATTTGTCAGAACATCTGGCCTTTTCTAATTAAAATCAATCCTGAATATCAGCACAATTAAAATACCTCCCCGTCTCTCTTGTCAGCCATATTTGAGCGTCTCAGGAACGTCCTCCACGAGTCGGCCATTGATAAGAGGGTCCAGTACATGATCGAGGTGATGTTCGCCATCAGGAAGGATGGTTTCAAAGATCATCCAGTGATCCCAGAGGGCCTGGACCTGGTGGACGAGGGAGACCAGTTCACCCACATGCTGCCGCTGGACGACGAGTACAACACCGAAGACATCCTCAGTAAGACCTCTACTGACTCTACACGTCTCTGAGGAAAGACGTCTGTATATGTAATTCTAACGTGTGTGTTTATGTTCACTCAGATGTGTTTAAGATGGACCCAGACTTCCTGGAGAGCGAGGAGAAATACAAAACCATTAAAAGAGGTCAGAATGCACACAAACATCCAACCGTCCAATCAGCTGTCACTTCCCTCTCAGTTTAACCAATCGGCTGTCACCTCCCGACAGATATCCTGGACGAGGGCAGCAGCGACTCGGGGGAGGAGGGCGACGGCAGTGACGAAGATGAAGACGATGAAGAGGAGAAAGCGGAGGAGGAAGGAGGTGAGACAGACGGGTATACCTGCCAAACACACGGTTTTGAAAATGGTTGTATATTGTCATCTGTGGCTCTGGTGATGTCATCAGGGACAGCTGACGAGTGTGAGGCAGCTCTTAAACGTGGTTGGGTTGAATGAAAAATATGTTGTGTAGTTGCATCATGGGAAACGTAGGATCCAGTGTTTGTGAGTACTATTGAATCCAAGAATCTGAGTCTTTTTATTTTTTAAGGAATAGTTTAACATTTTGGGGGGAAATGTTCTCTTTTTTTCTCTCGTTCTTGCCGAGAGTGGTCTCATCTAACTCTTGACAATGAAGAGAAAACGCAGAGTCTTAATCCCCAAAATGTCAAACAATGTTTTTATTCTGTCTCTAAGTGAAACCGAAATGGAAAATGTCAAGTAGATGGACAGAATGGACAGCTCACTGACCATGTTTACTGTTCAAAACTGACAAATTATTATCTTATATTAATCAATATTCTGGTATGAACCTGATTTTAACACAATATTAAAGTAGCCCCCCCTCTCTCTTTCCCTCAGATGAGAAGATCACCATCTTTGATCAGACGGAAGTCAACCTGGTTGCTTTCAGAAGAACCATCTATCTCGCTATCCAGTCCAGGTACACACACACACACACACACACACACACACACACACACACACACACACACAGAGTAACACACACACACACACACACACACAGAGTAACACACACACACACACAGAGTAACACACACACACACAGAGTAACACACACACACAGAGTAACACACACACACAGAGTAACACACACACAGAGTAACACACACACACAGAGTAACACACACACACACACACAGAGAGTAACAGAGTAACACACACAGAGAGAGTAACACACACACACACACACAGAGTAACACACACACACACAGAGAGAGACACACACACACACACAGAGTAACACACACACACAGAGTAACACACACACACAAAGTAACACACACACACACACAGTCACACACACACACACACACAGAGTAACGCACACTCACACACACACACACACACAGAGTAACACACACACACACACACACACACACAGTGACTCAGTTGTCTCTCAGGGTGTTGGCAGTTATTTACAGCTCCTTCTATATTTGATGGACTTGGACTAATATTTAAAGCTGTGTTTAAATCTTGCGTGTGTGTGTTTGTAGCCTAGTTACCATGGTTTCATTGTAGAGCGGCTCACAGGTTTGGAGAACAGGATGAAACACTGAAACAGATTGAGAAAATGACACAAAAAGGAACTCACACACACACACACCCCGAGCTCACTGATGTACTTTTACTAATTGATTATTTTATTTTTGTCTGCAGTTTGGACTTTGAGGAGTGCGCTCACAAGCTGATCAAGATGGACTTTCCTGACAGCCAGACGGTAAGTCCACACACACACACACACACTTGGCAGATTTAAAAAGCCTCAGTGACGCAAACGCACACAGATGAGGATAAATGTATTTTTCTCTTCGTTTCTCCACTGAGGATAAATCTGAAAATAATGTGGAAGAATAAAACAAGCTGACATTGACTTTAAATAGACAGTAAACAGTCGATTCCTAGAAGTGTTGGCATAACAGCTGGATGTAAAAATGTGTCAATCGATCAAGAGAATTAATGTGCAACTACTGTGACAATCAGTTTAAAGATATTTTAATTAATTTATGAAACAAAACACTGAACTTCTAAAATATGAGGAATTATTGCCCTTTTTCTATGGCACTGCTGACCAGAAGGTGGCGCTGATAAACTAATTGATAACTACTAAAAGATAAAGAAAGTGTGTGTGTGTGTGTGTGTGTGTGTGTGTGTGTGTGTGTGTGTGTGTGTGTGTGTGTGTGTGTGTGTGTGTGTGTGTGTGTGTGTGTGTGTGTGTGTGTCAGTCAGAGCGGATGACCTTGTCAGCCAGGGTTTCATCAGCATCAGGACTGAATCACTCGACACAGCAGCTGGAAACTCACACCGAGCGACTGAGATGTTGATGGAAGAAAAGAAAAGCACATTTCTATTTAATCACACGGCTTTCACATCAAAAAGAAAAACAAGACGTCTGAATGTTAATCAGTTGGACATTAGACGGCCTCGGGGACCACATTCCTGTTTCACGGCAATCCTTCGCGTAGGAGGACACGCAACCATCGAATGTTTCAATAAAAACAAGAATAATGATGTAAAAACAAACGATCACAAATCGTATCTCAATTCTAGTGTCGGACAGAAATAATCCCAGTTACATCTCTCAGCCCCCAGTTAGCATGTTATGTTTGGTAACTAGAGCTAAACGGCAATCTTTCTTTATGGAAACGCCCATAAGAAATAGTTCATAAAATAGATTTTAAATACCATCTTTTCCAGCATGTTTTGGGGAAGTGGTCGGTGTTTTGAGACGGACGCTGACCGCCACCGGTATGATGACCGATGTCGTCACAGCTGCTCTCGACACGCGGTCAAAGCAACGCGTCTCTGGGATTTCACACCTGGCCGCTGCACTCGCATTCACGTCATTTGACCTTTGACCTCATTTAACGCGGCGCTCCCAGAGAACGTCCTGCCGGATCACAGCCGGTCGAGAAGCCTGCACATGAACGAACGGACGCGTTTTCAAAATGAGAACTACACACGACTACGACTACACAATATGGTTTGATAAGTTTTGATAAACATGACGTGATCTTTAATGTGCCATGTTATGTATTCATACGATTTTGTTCTGTTTGTGTGAACAGAAGGAGCTTTGTAACATGATCCTGGACTGCTGCGCGCAACAGAGGACCTACGAGAAGTTCTTTGGTCTGCTGGCCGGGGTGAGACAGGAAGCTCTTCTCTCTTGTGGTTTCTATTAATTTAGATAGTCTGTGTCCAGGTTCTGAGATTTTCCCCACTGGAGCTGAATGGAATTAAGTTTGTGGTGCTCATTGTTTTAGGAAAATTACATTTAAAAAGAAATCTGCAGTAATTTCTTTCCAGATACCGTTACTGTGGATAACCCACTTTTTTTTTTTTTTTACATCACATCAGTGGTCTGGAACGATGCATAACATGAATAAAGAGCAACAATATTAAAAGTACTTTATTTAGTTTTTCTGGCGGCGTTCTTGAGTACATCAAACGTGCCATACAAACCAGATATTTAATATTTAAATATGTGTCAGGCAGGCGGTGCACCTTTCTTATCATGGTTGATTAACTGCCCTGTGATGCGATGTTTCATGATCGGGTTTCAGTCTGGACAGCGTCCCAACGTGATGAGTGACACACGATCGGGTGCGGATTGATTTCCGTTCGGTCCGTGGAAACCATCTGAAATCCTGCCGAACCGCATGTAACTTTTGTGTCTTTTGTCTTCAGCGGTTCTGTCTGCTGAAGAAGGAGTACATGGAGAGCTTTGAGGGGATTTTCGCGGAGCAGTACGAAACCATTCACCGGCTGGAGACCAACAAGCTGAGGAACGTGGCTCGGCTGTTCGCTCACCTGCTCTACACGGACTCTGTGCCCTGGAGTGTAAGGACACACACACACCATACACCACACACCACACACACACACACATACACATGAACCTGGTTGTTCTATCTGATTGATTTTTTTGCCCTCAGAATTCATGGTTCTCTCTCTGCTGTCTTTTCAATGTCTCTCGACCACCAGGTGCTGGAGTCCGTTCATATGAGTGAGGATAGCACGACGTCATCCAGCAGGATCTTTGTTAAGATCCTTTTCCAGGAGCTCTGTGCCTACATGGGCCTCCCCAGACTCAACCAGAGGCTCAAAGACCCGTACGAACACACACACACACACTCACTCACTCACTCTTAAACATGAGGTTTTTTGTCTCTCTGCGAAGATAAATGAAGATTATAACATGCATATTAAGCTGCAAACTGTGTATTTCAGAACTCTGCAGCCGTACTTTGAAGGTCTCTTCCCTCGCGATAATCCCAGAAATACTCGCTTCGCCATCAATTTCTTCACCTCTATCGGACTGGGAGGCCTGACGTAAGAACACACACACACACACACACACACACACACACACACGAACATCTCATTCCTAAACTCTGGGTGTAAATCTTGTTTTATGTTTTACATCTATGAATTAAAAGTGTGATTATGCTCTCATAATTGGTAAATGTCAATTTTAGCCAAGACTTGGTTATGTTTAGAAGAAAAATAAAAAATGTTGCTTTCTGAATGTAATGTTTGATATAGTATAATTTTACTTTGTAAAATGTTTAATATATTTTTATTTTTATTAGAAAACAAATGTGTTGCATTCTGTCTGAACGTTTGCATGAATGTTGTGTATGTACAAACATTTCTCACGCACATAATTCTCTCTCTCAGGGACGAGTTGAGGGAACATTTGAAGAACGCTCCCAAGATTATCATGACTCAGAACCAGGAAGTGGAATCCTCTGACTCCTCCTCTTCATCGTCCTCCTCGTCTGACTCCTCCTCCTCAGACTCCTCCAGCGACTCAGATTCCTCTGAATCCAGCAGCTCTGGTACATCCATATTATTTCATTAAAAGTTAATCTAAATGCATGTTTTGTTTTTTTTTATCTGTAAATGTTCTTTTTCTGAAACATCTGAGTAATATACATTTTATTTTCCCCTCTTGTCCTCCAGACTCGGACAGCAAACGCAAAAAGAAGAAGAGAAAAGTACAAAGCGAGAAGAAGATGAAGAAGAAGAAAGGGGAGGACAAGAAGAAGAAAAAGAAGAAGGACAAACAGTCAGACAAGAAGCAAGTCGGACACAAGAACGACGAAGACGATGACAGCGGCGACGAGAAGCCTGCGCCGAAGGAGAAAGGCCTTTTACATCAGGTGAAGGAGTGGGAGCGTGCACGTGAGGTGGAGGGGCGTGCACGTGAGGCGGAGGTGCGTGAGCGTGCACGTGAGGCGCAGGTGCGTGAGCGTGCACGTGAGGCGGAGGGCCGCGAGCGTGCACGTGAGGCGGAGGACCGCGCACGTCCACGTGAGGTAGAAGGCCGTGAGCGTCCACGTGAGGCGGAGGGCCGTGAGCGTCCACGTGAGGTAGAGGGCCGTGAGCGTCCACGTGAGGTAGAGAACCGTGAGCGTCCACGTGAGGCAGAAGGCCGTGCACGTGAAGCTACCCGTCGGGGCAGACGGGACGAAAGGGCTGAGGAGGAGGAAGAGGAGGAGGAGGAGGAGGAGGAAGAGGACAGGAGGAGACGCAAAATGGACCTTCAAGGCCGACAAAGAGACGGAGAGAGTGAGAGAGACCGAGGGAGGGTCGGAGAGAGAGAGCGAGCGAGGGACAGAGAGACTGAGGAGAAGAGAGAGGGCGAGAGAGAGCGAGAGAAGCCAAAGGAGAGAGAGAGGAATAAAGAGAACCGAGACAGGAACAGGGAGCGAGAAGAGAAGAGGAGGAGGTAAAACGGCAGTGATGGACTGACGGCTGACATCTTTCCCTTCCTGTCATCCCTCGCTTCGGTGCCTCATCCCGTCGTCACTCTGGGTGTTTGGGATTTGGGACCTGTCACACTCTCATGTCTATCTCTTGACTTAATCTGTCTGTCTGTATTTTCTATTATAAATCTTTGTTGTTGATGACATTTTTGGAGAAAAAAAAAACAAAAAAACATTAAAGTTGCTTTCAATGTTTTTAAAAAATCAGTTTCAGTTTTAACTGTGTTCATCTCCTGACCAATATTTAGGACTCAATCCATCAGCGAAAACAGCATCTATCTTTTTAAAATGTTCTACTCAACATCACTACTACTGCAGTTACTATAATTACAGTATTACTTAGTGAGGACACTAACTATTAATCATGATCTCAACAGGAAGGCAAACCGTTTTGGTCAAAATGCATGCTTTGTATATTCTGAGCTGAGCTGTTTGCGTCTCAGCTCCTCTTCTTCAAAGAGCAGACTGAGGATGAGTGTAATGTAGCTCTTCCTCCTGCCGTTTGTATTATTTAATACTATAATCACTCCCTCAGTGCTAAGCTCAGCGACAGATCCTCTGAGCGGGAATGTTTCGATGTCAAATTAGCCTTCTTGCTTCCAACATTAACGTTTTATAGTTATTATCATTATACATCTTTTGAATACAGTAAATGTGACCAGGAGTTTCTATGGCACCAAAATATTGCTCTAAGAGACATTTAGTCAAAGTCGCTTGTTAGCTTTCTTGGGTGTGCGCTGGACTTCTTGACCAGGAACTTCCTACGCTAACAAGCTACATGCTAATAAGCATTTTTCTGCAAAGTGTTGGATATATGAGTGTGTAAAACTAGTGGGAGCAGCTGTTTAAACAATGTCCAAACATTTGGGGAGGCCAGTTGATGCCAGTAGATCTGAACAGAGAAACAAAGGTGGCACAGACGGGTGGAGACCATCTGGACCTCAGGTACCTACAGGGCAGACAGGTGTGTGCTGGCTTACACACAGTTTCAGGTTTCACCACATGACACTGGAAGGTACAGGTTGTTGAAGGCAGCATTTTTGTTAACAGTAAACAGTCTCGTCAGACACACACACACACACTCTGACTGAGGCTCACTCGCCCCACTATTATCATTCTACATACTCCCTTCCTACTGATTTGGGACAACCCATAACCAGTTGTGGAACGTTTATGACTCTCGTATTGGACGTGAGTAGAGGTTGTTGTTTTTTTTTAAATACTTGCACTCTCCTTGAGTAGTTCCCTTTTATGCTACTTTGTACTTGCACTCTTTTTATTATTCATAAAATGCAATCAACTAATAAATTATTAAATGTTTTGGATCAAGAGGGCAGCAGTGAAAAGAGTAGTTGAAATGCATTATTGCATCAATATTTTTTATGTAATATACATCTGAAATGGGCCATTCTGCATGAGTACTTTTACTTTCTTACTTTTGGAAATTGAACTGACTTTGATGCCAACACTTACGTAAGATTCTTGAATGCGTGACCTCTACTTTTGACATCTTTTTAAAGTATTTTTACACTGTTATTCTTCTGCTTTGACCTGAAAGAATAACTGTGGGTTGTGAGTCAAATCGTACTAAACTAAAGTTGTTTTCAGTACCTTCTGACTGTGAACACCTGATTTGTTCTCTGTAACCGTCTCTTCCGTCTAACAGCCCGACATTAATACACATGGTGTATGCCGCTGGTTTGAGGATTTGACTCCAACGTCATTATCAAAGCACCCTTGTAATTATTATCCTTTATGTAGCTTATTTATTTGTTTTTGGTCCACAGCCATTCGCTCGTTAACCACTGAGGTTACTGCACAGTAAGTGAAAATGTTGCACCAGCACCTTTTAAAGCTCGCTGATTAACATGTAGCTTTATATTTAGAGTACAAATGTCCACGTCTGACCTTCAGCTACACAGAGAGGAAGCATTGTTTTCCATCAGAATATCTAACTGTTCATTTAGAAAGAAGCACTTTTGACTGACGCACTGATTCAGAAAGTTTGGGCCAAACTGGAATTCATCAACTCAAATCTGTGTCTCCCCACTGGTTTTTATCATCTTTGTGTTTGTGCTGGTTTTAGAGGTGATCTCTCTCTCTCTCTCTCTCTCTCTCTCTCTCTCTCTCTCTCTCTCTCTCTCTCTTCCCCCCCCCCCCCCCCCCCCTCCTCGTACAACCTTGATGTGATGTTCAAGGTGAGGGGAGAGGGAGATGTGTGTCTGTAAGTGGGTCGCTGCAGTGCTGGACTGTGATTGGCTGGACGTCCTGAGGAGCAGATGAACTGGATTGGTTTGTTGCGATTGCAAATGGAGGAACGGATCCACTGGGACCTGTGAGATGTGAGCTGCAAGGAACTCTGGGAAACCACAGCAAGGTGCTGGGAGTGGGGGTTGAGGGTAAAGTCGGAGGACTGTGCCAGGTCACTGAGAAGATGATCGCCATCTTTTAAATTCTATTATGTACCCCAAATTTGTCAAACATGTCGGGCTGGATTTGTAACTATTTACGAAATGACAAAAGACTTTAAATATTTCACTTTATGTAAATGTCGTGAAGCTTCAATGAAGGATCGCAAAATGTGAGTAAAACCTGCAGCTACAGATTTCCTTTTGGCCACTTGGGGGCAGAAGAAACGAGCTACACTGACATATTATCTCCTGATACAGATGAAATGTTGCGCAAATGTTTGCTTATGTATTCATCTAGCAGTTACAGATTAAAGTTATTATTCCGCCGTATTTGTGTCCACCTTTTAGCTCCATTTTTGGTCCCTATACCAACTCCTGAGGGAATTATCTGTCTCTTTAGCTGCTAAATAGGGCGGCTGTAGCTCGGGGGGATGAGTGGTCGTCCCGCAACCACAAGGTAGCCGGCTCGATCCCCAGTCCCCCCACAGCTCAAATGTCGTAGTGTCCCTGAGCAAGACACCGAACCCCCAACCGCGCCCCACAGGGCCGCCCACTGCCCCCAGGGATGGGCCAAATGCAGAGAAGAATTTCCCCAAGGGGATTAATAAAGTGCATGTTTCTTTTTTTCTTTCTTTTTTAAATGCTCCCAGTTGACTTCCACTGGTTTAACTTCTCCCCATGCTGCGGTGATGTAGAGGTGTTCTCCAGGACTCTGTGACATCACTGTCGGGTGTGTTTACAGGTCAACAAAACACCCCTCTGACCACACCCAGACAGGAAACAGGCGCCAAGAAACATTGTTTGATGGTCAGCATGGTGTTAAGTTACTCTTTCACTGGGAATGAGACGGCGATATGTCTATATTTCCTCCATCGTCAACAAATCCCATGAAAATACCCAAACCTACAATATGTGTAACTGTCTGACTTCTCTATCTGTCTGTGGCTCTCGGAAGACGTGATCTTCAAAAAAGAAAAGAAAAAGAAAGACAAAATGCTCACATGTTTCATTTAAAAAAAAGTTCAGTAATTGTTTAAAACAGCGATAGCAAACGTTACTCAAACAGAAGGATACAGTGCATTTGTTGGGAACCTGACCACATTTCTGCGCTTCAGAGAGGCAGACAGGCAGATGTGTCTCTCTCAGAGCAGCAGTGTGGAATGTCTCAGCTCTCTGACATCATGTCTGTCTGTCTTCTGGTAATTTCCACGTCTCATAGGCACCATTCACCAGTCAAAGACAAGGCAATAAAGAACCAAAATAAATACAATATTTATCCATCATAAAGTATCAGTTGATCAAAACGTTTGAGTTTTGCAATGTACATATATTTTTTTATTACAATTAATTGTGTTTGATAGCCAGAGAATATGTAAATGCAGGAAATAGCATTACTATTTTATTTTCTTAAGAAACTCTGGCACGAAAGGGTCCACAATAAATGAGTATGTCTTTCACAGGGCCCGAAAAGAATATCAGTGAGTTGTAAATTAAAAGAATGATATGAATAAACAATGAATTGTTTCAAAGATACTTCAGTTGCAGTTCAGTCTTCATTGATGTATGATATTATTTGGTTTTATAATTAGTTTTGGTGGCCCAGTCATAATTCCCCCTAATTTCTCCCCAAAACATCTGATAAAACATTTTCCAGATACAGTCAGATAGGAATGATATGATTATTAGATGCATTGGCATCAATTAAATCTGATCAAAGCAAAAATCCCATTTTCCTGATGAAGCAGAAGAGCTGGATTATTCAGCATAATACCAACTAAAGAATAATGAGTTGATGCATTTTAGTTATGGATATTTAATGTTGAATGCTGTGCTCTGTGGTTTTCAGTGTCCACAACTTCCCTCCTATCAAAGAGTTGCTGCAAAGACTTTAGTACCAGCACATATTGAAAACTTATTTTTTCCAACATTAAAGCTCTCTTTATAATACTTGTTCCGGAGATAAGATGTGCTGTGAACCATCATTCCTCATGGCTTTGAGCAGGGAGTTAGATGTGCAGAGAGCAGTGGCTACTTCTGTTATCACAACTTATCAGTTGTGGAACTATGTTTCTGAAATACACCTTAAATATTGTTAATTGAGAGGCAATGTTGCTGAATTTAACAAGTAGTGCAGTTCCTCTAAGAAGTCATTAATCTGTCTGCCTGTGCAAAATGCTCTAACTTGAGCAACGCTGCAGCAAAAATGTTCCTCAATTACTTCGGTAAGTTTGTATTTACACCCACATCACTACTTGAACATGTTCAACTGCAGGGTTATCTTGAGTATGTTCATCTTCCTCAGGATTATCACAGCATTCTTGAGTGGTTGCAACTACACTTGGCTTGAAATCTTTTCACGTATGTGGATTGTGTTTCCTGGTTTTGTGAGAGTGAAATGTTCCATATATATGTGTTTGAAAACTGCAACCCCCAAACACACAAGTAACAGTTTCTTGACTCTTCAAATGAGTGCAAATGTGTAAAAAAGAATCCTTCTTTGTAGGAAAATCAATACAAGTGCACAATTGACAACTGAATGTTGACAATTCCAGCAGCTCCTGGGAGTTTTGTTGAGGATTGATTCGTCTTAAATGAATGTGCAAAGCATTCCATGTCTTAAAAGTGTATGGGCAGTTTATGTGGGAGCATGGATAGTGCAGCCTGTGTTGGCTAATATGTTTTAGTAGCTCATATACCAGATAGAGATACACTACACTGCTTGCACCTCCACATCCCCTCAACCATACAAAACCAAAACAAATATTTAAAAAAGCACGTGATAAGCTGAGACCATGTACTGCCCCTTGCTGGTAGAAGCTTTTATGTCGGACCGACTTTTTATTAACATTAGAATCGCTTGTTCAGTCAGAAGCATTCACCGTTTTATGCCTGGCAGGTCAGTGAGGTTGACCAGAACACTCTTTGCATTCAGAAGTAGCTGTAATAAAGTGAGATAAAATCAATGAATATCCCTGAAGGTTAAGTTATCAAGTTATCTTGATGAAAAAATATTTTTAGGAAAAGTAGCTAACACTGAAGTGAAAATGAATTACATTTGAAGGCACAAGTTTAGTTTCCTTGGGGGTAATGCTTAGGGGTGAGCAACCCTGTCTCCTAAAAATTACGTTCCCCCAGAACTAATACGCATTCTCAATTACGTTTGACCAGAAACGTATCTCCTCCCTGATTACGTTTGTGTTTGACGTATTACAAATACGTTGATTATACACGTATACGTTGATTATACACATGTTTTTGTTTTATTGTCTTTACGTTTGTGTCTGAAGACCGCTTGGCCACCGCCGTTAGGACGTAACAGCCTCCGTCACGCCGGGTCCGGTCATCTCTGAGTCGGGTTGTTTGGGAATGCAGCCCAAACAAGTGTCTGATAAACTCCATCTAGTGCAGTAAACCACTGCAGTCAACTCAGCAAGACACTCGGATCTCCAACTCGGATCTCCGTGTTCAAATCAGCTACAGAATCTGACGTGAAGCATATTCAAACGGGCGGAAAGAGCCACGGGACACAACATCCGGTTTTCAAAATACTGACTGATAAGGATGTGTTCAGAACATTTCTGACCACATCCACACATCTTAACTGTACTGGTCATACAGAAATGTTGTAATACGTCAAACACAACGTACTTCAGACTGGACCCCGGTGCGACCGGACCGGCCTCACACGGCGGCCAAGCGGTCTTCAGACCGGCCCCGTTACCGGCTTCAGACCGCCCCTTTTGTTTTTCCTCCGCAGAGTTTAGAAATAAAAATATGCTTAAATTCAGCGGGAAAGCAAGAAAACAATAACACAAACACACGATTATAAACCTATTTGTAATACGTCAAACACAAACGTAATCAGGGAGGAGATACGTTTCTGGTCAAACGTAATTGAGAATGCATATTAGTTCTGGGGGAACGTAATTTTTAGGAGACAGGGTTGGTGAGACTCTGGTTGGACGGTGCAGTCAGTGAGCTTGACCATGACACTTAAAGGTTGCAAAAAAGGAGACAATTTAATGTTAGCTAACGCTAACACGGCTTAGTCAGTGAGGTTGACCAGGACACTTTGCACTCAGAAGTTGCTGTAATAAAGTGAAATAGAACAATCAATTAATATCCCTGAAATTACATTTTAAGGCACAAGTTTAGTTTCCTTGGGGGTAATGCTTAGGGGTGAGACTCTGGTTGGACGTTGCAGTCAGTGAACTTGACCAGGGCACTTAAAGGTTGAAAAAAAGGAGACAATTTAATGTTAGCTAACGCAACTTAATTAGCCATGCACATGGGGACTGTCGGCTTTTTAAGTCTGGTCGAAAGTAACACTAAATAACACATAGCCTTAACAGAACAACTAGTTAGTTAGCTAACAGCTGAAGACACTTGTGCACATATACTTTTTTGCATTTAGATGATAAGGTTCTTCTGCTGACCTTTTCCATGCGCAAGTCAACATTTATCCTCTCAACAGTCTTCTTCGCAAAGACCGCCTTCACCTTGATTTTTGTAGTCATGCCTTGATACTTGATCATCTCAGTTTATCTCAACATGAATGGATCTAATAAATGTTATGTTTTTTAACTTCATGACACTGTGACTGAATCACTTTCTCATTGGAAACATGAATGAATATTGTCCAAAATACATGTTACACTATAGTAAATGTAACAAGCAGCCAATATCCTTTTTTTGAGTGTATAATTGTATATTTGAAATGGAGCATTTATCATCATGAGTAGAATACTTACTTAAGTATATATTAATGCTAATACTTTTGTACTTTTACTTGAGATAAGATGTTGAATGCAGAACTTTTACTCTCTGGTATTGCTACTTTTACTTAAATATACAA